>CM068318.1:45421624-45611624 GCA_034766995.1 Acanthacorydalis orientalis | reverse complement strand
CGATAACTATCTAAGCAACCTTTTCATATCGAGCTAGATTGTTCTAGAACAATCTATTTGTTCTGTATTTGCTTGCTTAGACAGCTATGACAATTCGTCTGTATGCCGTATACCACACTATTTATGCAATAGATGAATAGATATATATGTATACATATGCGAGTATTAATTTAAAAAAGAAAAACAAACAATTTAACCAAAGAAACGGATAATTTCAAAACATTAGTATTAAACATACCCTTGAAAAATAAAAAAAAAAAGATTCAGTTTTCAATCACAACATGCATGTACTGATCACGGCCGACCTGATAATATTCTATACAATACGCTACGTTCGTCGACATGTGACGTATCATATCTTTATTAATGAAGAAACAACGCTATTAAATCGCCACAAAATCGCCTTTCGGTTTGATATTGAACGAACGTGCACATGAATCGCCGTTTCTGCTAACTTTTCTGCGGATTCGTCGCGAAATATGCACGTTGAAACTCGCACGAACTGTCACACACGTGCACCGGTGAACAACACACTGCGTTCGGATAAACAGTCGAATCAATTGTTTCATAACAGTCAGACAATTGAAAACGTATTAGATGTAATCGCGCGATATTCACTTTCGATATATTTTGATTTCTCTGCGAAAACAATCGCAACAATATAATAAGAATTTAGATAGAAACGAACAGTTTGTAACAAGACGCGTACGACGACCATTTAGTGCATCCACTACTACACAGGCCTGTGACGTCATCGTCATAGCTTGCTGGTAAGTCGAAACAATTCGATAAATTATTTTCAAAGAATACTCTGATTATGATTGATTGGACAGAGATGCATATATGACATATCAATCGGAAACGAACATTATGTTTCACTTTACCGGAAAAAAAACACACTTCGACGATGTGTTTGTCGACCGATGCTTGGAAATCGATATTGAAATGTCTCTATGTATCTTTAGTCCTAAATTACACGATTATTTTTTAAAACATACAATTCGACTGCACCGCATATCAAATGCTCTAATATCATGCATTGTAGAAATAAAATCAACCGATCTGAGAAATACCACGACACACATTCGAGACTGATTTGAAATTTATATGTTTATAATTTATTTTATTAGTAGGCCGTATCTAACCGATCGAATTTATCACCTCAAATCGACATTCGAACAATTGACGATTATGATAGAATGAAATAAAGAATGTATATAACTTTTATGTTCCGATTGTTGCTCTCTGTTCGATTAATGTCTCATTAAGGTGAAAACCGAAATAAATATATAAATTGTTTTATGTCATTGTCATCTTTAACGGATCGATGTTGTTTCCATGTGTCGCTTGAAGATATTCAAACGACTATTTATTTATAGTATTTTTTATGACAATTTGTTGGTAGGGAGTGAAGAATTAAAAATGATGCATGTTTAATAAATTGTTTTGTACAATTTGTAAACAATAATTGTGTTGGTCTGAAGTTGTCAACTGAAAATTTGAACGAGAAAAATGATTTATATATATATAAATAATATCATGTTTTTATTGATTATTTTGTCAAATTTCCAGTGATTACTGTGATTGTTTTCTGGTACCGTGACTTTGGAGAATTGTTTGTACTTTGTCGCTCGAAGATGTTTACATTATCATTGAAATTGGTTTAAATAATAATCATAATAATAATTTATTGAACATTTTAACCAAATGAAATTTACCGTGACTTATTAAAAGTGAAAATTCATTTGCATAATTTTTTTTTAAGTTCAAATCAATCTATTTTTCATCTTATATTCAACATACATTTTAAGGAAAAAGCATGCGTTAATGCTAAATATCAAAACACTTTATTTTAAAGAAAGGATCCCGACCTCGACTGCGTGGCACTAAAGATACCCGTTTGTAGAGGTTCAGGGCTGTATGCCACGTTGGTGTCACAACTTTTCCAAATAAAAAAAATCCTGAATCTACACGGATGTCTCTTTATGGAGATATTGGCTTGTATCTTACGACAGGGCGCATGAACTTTGCCAAAAAAAATTCATCCGCCCGTGCATACGTCTTTATGTCATATTATGGCCTCATGTCTTACCACCAATGATCCTGAATTTTTTATTAAAAAATCATAAGATCATGTAGATATCTGTATGGTAAAACATGGCCCGGTACTTTATGAGAAAGAGACTTAATTTTGTAGAAAAAATTGTGAGCGCGTACGCATGCTTGCGTGTTCAAATACGGACCTGTATGTTGTTACGCCAGAGTGTTTCAACTTTCAACTTTAATCTGGAAAGTTTTGGAAGAAGCATTCATCCAGCAGTGGATCGAAGGAGAGGCTGATGATTATATATATATATATATATATATATATATATATATATGTGTGTGTGTGTGTTTGTGTGTAACAAATTTTCCGATCGTCGTCGGTGCACGGTGCGCGCCCGTATGCGTGCACGTGAAACGAAAACACGGTCGAATCGGCCGCGACTATCAATCACGTCGCGGCGGTCAGATCGCAGGCGGCCAAGATGCGTCTGTCACGGCCTGCTGCGATACAAGCCGCTACCACAATATCTATCGTATTGGATCCGCTTCTTTGGCGTCTCGTTTAATCGATACGCTTTTAATGGTTCATTCGATAGAGATAAACTCTCTTCGTTACACAGCACGTGAAACACATGCAGCACACACGTAAACGAGTACATAATTCATATATACGTATTTATATATATATATATATATATATATATATATATATATATATATATATATATATATATATTGTATTCTGTAATTTCTTAGGGTTATTATGTGTTAAGCGGAATATAATGAATATTAGAAGACAAAAAACTCCTCAATTACAACACATGACAACTTGAAAATAAGGGTGCTGTTCTTCCTGTGTAACCGGGAGACGTTCGAACATTCCTCGGTGTGTGTACCGAACATTAGATTTTATGAAAAATTATGTAGACGGCAAGGAGAACAAAGCGATCAATGATTTTTGAAAAATCTCCCGGATATTCAACAACACAGCGCATGGAAAACAACAAGTTTCTGAGAGCAGTCAAATATTTAGAGTGTTGAAGAACGGAATCCGTGAGGTCTCTAGTGTTAAATATATATATATATATATATATATTTAAAGTTTGACAATTTAAAAATGTTATAGATAATCCTCTCCTCTTGGTATCGAAATCAATGAGTTGTCGGTCTATCGTTTCTAGGCGATTCACTGAAAGTCGCGTCTAGGCATTACAGATTTTGTGACGAGTGCGAACGGGTTAACCCTCGCTATAAAAGTTTCACTTCAAAAAAAAAACTCAAAAATTTCAAAGCAACGATAATTTATATGAATATCTTTGTTCGAAGAGTCTCGGTCTTGTTAGAAGAACCCATATGTGAAAGTGGACTCAGCCACAGTGCCAGAACTGTTTTCGCAGTAAACGATTGATCTAAAATTTTTGATCAGATATTTCTTACAGTCTGTGTATTGAGAACAAATCGTGTGGAAGTGTGTTCAGTCGCAGTGTCAGAACTGCATTGCAACCACAGTGTTCTTCAGTCGAGTTCTGTGTTTTAACTAAAGTTCATTCTTACATTTAATAACATTCAACACTTTCGCTTTTTAATTCAGATTTTTTTCTCGTTTGCTATAAAAAGCTATTAACACATTTATATATATATATATATATATATATATTAAAAAAATTAAAAAGTGAGATGATAGCTGTATAATAGTTTCGTAATTCCAGATCTGAAGTTTATTTCGTTTTTAATTTATTATCACTGCAAAAAATATTTACATATAAAAAAGGAAACAGATTGCACAACATTTAAGCCATACACACACACATATCTCCATGTATGTATATATATATATGTGTGTATGTATGTCTGTATATATATATATATATATATATATATATATATATATATATATATATATAATTAACATTTAATGTACGTCTGTCTTGTCGAAAATAAACATTGAAAATATTCCTTTTTATATTTATTTCACGTTTCATATTTATGGACATGTATTTAATATGCTTAGAGTGTACATGTATTTATATACATACATATATATATATATATATACATGTATGTGTACATATGCATGTTAATTATTTAAATATAAATTAAGATAATAGTATTGAACATAAAATACGCTGAACGTTGAATTGCATTTTTATTATCAATTTCTACATGTAGTAATGTAAAAAATATTCAAATTCGTTTCGTTCGGATTCATATGAAAAAATATGTAAGTATTTAATAACGAACAGTATTCGAGCACGTCCGTGTCCGTGGTTGCGCGCGCGCGTGCGTGCGTGCGTGCGTGTGAAATCATTCGGAGAACGTTGAGAAGTTCTCGAAATTCGCACAGAGAACAAGAATAAACGTCGGTCCGAACCTCCGATAACACGGATACGAACAATCGGCTGTCTGTTATCGACAACGTTAATCGTTTTAATTCTCGTTTCGTCTCAGCACACCAGATCGTTAATTATATCGCATTCAAATGTTTTCTCACACTTTTCATTTTAATCTTTATTAACTATTAGATAGCGTCTCTGTAAGCTTGAGATACTCTGAAAAATTCCACGTCGGGTTATCAGATGGGCAGATAGGGACGTCGAGTTGATAAAACGAAACGGATCGCGTTACAATAGAATCTCGTCGAGACGTTCCCAATGGTCGTCCGTCTTCGGGGACGCGTGTAAAACATTCGATATTCGACGCGGATCCTTCATTTATAATCGTCTGTCTCAGTCGCAGAATATTTTAAAATCGAAACGCATGTGAAGAGGACGAGGTCGCGTGCACGCACCTGTAACACCTCGATCCTGGGTCCTACCGACAACCCACAACACCGTTCCAGAGGCGACGCCGGCGAAGCGTAATACTGAAGCCTCTGTGCCTGACACTAAAATTGGCACACATTTTTTTTTGATCGTCGGTTATGTTGCATTTCGTTCGCGGTACCATCATCCTTATCAGATTCGCCACCGACTACGATCGAGAATATCAGGCATTCGACCAATAACTCTTGTCTTATAAACATCTTGATGAAAGAAAATGACACGCGGAATCGCTGGGCGGATTTTAAGAAAGTGCACGCACCGAAAAGACCATGAACTTTTCACCTGTCGATTATTCGACTTTTTAATTTTCACAGACTCTCTGACCGAGACTCTTGACATTCCATATTCTACGAACTCGTATTCAATGAATAATCATTGGTCAATATTGAATGATGCTATCATCTCCAGGGCGAAAGTGTAGAGAGTATCGCCAGGACCAAAACTAAATCGTGACTGAATTTTAGTTTCAAACAATTTTATAACCAGATTGAATTATCCGGTGCGTGCAACGGTTTCGGTCTTGTATTTTACATGATTTTCGCGCATCTTAAATGTGTTATTTAAGTTTTTATAAGCTTTCACCTGATCGCTCCTGTCGTCTTATGGGCGAGTATTACAAAAGAAAGCTCTCGACCGTTAAGGGGTAAATTAAAAAAAAATATAACTTTTCATTTTAAGTTGAAACTTAATTTTTAGAGAACCATGCTTTTAAAAATACAGAAACACATAAAATGTTATTAAAGATAGAGGACCATCCTCCCTTCTATATATATATATATATATATATATATGTATACATATATATATGTATATATGTATATACACACATGTACAAAATCGAATAAATTCTAAACGATTCATTTCAATTTGCATAAAAGAATTCCACACTTCGCATATAAATAACACGTTTAATTTTTCGCATTATCAGATAGAGAGATGATATAATTTGTTTATTGTTATATTATATCAAAATAAAGTATAAACACCCTATTTACATAAGAAGATAAAAAAAAAGAAACACGCTTAAAATATATTTCCTCTCTTAGCGGAGCGCGAGAGTTGGCAAACTCGACAGAAACCAGTATTTATGAATAAAATTTAATCATCTCATTCTCAACATACGAATTGAATAAATTTAAAAAACAGAATCATTAATATTTATATTCTGTTCGGTTCGGTTCGTTTCGGTCTCTTAAGCGATCCGTCGATGCCACCTCCGTTCGGATCGAGAACTACATGGCTCGGACTCGAATTAACGACCCATTACTCATCGACGGCGGTACGAAAAAAAAACCGTGTACGTGGCGAAATGGCTCGACCCCGTCGTCCTCTTCGTCCCCGTTCGTCATATAATTGACACGAATTAACTTGTACGTATGATATTTTTTTTTGAAAAAAAGACACAAACAGTTTCGAAAGAAATCCTTGACAGATACCTTTTAATAAAAATAGATTAAACGCTGCAGAACAAAAAATACAAATGTGTACGGGTATACAAGGACGTGTGTGTAAATTAAATCTCTGTGTGTGTGTGTGTATTTTTATGGATTGTCCGAGAGATGAGAAGCACTGCAGAAAATTATATTTTTTGATGAATCGACCGCAAAATTTGTAACCGCATCGACCGCACACACCAGTCATTCCGAGAAAACAACACACGTCGACGGGCGAGAAAGACCACTGGGAGGAATAGAAACGCACACATACACATATACCAACTCACACACACACACACGTGTATATGTGTGTATATATATATATATATATATATATATATATATATATGTATATATATATGTATATATATGTATATATATGTATATATATATATCAAATAAATTCCGGCCGTTTGACGTTTTTTAAATAATCGAGAACCGAGTCCGACGACGCATCCTTCGATATCGTACGAGTTTTAATAACTTTTGTTTCGTTCGTCGTTCAAGTTTTCGTCGTTTGTTTCATTCGTTCCGCTGCAACATCTCGTCTCCCTCTGATCAATTTTAATTATTAATTCTTTTAAATGCGATCGCGTCGTCCGTTTCGAAAGAGTTCAACTTTACAAAAACGGACGTGTATCCCGCCCGGGTGGAACATTATCGAAGACGGTCGCGACGCTCCGAAGTTGATCGCATCGCCGTCGAAATACCCGTAAACGTTCCGTAATGTCTGTCGTGTATTTTCGATCGGAGAATTTTTTCTTACTGCACGTTCTGAAGTGAAACGGGAGTCAATTTGCGAAACTGTCCGACTCCCCGTTACAAAGATAATAGATTTTAATTTTGCAGTCTTTATGCAAACATCTGTACGGCATATACAAATGGATGTACGATTGGAAATGATGGACACGTTATGTGCGTGACCTCATCTTCAGTGACTGTGTCTTAATGTCAACCGATATTCGATTTGTTTAACAATGTTCTATTTAACTAATCTGTGCTTGTTCGCAAACAAAAATAGAACAAAAATCTGCAGAACAAAAATCGTATTTCGAAAACGGTCGATTTGTAAAACAATCGATCCGCGAGAACGCCGTCTACGAGCCGTAACTTAATTTGTTTTTTTTTTTTCAAGACGAAGAGAATAGAAATTAATATCGTAAATAACCGAAAGTACATCATTAGACTGGAGGCGAACTCGTAAGGCCATTAGTCATAAATCCGTCGCGCTAACCAGTCGACCGCGATCGTATCTCTCGATTCCTCACCACGAAACAACGGACAGAGTGTAAGCAAAAAGACATGACGATAACAATCGGTATTTTTTCACTTTGTTTTTCATAAGCGGACAGCTTGTACGACGGGCGATAATGACGGCGACGGTGCGTTCGCTCCTCGCGGATTTGATTTGTTCAAGACCAGAGGAGTTCGATTTTCATTTATTGTTTGAGATGCAGCACGTGTTTCGACAACGAACAGTGAGATAACAAATAGAACAGGAGTTCAACACCGTACAGAATAATAGACTCATAATACATTGATGATAATCATTGTAGGGAATCATTATAGGCAACAACGTTTTTAATAAGAATATTCTTCATCTGGCCTATCATTCAGGTCAGTGTTAACAAATTAAAATGTCTCGATATTTAAACTAGAAAATAGCTGATCTTAACAGAAAATGTTCTGAATAAAAACTGCAAATCGTGATAAATTAATTAAGAACATTTTACTCGATCGATAAGTAAATTATTGTGAAGATTTTTCGAACGATTCTCAATTCTACTGAAAAAAGATCAATTATTTAATTTCAACGTTAGAAATAGGTATAAAATCAATCTTTTTATATTACTCTTAAGTGTTCAATTAATGATCTCGTTATACAATCTATTTTCGAAAACATTTTCTTACAAGATTGAAAACATTATTTTCATTTTCACTTTTCACTTCTCGGATTCATTCTATCATCTTCAGGTATAATTTTATTGGAAATTATCGTTGAAAAAATGTTCGATTTGTAAACCAAAGAGATATTCAAAAAAAAATCCGATTTGAGAATTTTTCCAATTCAGTCTGATCTATAAAGAAACATTTCTTTATCAAGAAAACAATCGATATTTTTTTTAAAAAAATAAATGTTTACTTTCTAAACAATGATATATTATTCAATAATTCTCTTAATTACTATCATTTTAATTGATAAATAACGTTTTAAATATTTCCCATAGCTCATGTATCAGCCATGGCTATGTTAAAAACAATCTGCATTTAAAAAAAAAACAAATGACTAGCAGAAATGAAGCCTGCTCGATTATTTTAAATTTATAATTCATCAAGAACGAATTATTTATAACAAAAGACAATTTCTATACAAACGAACGCCTACTAAACGAACGGAATGAAGTTTATCGATAAGGAAATCTACCAGAATGTATACATATATATATATATATATATATATATATATATATATATATATATATATATATATATGATAGTTAGATATAAAAACTATTCGATTATTTCAGATTTACTTAAATCATAATTCATTAAAAAAGATTTATAACAAAAAAATAACAAACAAAAAACAACGTCTACGCAGAGAAAATAAAAATAGATTCAGAGATAAGAGAACATATGATTTTCAAGAACATATCTAACTGTTAAACAAAAGATGATACAGGTAATGGACTGTTGCTCTTTTTTAATCGACGACTTCACTCATCACTGAACTGTACCAGAAACTATATCTTCCTGTCGAAAATAAACAACTGATTGACACAAGTAAAGTTTCTTCAATTATTCAAATCGATTCAAAGCGTACATTGGCCAGTAAGATAAATTATAAACTGATATGAACAAAAGACGAAATTCGAAACATGCAGATATAGACATATTCGACTGTTCGGAAGACGGTCATTTTTATGAATCATTTTTCGCAATTCGCAAAGCTACATTAAACTTTTCTCGTGACCGAAAATGATCCACCGATGAGTATTGACTATCCTGATTATTGCTGATTCGCATTTCGATCTTTACAATGTGGAAAATGCTGGCATTCATTTGATATTTCAAAAGAAAATAGAGACGATCGGAAGAATTTGAAAAATCGGTTAAAAACTCACTTTTTCAACAAGCATTCATTCGTATCGAAGATAAGCAAATATCAGAAATGAAGCCTACTAGATTAATACAAATTTATTGAACGCGTAACTCGATACAAATAAATTGTTTGTAACAAAACGGCTCTGCATAAACAAACAGCGCCAGCTTGCGCAAGTAAAATAAAAATTACTGATTTTAAATCGCACTGAAATAACTGAAAATCAATTAGTATTCTCAGCAGTGAATCTCTCCTTAATCATTTTTTTCGATAAACTATTCCGATAACTGCGAACGTTTGAACTGCATTCGACTTTTACGAAATCGGACGGTCGCTACATTTCGGCGGCGGGCGCGCCGAGCGTTGCGGACTCGAAAAAAATATTCAAAAATGAGATTTGCGGCTTCTTCGACGCAGAGTCACTCCGTCCGCATGTATTCTGAACCTCTTCGCTCACATTACTTGCTCACGTTACTGACTTAATGAGCGCAAGTGTAAACATTATAACATTTTTTTTCTCTCATCAGAAAACGTTGCTTTTTGTGAGATGCGCCATATCGCATTCCCACCGTCGATTTGCTGTTGAATGCACGTTATGTATTCTTTTAAAATATTTCATTTGTTTTCGATCAAATTGCTCGAAAACAAAACAATCTGTTTGTAGGAACAGGGCCTGTTTGATTATTTATAAGTTATATTAGATTTGTATATATTTATATGTGTTTACGTTTATGTGTGTGTATATGTGTATGTATATATATATATATATATATATATATATATATATGCATGTGTTCCTATGCGTGTATATATATATATACACATATAAATCCACACAGTATAATAATAATAAATACGTCATCGCGTTTGACATGCGGTTGACGTTCCACTGACACGACCGCACTTATCCATTTACGTTTCCTTACGATTCCGATGGAATTGACTGAAATTAGCTTAATTGTTCGTAATTACGTTTCTGTGTTATTTTCGATTTCATCGTCGACATACGAGCGCCGCGTTATGTCTTTCTAATGTCTCGTCGGAATTTTCCGATTGTGTCTGGTGGAACGTTTCGGCGTTCCTATTCGTCGTCGTCTGTTTAAAAAATCCAGATCGTCGAACTAATCTCTGTTGAGAAAACGTCTCGTCCACACTCTAAATCCACGATCGTCTCCTGTACGCGCAATGTGTATTGTGTGTGTGTGTGTGAAGCGATCGCAGTCGGCCGTTTAGTACGAATCGAGCCTAATGACCTGTTTTCGACTGTTTATGAAGTACAGATGTTCGTTGCGAGAGTGTTTCGATTTTTCATTGTTGACGATAAACAAAATTTGTTGCGGTGCTCCATAAGCGTCTTGGACTGTTTTCGAGTTTCGATGCTCGTTTGAACTGTTTGCTAGATTGTATTTTTTTCCACTTGTCTCAAGAGATTGTTTTTCTTCTAATGTATATATATATATATATATATATATATATATATAAATGTATATATATATATATATATATATATATATATATATATATATATATATATATATATGTATATATATATATATATATATATATATGTATATATATATATATAAATATACGTATATATATATATATATATAATATACATATATATATATATATATATATATATATATATACATATATATATATATATATATATATATATATATATATATATATATACATATATATATATATAATATACGTATATATATATATATATATATATATATATATATATATATATATATAATTTATTACAATAATGAGTACTCAAAGCAACATTTCATTAGTTTAAATCTCAATGAGATCATTCTATTTGATAATTTAATTTCTGTTTATTCTCTTTAGTTTGTTGTTTTTATATCATATTTATTATTTTTATACTACAGAGTGTTTGTCAAAATTTAAACAAATAAAAATGTTATTTATCAAAATGTAAGCCGCGACACTTTGCCTTGTTTAAGATGATTGCTATGTAAATTAAAATAAAAATTATCTAAATTTCTACATCAAAATTTCCTAATTCTTATATATATATATATATATATATATGATGTACAGTTACTGTATACATTTCAATAGCAATGTTAATTCCGTTTTATTAGCTTATTCCTAGTAGTTAGGGGGATAGTCGTTTATGGATGTTTATATAAGTAGTTTATTTGTAGGCAAAGATTACAAATGATTTTCGCAAATGAAACGAATGGCACTTGAAGAGTTCCATTGCACATACTTTTGGAAATTTTAGTATTTAGTTCCTTTGCGCACGTTTGTCATATAAATAAACGTTTATTCATCGTTCATTATTGTATATATATATTCATTCGTTTATTATTGTATATATATATATATATATATATATATATATATATATATATATATATATATATATATATATATATATGTTTCACCTATTTTATGAATTATCTCAAGACAATTATTTAAAAACAAAAATGGTATTTCAATAGATGTATGTTATAAAGATAAATACTGCAAGTGTCTGAATTCCGTCTCATAATACACTTACTCGACGTTTAATTTTCATGAAATGGATCGATTGTCCTGTTCAATCACAATGTAGATTTTTAACGCCGTAAATAAATCTACATGCGATCGAGCGAAGATCAAAAACGATCAGTAATCAAATATAGAATCTGTTTGTGATTATTTGAAGCGAAAATCTTACGTCCAATATTGTATTTGTCACGTTTTAATTCAATTTTATTAGAATTCGGTTGCCCTACGTGATTAATTGATCATTCACAATAATTATTGCTGATTAGAAACGTTCAATAACGGATTGTTGATGATTCGAGGCAACTCTTATTGATTTCGGTGTCGATTTCAGTATCTCTAGAGTGCTGAGCCACACAAACATGTAAACAAATTAATGAATGTAAACAAATTATCTTGAAAACAACAAAAATTCGTCAATTTAACTAAAATAAATCATTTATTATTTTCTCGGCACGTGCATGATTTTAATTTTATTTTTGCAAATATTTCGCTGAGAGATTTTACTATTAAAAGTTCAATAAATAATGAAAAGAATGGTCATGGATTTGTTTCAAATATTTTAATATTGTTTGTAGGTTTTAATTGAATACGATTTTGAAAAGTATATTCGAATTATTGCCTATTGTTCAACATGTACTTTCAAGAAATTTTCAGTATAAATACACACATTTTTTGATATAGTGCTTGTGAAAATTTAATAAACTTGTATCCAAGAATTGTTATACATTTTTTTGAGCACAATTTCTATTTTGAAAAACAGTATATATATATATATATATAAAGAGAGAAAAAGATAAAAGGTATTCGTTATTTATATATTTTATTATTTTGATTACCACTCACTACATTTTTTCAAAATATTTCAGCAAATATCTTCATATATTCATCTTGTACAATTATTATTCATTATTTATCTTATCGTTAATTTTAATTTTCAGCGATATGTAAAAAATAAAATGTATAAACAACAATTCATTTTTCATCCGTATTATTACTATTGATCGAGTGATATTGATATTTTTAAAACAAAAACTATGGTTATCGTGCACATTCTCAGTTGTTCGTATACAACAAACGATCGATTTTCAAAATACATATTAAATCGTACAGCTGTTGATCAAGCAGTCTTATAATTTAACAGTGTACGTAGCGATGACTTGTTCACAGGACAGTTGGAGTAATCTTTGTTTGTGTTATCCTTGGGGGGAGGAGGGGGGCTCATCCTATAGAATCAGTGGAAAGTCGACTTTAAGCTGATCCTATAAGGAAAAAGATCTCGAGGACAGCATACTAAAAGGAACACAGGTACAAAGTATTACTATAATAATTACAATATGTTTTTTCTTTGGCCCTAAGAGGGAAACTGATTATGATTTTGAACATTTTCGGTTATATTTAAAAAAAAAATGTCAATTTAAAAACTGATTATGTTTTTTATGCGCTGTAGAAGAATTAACATTGACTTAAAAAAAGAACTGATTATGTCTGTGTGTTTCGAATTATTTTTATAAAATTAGTTAATGTTAAAAATTAATTTACCGGTATTTTGAAAATGTACTTTATTTCGTTTTGTAATTGTGCGTTGTTTCAGTTTTCTCGATTTGTAAAAAAAGACCTATGCAGTGTTACTTGCTCGACGGTTATTGATACAGAACTGTCGATCAAGTAACTTTGAAATTTGAGAAACAAACGTTATTATATTTATACGTATTTTCAATTGTTTATATTATAGTATGTCAGTATCGAGCGTGTATAAAACAATCTTTGTACTTATATTTTTAAGCAGAATATTATAATAGTAATTCCTATGTTCAAATGAAATATTATTGTCCTTTCCACTGATTTATTAAAATTGTTTCGAATCAATTGTTTTTATCAAAACACCGGAAAACATCGGATTCTGCTATAATTAAAAATTTAAAAACAATAATTGACGATCGAATAAAAAAAATGAAAACTGAATAACAAGAAAAAAACAATTTCAACCATTCCTTTAATGATTCCATCTGTTTTCAATGGAAAACATTATATTTATTCAAAGCATACCCGTTTTAAAACACTGTTCGCTTAAATCGTTCACTTAAATGCAGACCATTTGGAGGTCTTATTTGTTTTTATTTAGAAATTGATCTGACATCTATTTATATAAATTATTATGATTTTATTTAAAGGTTTACGGACAGAAACTCGACTGTCAACAGAATGCGCGATCCTTCCCTTTTTAAGAAAAAAAAATAACAAATTTTGTCTAACAGTGAAATATTTTAACATGTTTTCGAATCAAATACGAATCTGAATTAAATAATCAACAGAAGTCATACCACGAAACAATGCGACGCAACTGCATACACGAAAAATAATAATTCCTATCGGAGAATTTATTTTCGAACATGGAGACGTAAATAAAAACGTGAAAAAATATGTAAACGATATCGACTGACGATTGTGAGGATACAAATTATTCGAAAAAAGAGAAGCGAAAATTTTAATTAAAAACAACATTCCAGTAAGCGTTCGACGATCGACGATAAGATCTCGGTCGGCCGTGTAAGACTTCATTCGAAGCCGACGTCCGTACGGTACGGAGACTCGGAGTCCGTTTTTCGAAAAGGAAAATGCGAACAGAAAAGCGTCATAAATCAGAAATTCTAAAAAGGTATGTGGAACCGATGCGTGCACGACATAAAAAAAAATCATTTTAATACCGGCCTTTTACTCCACTTTAGTAATTAGACTAATCCCAATAAAATTTGTTTCGCTTATGCGCCTTTTGTATAAAAAAGTAACGTCCTCTCATTCACTGAATATTCCGAGTTCTGCTTGTTAAACATTTAAAACTATATTTCTTTTATGAAATGTTTGCTTGAGAAATGAACAAAAAGCACAAGCAAAGTTGTTATCTCTGTGACTAATTTCAGTTTAGCAATCAATCTTCATTCTTTACAAGCGCACTTCTTCGTTATCAAAATGTTTAAGAGTTGATGAAACAAAAAAAAATAACATTAGAGTATCATTATAAGAGAACTAATACAGACACAAATCTCATCCACTTCATAATGCTTCGATCATGTTGGTGAGAATTGCCATCGAAATGCGCCGATCAATAATCAGCCACTGAACATTTCAATCAGAAAAAATACTGCACTGTGTAGGCCTTACTTCATTTATGAAAATAAGGGTCCAGATCTTCCATGCTATAGAACAGAAAATAATCTGTAAATAGAGATAACACTGATCAGCGTGCATTTAATAGATAGCTCTGAAAGTTTATTTGCAGCTTACGTGTTTTTTTACATCACATACTTTAAATTTTTGGCATTTATTTCAAACTTTGAACTGCTTTTCGATCGAACTGCTCTGTATATTACTCAATTAGGGGAAAGAACTGAACATATCGTATCTCTTTTTACGGATTTATAGATATTAATAAGAAAATAGACGCGACTATTTTGATAGTCGATGTATATATATATATATATATATATATATATATATATACGTGCTGTAAAAACCTGACAAGGCAGCAACAGAAAAAAAGAAACATCGAAAATAGCGTGCGATTTCTTTACCTAAACAATTTTAAGAGATCATAGCAGGTATTGGTAACACAAAACAAAAATGTTCGTAATGTTGTCGATGTGCGCGTCGAAAATAAATAAAAGAAAAAAAGAAAACGTATATCTAGTGTCGGTCGGCGCGAGAGTGAGCGACTTATGCGCGTCATCGTGCGGCAGAGAGCAGGCACGGCTCGCGAGCAGGACGGACAGCGCGTCGACGCGCAAGTAACGAAAAGAAACGGAACGATCGTAACTGAAACAAGTTACGACGGAACCCGGTCCAATAAAATAGCTCCGTGCGCGCGCCCATCATATCTGAAGCACAAGGTCACGCGGAGTACGAGCGGCGCGAGATGATGCGAGAACGCTCCGGCGCAACGGAGCGCGATGAAGATCGCGTACGTTCTTCGAGATTAGACGGGAAAAAAACGAGATCGGCGATCGCGTACGCGGGAAAAAGACGCCGAACCGATCGAGTAGGCCGCGTCGTCAGTCAGTGTATAAGAAGTGGGAGTCGATTCGCTGTCGCCGGTCGCTGAAAAAAAAACGAAACGGATAGACGGGCCGCGACGTGCACGAGAGAGCGACCGTCGGGGCGGTCTCGTCGTCATTCCGTTGCCAGGCGGAGTCGAAGCCGCACCGTGCGTGTCGATACGTCGCCGGAGCGGACCGGCACCGCCTCGGGGGTGGATCCAGGAGCCGAAACATCATTCATCGTGACCCCACTCTGAGAAGCGAGTACGTGATTGACAGTTGGCATACAGCATCGGTCCGCGTCGGATCGTATGCCTGAACCGTTTAACCGTTTTTGACGCGCGTTCGCGTTCCACAAAAACCATACAAAATATTAAATCGACGAGAAAAGGAATTTTGTACCACATTTCTATCCGTATATGTATACATATATACATACATATACGAGTATATATATATAACGACGTTCACGCACATACATATATATATATAATATATATATACACACAACCATAGTCGAGAGGAAAAAAAATACACATTTTCCGGTGCCGCATCATCTTCGAGAATCCGACCACGCAACAATTGACACCAGTGTCATCCGTAGCCATCTATACGAAAATCACACACGGACACATCAGTCTCATGCGTCGCGGTCGACTGTGATTTATTGTAAAAGAATTCTGTGAAATCGTTCGTTTCTTCAGTTTCTGTTGTTCGTTGGTCGGTTCGGTTCGTCGTCGTCGTTCGTTTCATTTTGTTTTCTGGTTTTTGAATTTCACCATCGACGCGTTCCGGGCTTCGAACGCGCGTTCGTTCGATAGGTCGGTCGGTCGATAGGTCGATCGATCGATCCGTCGTCGGGATAACCACCGGTGGTCGCGTTTCTGCCGCGCGGCGAAAGACAATGTTTCGGTGACTGGATACGGCGTGTTCGTTTCTCGTTGCTGCTCTTCGACGATGGATTCTGTTGTTGTTGTTGTTGTAAACTGTGACAGTTTTCGTTAGGGAGCGATCCTGCCGATGGTCCGATCGGAAAATGAATTTGTAGGAATCGAAGGAAGACAGTGTTGCGAGGTACTGCTACCCGATATCGAACTGTTTTAGTACCGCCGAACCGTGTTGGATCGTTCGTTTCCAGAAGACTGTTGGTTCAGTTCGATTCGGGAGAAAAACGCGGGAAGTGTTCGGTGCGTTCGAACGGAAACGAGCGGAACGAATCGGATCGAGTTTGTCCTCCATGCGTCGTGAGACCGGCACGGACGTCGGTCGTCGAAACAGCTGAAGAAAAGGACCGTTGTGCTCCTCGGTCGGTCGGTCGGTCCGTTCGACGGTCGGAAGGTGCGAAATCGAAGTTGGCCCGGCGCGCGTTCGTCTGTCGTGTGCCGCAGCGTCAATCGAAGAACGCGTCGGCTGGCGTGAAGCGGCGGGAGATCCGAATCCGATCGTTTCGAATGTTCATCTTCCGACAGGGATGCAGTGCGATTCGTATCGGCCGTTTTGCATCATCATTGTCGATAAACGCCGGATGAATGTCGATAGCTGTTGGGATGTGTTGCGGAAAGACAGGTCGTCGTCGTTCGCAGCAATATTTTTAACGTAATGTGATCAGTGGCTCAAATAACCAAAAAAAAAAAAACAAACAAACACATCAAAGTATACTAAAGTAAAAGAAAAACGAAGAATATAAAGCCGGACGAGATCCGGGATTTTGATTTTGTTTTTTCGGAATTCGACGCCGTGAGACTCGACCCCTCGACTGTGCGAAGATCGTGCGAGGGAGACATTTTGTATACGTACGGGGTTCATTTCCGAAGAAATAGATTTATTTATTTATGAAAAATTATATTGTAAATCTCTATATACACACTTGTACTGAGTAGAGGAGGTGGGCGCATACGATCGAAGATATAATATCTCTAGGGAAAAACAAAAAAAAAAAAACAGTTCAGGAAAAACGTATACGAAACAAAAGTGTTCACCGGGCTCTCGGATCGACCCGTTCTCGCCGCGTGAGAGTGCGATCGTAGAGGAACAGCGGACGACCGACCGCCGAAACGGACCTCCGTGTCCATCGTCACAAAACAATGTCGACGCGCGACGTCCGCCTGTCTCTCATGCACGAACAGTACGTACGGCGTGCGCGTTTCGTTTTATGATTGATTCCGGCGCGAAGAGAAGCCGCTGCTGCCGCCGCCGAGAAGCGACGCTCGCCGAGATAGACCTCCTCGCCGACGACGTCGTCGTCGTCGCCGACGAAGAAGAAGAAGCGTGTGTGTGTTTGTGCGCGCCGCATAGATTCGAATTTCGCGCGCGTGGAAATCAATGTGCGACCACTTGATGACCGCAATTGTCGCTCGTCGGATTCACTCGTCGTCGCATCGGTCCGTGATCTACTGTAGCTAGATCTGCTGCACGCCGACGTGCCGTGGTCGTTCGAAAGTGCGAGCAAAAAAAAAGAAAAACGCGCGCGTGGAAAACATCTCCGGGCGATTGACTGACACTCCGGCGCACGCCGTGGCTTTTTCCTCGTTCTGCCCGAACTGATTTTTTCGTGCGGTCCGGTTTTTCAATCGTCGTGTGTTTCGATCGGTCTCGTTCCAATCGCATGCATTGTCGGCGTCCGTTCGTCTAATACACTATTCGCACAGCGTCGTTCTGTCATTCTGTCGATCCGACTATCGCCTGTCTCTGCATAGATTCGATCACGATACGATTTACTAAAAAGTGCTGTGACACGTGGGTGGTGTGATTTATTATTTTTTTTTTTGATACCATCGTTATAGTTATTATTTTTTTCTCTGTGGTACTAGAAGTGTGTTAAAGTGGCCCAACACGCAGAATACCCGAATCCGGGTAGAGCTTTCATGGCTCAGCCAAGGGTTAGTGTCTTTCTACATTTATTTTTATCATTGTCTATACATATATATTCATTAGTCTGTAAGTTTAGCAATAAGTCTATATCTATCTATATATTCGTCACCGTGTCCATTTATCTGTATATCGATGTGCGAGAGCGATCGGCTCGTTGTTTTCATAAACGGTCGTACGTTCATGTCCGGCGAATTAAATTTCGGTGAAACGCGACGCGTCGGTCCAATTAATCTAACAGTGAAAGTGTGTTGTTTTGAATTATCGTCTGTTGTTTTTTTTTTCACTTCTGTTGATACCGTTTCTGTTTTTCGTCTAATTAATAATAATATATTTTTGTTGTTGATATAATCTGATGTTTTTGTTTTTAATCAAACCGGTTTAATAGTTTTAAACGGAATGCGCGTAAAATCAACCGAGCGTCTTCGATCTAAATTCACACTAAAAGACTGCGTCGCGCACTTGTAATAAAATCAAAATAAAACCGTTCTTCCTTCATGAAAATATAACGATTTCGTAATAATAATTTTATACATTTACACAGACACACATATGTATATATATATATATATATATATATATATATATATATATATATATATATATATATATGTATGTATGTGTTTTAAATATTTGAAAGCATTTAAAAAAAATATTTATTGAAATTACAATTTTTGAAAAAATACATTTAAAAGTAAACTGAATTAATAGTTTTCATTATATTGAAAGCATAATTATTCCAGCTGATGACTTTCCTCGCTTGGAATTAGATTAAAAATAAAACTAAAGAAATACAAATACAGTTTGTGAAATTAAGATAGGGTTTTATAATTAGCTTAGTAGAGGAAAGAGTGAAAAAAATGTAGTTAATCGGAGATTATCTTATTGTTAAAACCGAATATGTCAAGCTTGTAGACATTTTCGGAAAAGATAGAATCGGTATTGAATTTTAATCATAAAGAACAAGTCAAATTGTGTTTCATTATCAATAATTGATTGTTCTATAATTCGTCACTTTAATCATGGTTCTTGTAGATAGTGTGGCGAAAATTAATTTACAGATACAAAAATCTATTTCTTTATCAAATTTAACGAAAAAAAATTCTGTGTTTAATAAGATTTCTTATTGAAAGATGTACAAAATATTGTTTAATATAACAGAACAATATTTGTCCAAAAAATGTGTTTAAAATTTTGAAAGAAACTTTTATTCGAAAACAGACCGTTCTACTCAGACCAAATACAAGCTTCCATTCCGGTTTTTATGTTTTTTCGTTTCGAAATCCGTTTGAAACCAAAACTATCGAAATGACTAAGTAAATAATAAGAATTTAGACAAATTTTTGTGCTTTGTATGAGAAGAAAATCCGAAAATGTGTTTATTCTTTAACGGAAAGGAAAATACAGCACTAAAAAAAATCAATTTTGTATTTTTAAATATTAACAGTAAATTTTCAGGACATGTAGTTACATGAAACGTATTATCCTGGTTAGAGTGGGAGATTAATTTTCTAGTGAAAACATATATTAAATTCTGGTTTGAAAAATCATATTTGCAGACTGGACTCGATTTTATTAATCCAGTGTATTCGCAGGCATAAGCTTTTCTATTTGAATAGAATTAAACATAAAGTCAATAACATAAAAATATAATCAATAGTAAATTATCAATTGGATTCTATAAATTTTTAACCAGATAGATGAAAAATTAAAGAGATCACTAGGGTTATAAAACTGGAAGTGTTTACTAATTCAGTAGAATTTCTGTTTTTAAGTAAAATCGACTGTAGAACAGACTAAATTAAATTGTTTTAAATACAATTATACTCGAATTACGGATTATAACAATTTCTAAACTTGGATAACAGAAAAAAAAACGAAAAACATTAAATTGTTTCATAAAAAGCAGACAAGCTGTGACGATTTGAAAATTTATCAGGTCACAAGTCTGTTGGAAAAATTGATAACAAAATGGTATTTAATTTCATTTTTTTTTTAATGAAAACCGTAACCTTGTCAATGCTTTTCTATTAAATTTATTAAATGTAATCTCTTTGAATCGAACGACACCTATCTGTAATGAAATGACACTCTTTTAATTAAGTATGATAGGTTTTAAAATTAGTAGGAAATGTTTACAACAAATAAACTCACTATAACTGTTCATGTGTCTTTGAAACATGTGGAAATGAACTGAAAATATAAACAGATTAAAACGCACGATCGAGTAATATAAAAACATTTTCGTATAACTTTAAAATAATTTTTTTTAAAAATTAACCAATTGGAAAAAAACCGATTAAAATCGACCCGTTTCTGTATAATAATCGAATAGAACAATTAAAAAACATCCAATAAAATTACAGTAAATAGAGATATGTGTGTATTAAAAGAAACGTATAAATAAATTAAAATTAACTGATTTTCATATAATTTATGTGTAACTGATTGTGTTAAAAATGTAAATGTGTAAAATGTAAATTAAAATAGAGTGAATTTATCTCCACGGCCGATTTATAACATGTCCGTGTTGGTTTTTAGTCGTGCATCACTCTTTTTTTTCTCTCGGAAAAAAACGCATATAAAGAATATAAATATTATTTAAAATCGCAAGTGAAATTTGATTTAGAAAATGTGTACGGAGGAAAGTCGAATCGAAATCGTTGCATATGCATTCGTCCGACGTTTAAGAAAATAAAATCCGTTCTTAAATGGTAATTTTTGAAATCGAAAAAGGTTGTTCGTTTGTTTCAAAAAAAAAATATATAATCCGGTCGTGTCAGTTGTTCAGAGTTTGTTTCTAATTTAATAAAAATGAAACATTAGCATAGTCGACGGCGTTGACTATTTTTTAAAAAAAAATTATCAGAAACAGATGTTTTATGATTATTCAATATTTGACAATGTGTCTTCGCTATGATTTTAATCATTGGAGAATGCGTTGGGAAAAAAAACGAAATAGTTACTTTACGTTTATATCAGTTTAGAATTTGTGTTTCTAATTGAATAGAAATCAAACAAGAAACGTTAGCATACTCGACGAGATTACTTTTTTTAAACAAAATTATCAGAAATATTTTCTAATTGTTCAATAGTTGACAAAGCTCTTCGCAGTAATTTTAATTATTAGTGAATGCGTTGGAAAAAAACTTAGAATTTGTTTCTAATTTAATAAAAATGAAATAAAAAAACCGTTAACACGCTCGATAACAGTTATATTGAACGATATTTATTTTTTAAATTAAATTACTGGATCTTTTTAACAAAATTGGGTCGTTCTTTGACTGACAATTTTTCTTTATTTTCGCTGTAATTTCAGTTGTCAGAGAATGCTAAAAAAACCTAATCGCGTTTAAAATGTGTTTCAAATTTCATGAAAATGAAACAGAAGAAGTATAGGAAACAAAATTCGTTTTTTCAAATAAAAAAAAATTTTAAAATGTCAGACTTGCGGTACTTGATGATCTTAGTAGGCTTTAACGTTTTCATTAGATCTGCATAGTCGGAGAATAACGGTTATGTGAAATAAATTAAATTATTAAACTGCTAATGGAGATTTCGAATTAAAAAATATTTTTTTCAGTCGAAAAAGATTTACAGACGTTGGTCTAATTTAAAAAAAAGAATCTAGTTATATCAACTGTTTAGAATTTGTTTCGAATTCAGTGAAAATGAATAAAAGAGCACAGTAGGGAGCATGCAAGACGATTATTCATTTATCGAAACAAAACTATGAAGAGTGCTTTGATTATCATTTTATAAAAGTCAGATGTTTAGCAATCTAGTGTACTGCTTTTATGTATTTATTACAAACTGTGAACATAATATTGTTCTAGTGTTGAAACAAATGATTGTTTCAAAACAAAAGTAAATTTAATATTGTTTATAAAAAAAACCTCAACTGTTAAATTCGTTGACGCGGTGCGAACTCGGTTTTCGCACAATTCGAAAGTTTACGTTCTACTCGCCGTATTCATAGGAGTTGAGATCAATTTTCCGTGTAGTCAATTTGTTTCGTGTCGTTTAAATATATAAACAATTATCGCTTTTATCCGACTGCAATATTAAAATTAATGTCGCGCATAAATCCGCTCTTTAACAAAAAAAAAAACACATCGCTTCCATTCAACTTGTCGTTAAAGCGCCAATAAAAAAGTATAAAATAAATCAACATTTTATACGCAGCCTGTTTGAATAATTCGATCCGAACGCTAATTTTAATAATCATTTTATAAAAATTATGTGCTACTTTTAATTACAAAAACCTGTATTTATCTATTTAACGAAATGTGAATTTTCGGTGTGTCGGGTCTCCTCTGTGTTTAATGGAGAGTGTGTTCGGTAAATCCGTCGTAAAAATTAATTCGTAGATGATTTTCTCGAATAAGATTCAGTGATAAATCTTTATTAAACTTATTTCAATTCGTATATATATATATATATATATATATATATATATATATATATATATATATATATATATATATATATATAATTATCAGATAATCAAGATATCTCAGCCAGAAAATATTTCTTCTGTGTTTCTATGATCAAATGAGCGTTGAAACAATGTTAGTCTACGCGTACCGTTCGTACGCTGTCGATATTTTGTGGGGAAAAAAACACTTACTTTAATTCGAAATCGAAGTAAGTCTATTAATCAACGCCTCCTTAATTTCTTCATAAATTCAGAATCATTTTTGTATATAAAAAAGCGAATAATTGTTTAGTAGACAAATGAACAGCGAATATACATGAGTCAATAATCATAGACCTGTCGCACGAAATAAAATCGTTTAATATTCTTCAGCCGTATTAGGTATTAAACGCCGTAGAATCAATTAGGTCCCAAATAAAAAAAAAACTACAAGCGAATAAATGGTTTTTAAATTTAACTCCTAATATGAAAATAATTTAAATTAATTTGAATTGTTCTTACCAGAGACTGTCTTCATTATTTTTAACGATCAGATGAACATTGAAACACTTGAACTCTATCCGTTTCATATGTATGTTGATATTTTGAGAGGAATATTATCTAGTGTCTTCGATTCGAAATCGAAACAAATCTATCAAACAACGCCGGCTATGTTTTTTAAAAGTAAATCTTAGTTCGTTTTTATATAAAAATAGATATTTGTTTTGACAAACGAATATTAAAACAAGAGTCTGTTAGTAGCAGAGAGGTTGATATTTTTTTTAAATAATTCATAAAACGTCTGATTCGAAATCGAACAAAGCGTGCTGTGCTGTTTGGTATAGTTTTATTTGTTGTTATATTAAAACATAAGCATATTTTTAAACAGATGATTGTAAACACGATATTAAAATAATAAAATTCAGGTGTTATGATCATCAATCTTTATAAATGATAAACAGAAGTTAATTATTACAAGTGAAAATACATTTAATGACCGTTTTCTTAGATTTTTTTTGGTAGAATAGTGATTGAGCTTGTTTGGAATTTGGAAACCTTCTTGAGATTTTTAAAAACTAATTCTATATAATATTTCTGATAAAAATTATAAGTTTCTTTTAGTAAAAGAAAAAAAAAACAAAAAATTGTTCATTTGTCAATGAATTCATTATGTATATATACATATCAATTTTCTCACAATCCACTTGAAATGAAATTTTAAAATTCGATTATAAGAGATATTTTTAAATTAGTGTTTTAAAGGCAGCCAATTTGGTTCAAAACTAAATAATTTTTTTCGAATGTAGCTCTGGTATATATCTTCCTTTTTAAATAACGTATCAAAGAATATTTCAACTTTCACTAAATATTTGGTGCTTAACTTGGAATGAAATCGTAATTTTGCAGAGCAAACTTTGATTTTTTAAAATGTGTTAGTAAATTAATTACTGATAAAACTGACACAGGCATTCTAGATCTAAATTTTATGAAATAGTATATACATATATATATATATATATATATATATATATATATATATATATAAATATATATACACACACACATGTATACATATACTATTATATTTTTTGATTAAACAAAAGAACGAATAACTCCAACAAACACAATAACAATAAAACAGTAATAAAAACAACCGATCGTGAAAACTTTTTCTAATTTATGTATATAAATAATAACGTCGACTGTTTCTGTAATTCGTTACGGGTTTTTTTTTTTTTTTTGAAAAAAATCAACTGTTATTGACACTGTGTTTTTTTTTCGTCGTATCAAATTAAACACGCGTTTTTATGTTAATTGCTCGTCGCTTAATTGGACAATAATTCGTCTGAAAATAGTTCATAACAGAGAAACTAAAATCCGTGAACGGGTCGCAGTTCGGTCGACGGACGCGTTTCGATGCTCGGAGTCTCTGATTTTGAGATCACTGCCTCGAATTTCTAAACGAGTAAGAGCGATTTTTGATTCGAGGTGCTGGGATAACTTTGACAATCGTGGTAAAACTGATGATTTCACAGATTCTATTTACCGGTCGTTTATGTGACGTTTTAATAACTGATTGTGGATTCGGTTTCCATAAAAAAAATATTATTAATTGACTAATCACAGTACACAGATAAATCCAGAGAAACTCTTATAAGAAACGGCCATCCATTTGAACGAAACTAGAATCTAGTGTGCGTCGATCGACTGTTTAGATCTGTCGTCTGTTAAAACAATCCGATGATTGAAACAAACAAATGAATTTATTAAGAATAAACAAAAATGCAATTCGATTGTTTTCTCGTCGCACTCGATCGTTTTTCCATGAATACATTAGTGTTGTGAAACAAGGCTTTTCGTTTTGATCAGCCGTCATCAGTTCCACTGACGATGATCGATTGTACAAGGAATGGACGTCATTCAGATATAAATTTATATATATATATATATATATATATATATATATATATATATATATATATATATATATATATATATATATATATATATAAATAAATAATGTGAATAAATTTCAAGTAAATATGTTCTTTTTTTGTATCCAATTTAAAAGACTGTTCTGATTGAAACAATTGAATTATTTATATAATAATAAAAAATCATTTTACTATAATAAAATATTCGAAAATATCAAAAATCGATTCAGAAAGGTGCGTTTTTAGTTAAAATTTAGATTCGGTGCCAATTTAAATGGATTTGGTGCGGTTTTTTTTCCAGAATTTTTCCTTGTCATAACATTCTAATCAACACCACATATTTTACACAACTTGTGTTTTTTTCTGATAGCCGATAAAATATGGGGGACGTTGTTTAAGTTATTAATTAGTATGTAATAATTCATATATGCATATTTATTTAGATCAATAAAATGTTATTGATTCACACATTCAAGTAGACTGACGTTTAAAAATCTTACAGTTTATATCTTTCTCATGTAGAGTTGTTTATCAGTTTCTTTTTTGAGAAAAAAATCATGCGAGTATATGAAAGTGTTTTCGATTGAAACCTATGGTATTTGAAAATTGAAAACTCCAACATCATTTCTTGATCAATTTTTATTGGGTATAAAAAATGAAAATAATTTATTTTTCAAATTATATAGAATAATCAGTAGTTTATGTTCGAAGTAATTTTTTGAAAATTCAAGTGATTTTCTTCAATGGACGATTTGAGCGATAAAAATGAAACAAGTTTCACACAAACATAAAATGAACGAAATTCATAAAATTCGGATTTAATTTTCGAGAAAATAAACAATCATCGATGAAAATCTGAACCAGGAGTTATTTCTTATATGACTATTATACATAATCGGTGTGTGTAATAAAATTGAAAGCGTTCATTCGAAAGGATCTTCTATCAGTCATTTCCACGGTGTTATTTTCTATTTAACATTTGAATTTGATGCATTCGAGTAAACGCATGCACTGCGAAATGAATTTTAAGAATTTAATTTGATATCCTAGCGTGTTTTCACAACAAAAACTCATTACAAAGACGAATTGTTATTGTCTAAACGGACCGAGCCGTCCAGGATACGTTCGAAACGATTGTGAATTGATCCTGGAATGTTTTCAGAAAACAAAAGTGTTATAAAACGTATTTATTATAAACAAACTCGTCCATTTCAGATATATTTTAACAATTATAAAGTGATCTAGCGTGTTCTCGAAATAGAAATTTATTATAAAACAGAACTGTTGTCGTATAAATGGACTTTGCTGCCAGCGATGATTAAAAATCGATCGTAGTGTGTGTGTGTATTCAGAGTCTATGTTAGTTGTGTAGAACAAAAATATATTAGATAAACAACAGACTTGGCTAGGTGAGATCCTTTTCGACTATTGTAAATTGATACTAGTTAAAACATACATTCACTAGGAAACAAATTATTCATATATATAAATAGTTGTCTGTGATTTTTGTCTAATAATTGTAAATCGATTCCGCTTAACTTCCAGAAAACTGTTTTTTTTTTTAAAAGAAAAGAAAAAAAACAAAATCTTATTATAATAACATATTTGACTATCAGATATTTTTTAAACAGTTATAAATTGATCACAAGTGTGTTTTTACGATACATTTTTGTTATAAAACGGAAGTTCTGTTATATATATATATAAAAACTCAAATGTACAGGAGTCCCTTCTTTAAATAATTGTAAATTGATCGTAGTGTGCTATCGTAAAACGAATTTATTCCACAAACGAAATGTCTGGGATATTTCAAACTATCGTCCGTTGATTCGACTCTATTTACATTAAAACAAATTACAGCAAGATCAAAAGACATAGTTGGCTGGGATACTTTTTGATAAATGTGATTTCAAGTTCATCCCTAGTTTTGTATTCAGAGAACAAATTAGAGTTCTATAACGAACCTCTATTTGAAAAACTCGGCCGGCGAGAATCCATTGCCAGAACATAGTAGTAGTTGTGCGACATAGCTGTCTAGGATTTTAAATTACACGAAACTAAATACTTAAACAGGAAACGATCGCTGTTTCGAGCAAAATTAAGATTTTTTTGCTCGAACAAACGAACATCACACTTGAATTATTTGCTTAGAGTGATCGTTTGGTTTAAATAAGGATACGTTTTTTATACAATTTTGTTCTGATTTGAAGACATATTATTCTACATGTAAAGAAAAGTACGATTCAGAATTAATATTATTTCTCTCTCTTTTGTATACATATATATATATATATATATATATATATATATATATATATATATATATATATATATATATATAATTAAAACTTGTATAAATGCTTTTTTTTATTGAAGATTAAATGTAAAATTAAACTTCCATCGACTAAATAAAGTGTGTAATACTTAAAAAAAATATATACATTGTAAAGAGGAAAATAAATATGTACATTTATAAATAATATATATATATATATATATATATATAATTAATTTAAATTAAAACTTGAATCGAAAATGACGGTACGAATTCTGAAAAAAAGTGCAGTGCCGCGCGTTTAAAACTTTCGTGTTGATTTGATTTGAAAGTAAAATAAAATATAATGGCTTGAAAATTAATTTTTATTGTAGCTCAGACCGTTCGTGCAATGTGTGTCAGTGCGGGCGTAAATAGCGACAATTTAAAATTTTCGAAATCGATTAGGAACACTGGCGTTGCATAAATACTATTTCTCTAACAAAAATATAAATAAGAATCGGTCGTTCTTTGTTTCTGTAACGGACGAGCATCGTGTATCGTTTAAACGAAAAAATTAAAAAAACGAAACGATCGTCTTCCCATAATCGACGCGCGATGGTCGTATGTTTCGTAATTGAACGAATGGATCTTGCGACGACGATTAAAAAGCGTCGTTACGTTTTTGTTTTCAGTGCTTTTACAGTACGGTTCTGTTGTATTTATTTTTATTTATTTTTGTGTCGTTTTAGAAAGAGTGTTTTTCCTTTGAATTAGCGTGTCGGGCTCTCAATCAAATTGAATTTTTGACTGATAAAATCTGCGAATGAGTGAATGTCCGGACCTCCCGTACTGCGCATCCGTATACGGTGGAGTCGCGAAAACGTGTACCTTCAAAAACCTGAACATATTTTCTTAATTTCATTTCAATCCCGAAAACGTTAAGCCAGAGCACGTCGCTCGCTCGAATTTGTCATTTGGGCAAGAAATGATAGTTTCTGTTAAGCAGGACAGAACAATCTTTCGTACACTGTTGTTATTTGGTATAAATGCATCGATTGAAAACGATCGATCGATTGTAATTTATGAATTTGGTGAAGTTTAAGTGATGGAGCCGATATTGTGCTTTACAATTCTGGATAAAGAAAAGGACATTGAAAGTACGAAGCGTGTGGCCTTTTTAATTTTTCGAAATCGTGTAAACAGGGGTTGGATCGACACGTTTTTTCGAAATCCCGCTGCATCATCGTTGTAAATATTTATATCAGTACAGTAAAGACCTTATGTTATTTCGGATATGCTGATATATATATAAATATATATATCTATATTATATTTTAATTACAAACGAACGAGTCTGTTTTAAAAATGAGAGGAAATTCCAAAAGATGATAATTTCATAGAAACAGGCTGAACTTAGTTACGGATGTTGTGTGGTAATTCAGACCGAAAGTAAGGAATCTAAATACCGTGCGAATCTAAATAATTGAAATATCTTAAAATGTGCCCTGCTACTTGATCATTTTTTTCCCATTCGAACACAACTTGTAGCTTCAATGAAAGTTAATCATGAAATCTCCTTTTGATCAATGGAGAGAAACAGTTTTTACTCTTAAAAAAAACTACTTTCCTCGAACATAAACTCCCGGTGTACAGTTGTAAATATATTGTTCGGTTAAATTATTGTTCGGTCGAAATGATCGACTCTCCGTTCCGGCGACCGCACACGTATCATCTGTTTCAAGTAAACGGCGAAAAAGTCGTACGTTATGGTCGTCGTCTCGTTGTTGTTGTTTCCACCGACCGCCGAGATCGGACCGCGGCACACGAAATATATTATTTCGATTTTTCCACCCACTCGACGCCGCATTAAATGCGTTTAAATTATATTTTCGCCGGTGAAATATATCGCTCTGTCGCTCGAATAAAAACGTTTGAAGGAATCCCATGTCAAAATATTTACTTAAAAATTGTACGTGATACGCATACATATCCGTGCTTTTACACTGAAGTGAAGTATTAGTCGGAGGATTACTATATTTCTGTTTTATACCAACTATTCATTACCACGTCTGTTTATATATATATATATATATATATATATATATATATATATATATATATATATGTATAAACACATGCATTTTTTAACCTGAGTAATTTAAAAATATACACGCATATAATCTCGAAATTATCATGAAGTTTTCAAACATTTCACTGTAATAATTAGGTACTTCATTTACATTAAGTGATCGAATCAGATGTTTAATGTGAAAATTAGAGCTTTGTTATTTAATTGGGGTCCGACTCGTTTCTAAAACTCTAATTATTTCCTAAACTAAGGAAATATAATAATAGTTATAACTGTACCAGTGATAAACAGTTCATACTCGACGGAGAATGAAGTCAAAACGGACCTAAAAATGTGGACACGTTTGATTTTCGGCCGTGAAAAAATTGAAATATGTGTCGATTATCTAACGTTTTTTTTATATATAGTTTGTGTGAATGACCTTCGACTGTGTTTGTATATGCAATTGTTTTCGTGTGAATCTTGTTTCATTTTCAAACTTGAAGATTTTGTTTTAAATTTCGTACAAATTTTTCTAAAACTGATTGTTTTTCAATGTTCTCTTATATACTGTTTTCATTTTTTTTTTATCATTCTCAATAAAATGCATACAAGAATTACAATTAATTAGTAGAGAAAAGTATGAAAATTTTAAAGTAATAATATATATATATATATACATATACATATGTATATAATTTAAATTATATTTTCAAATTTGTTATGAAGCAAAGTTTTGTTACATGAAAGATTCGGCCGTCGACGCTCTCAAATTAATTGTAAACCGATTCTGGAATGTTTTCAGAGAGTTCTGTTTCATGTACGGATTCGACTATAAAGCTTGTTTTTTAAACGATTGTAAATTGATCGCAGTGTGCTATCAGAAAACGAACTGATTCGAAAACAAGAAGTTTTATTCCCTGAACGAGATCGGCCATCCACGATACTTGTAATTATTATAAACTGATTCCGGTCTGTATTTGTTTAAAAACAAATTATTATTCGATAAACAGACTTTTAGCTGTGTACGATACTTTATGTATGACGGGTGCGATTTCAACTTCCACCGCAGTTCATATTCGGAGAACAAAATGGTCCTGTGATGAAATACAATTTCGTAAATTCGGCTCGCTAGAATTGTCCTAGTTGTACGACGTAGCCGCCTATGATTTTAAATTATACGAAAATAAAACGAGAAACTATCATTGTTTTTGGAAAATTAAGATTTTTCTCCTTGTACAAAAAAACAGCACACTCGTATGAATTGTTTCGAATAATTGTGCTGTTTAAAACTACGTTCTTAACAGCCGTCTAGGATACTTTTTGACAATTTTGATTTCAAGTTCACCGTAGTTTGTGTGCAGAAAACAAATTAATTTCACGATTGAGTTTTATTTTAATGCACGTATATATATATATATATATATATATATATATATATATATATATATATATATATATATATATATATATGTATATGTATGTCCTACTGGGATAATTTCGAAAATACCTACAAAAAAAATCTTTGACCGTTATTAAGATCACTGATGTGGAAATTTCAAAACGTCATATTATTTTGTTACTGTATCTCGTTTCTTATTTAAAACCTGATACATTTGTCAATATATTTAAAAAGTGATACGATTCGATACGTTTATAAATGTTCAACTGTAAAAATAACGATAATAACCTAAATATTTAAAATTACATTAGCGTCTGTCGTTGTCAATGCAGATAAATAATAGACAGTGAATAATGAAATTAGTTTTTTTTTTAAAAAAAAAACACATTCACAGATTGTAAAACGATCGAGAAGTCTGTTTGCAGTCTCGTATTCAAAATATGTTCAAACAGTCGAAATCGAATAACGCCATTTGTTTGACAATTTCTGAATGTTATGGTACTGAAATTCCACCGTTTCTATGTTCGACTGCTCTGGTTCAGTTACTGTTCCGTTTTCAAACTCGACCTTTTAGTTTCTAATTTTCAAATCAGTACATTCTGAAGTTTAAGTTGAACGCTTCGACGGACGTCTCACTGTTCACATGGTGCTAGATCGAAAAAACGGTGTTTAAATACAACTCGGTCGTTTCATTTTCGTTGGTTTAAGTATTTGATGAAATAATAAGACTGTGCGAAAAATTAGACGTGTGTGCGCGTGAGAACCTGCATGTCACTGTCAGACAACTCTAGTTCAGTGGATTTTTTGCGAAAATTACTATTTTGACATTGAGACGTGCAAAAAAGGTTCACTTCCATTCACCTGGTAGTAATTGTACGATCTGTAAATCTAGATTGTGGTTCATATCTGTGCAATAGAATCGTTTTTTCCGTATTAAAAATCGGTCTGATTCTTCGTCACTGTTTCATGTCCCCCCCCCCTCTATCTATCTATATCTATATATCTATATATAAATATATATATATATATATATATATACATGCACATATATACACATATATGTGCATATGCATGTATGTGTACAAATATCATAAAAAAATAATATTTTACTCTTGTGAATCGGCTCGAACCGCGTGCCTCCGAGTACAGAACCCGCCCGCCCGTATAAAGAACAACAACCACCAACACAACAATAATAAAGTTGTATATCATACGAATTGACACTTCGCAGTAGGGACTTAATGGAACCGTGTGTTTAGAGCATAATTACATATAATCTGCAGTAAAGTGTGTTTCGTGCATTCGGGACCGGGCCCGTTCCGTCCTCTTCGACTCGACTCGCACCGAACGACATGTAACACACAAGACTGTGTGTTAATATGAAAATCGGACCACGTTTAATTCGTAACGAAATCGAAAAATCCGTGCACAAATAATTTTCAAACGCGCGCCGTGCGAGACGATCCTTCCGTAGAGTGCGCTGGTCTCTATTCAATAGTCGATTCGAAAAAAATGTGTCGGTGTGATTCCAGTTGTTCCGAAATTGTTTATCTGTCGTGAAACAATTCAATTGTTTATATATATATATATATATATAAGGGATTAAAGAACAAAACAGTTTAAACAAAGAATCCGTGTTCTCCTAAAGATATTTATGAGATTTTTCTTTGTCCTCTATTCCTTTTTAGATTAAATTTCGGCTCTTTCTTCAAATCTCATTCATTCTATGTATTGATTTTCATTTTAAAAAAATGTTTAATCGATTCAATTGTTACAAAACGATTTATAAATTATCGAACAATTAATGAACAACTGACTGGTGAAACAGTTTTTATTCAATTGTTCATATTTATAAACAAAATAAAATTTGAAATTTTAATCAAACAAACAATGTATGTTTTGTTTTTCTTCTTTGCCACTTTCTTTCGTTTCATCTGTGTATCTGTTTCTGTTATTGATTCTTCCTTCATTTTAGATAATATTTGATATTTTTCCGTCTGTGTTGAATATTATGTATATATATATATATATATATATATATATATATATATATATATATATATGAATCAGAATAAATATATCTATAATATATGCATATTATAAAAATAATAATATTATTTCTAGAATTTCTTTCATTTCATTTATCTTCATATCACTTCGAATTATATTTTGTCGTTTTTGCATTTAATGTGTTTTTAGTATACAAACAGCATTAGTTCATGCGATTTGCTCGACTATTATTAAAAATGTATTTTTTTTTACATAATCTAATCATTTTTGTCAGAATCAGTGTATTTAAATCAATGTTAATTTATTATTACCTTATGAAATCAATATGCAGTTTCGGATTCGCTCGCCGTGCACATATTTCCTGCACTTGATTTAAAAATAGTAATTGTATTAAATAAGAATCGAGTCCGTTTCATGCAACTGAAATTCTAGATGTTGGAATTTCAGATCCGAAATGTATTTCTGTTCGATACACTTGGTCGATGAAAATCCTCACAAATCCCTTAATCCATACACTGTTCTAATCAATAAATTGTATCTGGTATGTTTATAACTATTTAACAAAAATCGAAAATTGAGAAAAACAAATAGAACAAATACTGTAGATAACCTAATTACATACTTATTGTGTCCATTAAATAATCAGTTTGATTACTAATCCACTTTATCGAAAATAAATGTCGGTGTCTGTGCTGTCTTCAGGGTAAACATTTTTTAAAAAAAAAACACACAAATAAGAACTAATCTTATGTGATTACAATGAAGAAATCTAAATGGTAACAAAATCAACTCGTTGACAATTATTAGATAATTTCATATCTAATGATTTTTATACATGATAATAATCGTAATAACGTTTATAAATAGTTTATGATATAGTTTAGAATAAAAAAAACATGCGAATAACTATGTGTGATTAAAACAAGAGTAAGAGAGTGGAAGATTAAACTATTTTGCTTGACTTGCAGTTTGTTAACAACTGCTAGTAAATGAAACGAAGCCAAATTTTATAGCTTTGTAAATAATTGAAAAAGAAACGTGTACTAAATTAATCAAAGCCAACTTATATATGTATATATATATAAAGTTGGCTTTGCTTAATTCAAAGAATGTTTCTTTTTTCAATTATTTACAAAATTTTCAGTGATCTCAGTGAGCGATTAGCACATGCATTTTGTTAAAACTAGGTTGAAATTGTTTAAATTTCATATAAAAGTTGTCATCATGTTTCTAGTGTATCTTGGAAAGGATTTTTGTTAAAAAAAATAGTAACATTTAGCATTCACAAAAAAAATGATCAACTGTTGACACATCTTACTACTGTTGAGATTTTATGCCTAATTGTCAGTATTCTAACCGTAGAATCTCACCTGACTGAAGGCTTGGTTGAAAGCAAAAAAAAAAATGTTTGCGTTCATCGTTTGCATAATACAAAATTGATGAAAGTCGATTTTAATAAGCCCTTTTTACCGAACACCAAAGATTCAACCAAAAAGAAAACCTGTGAGATCCCAGCAGGCGTGTGCTGGAAATTGTAGATATTTGTGAACAATTTTTATTGTTATTCCAATCGGATATCATTGTTTTTATTTCGTCGATGTTCAATTGTTTAAACTGGTGTTCGATTTCGATCGAATGATAAACATTTTCAGTCGCAATTGTTTGATAAATTCAAGAAACGATTGAGTTTTTTTTATCTATGCTAATATTTTTCGTTTGTTTTTATTTTGAAGACAATTTGTACGAAAAATAAAAAGAAATATATAGAAATAAAAATCGTTAATTACCAATATAATTCCAAATAGTCAATTTTCAATTGAGAAATAATTAAAGTGTTGTATTTTTGTTCGATGGAATGAAATTCAGAACGGTCGAACAGCCAGGCTTAAATAAAAACAGATGACTAACCACACGCGAATAATTTTAAAAAAGAGCAGTCTCACAATTTTTCAATTTTGATGTATGGAAGTATGTCTTAGTCTCATACAAGTACTATGAAATGTTTTTATAATACTGTTTTATATTTTTTTTTTAAAGAAAACAATTTGAACTCAGATTTATGCCAGAAGTGTAGGGCTATTTGTTAAAAAAAATGTTTCTCGGATTTGCAACCGAGGAAAATTATTTTTCTGAATATAATTGCGAATAGGTTATTGTTAAATGTTTTAAATAAAATTGTTCGATGATTAAAAAGAGAATTCGAACACGGGGAACACGGATCGAACAAAGTAGACCGTTCGTTTTTTCAATCTCGCTTTTTATTTTAAGTCTTGAACGATGATTAATTTCTTTTGTTTAATTATCGAAACAAAATCGTATGCTTTTTCACTTGTCTATTTTGTTATTTAACTGTTTGTTGGATCGAAGTAGGCGTATATAAATTCGAACAAAATTGTTTTCATTGTAAAAATCGGTCAGTTGTAATCAATTCTATTACAAATAAATTTACAACTGCAGTTGTAAATTTCCAGTTTTCGATTTTGTCGATGGAACCGAATGGATTCGAGTCGTTTTCGGAATTTTAACAAACATAAACAAAAAACATTCGATTATTTCAACGTACCTACATATGTTCTTCGCCGTTCAGCTTCCGACGCTTGCCGACAACGCGCGCGGATCCGCCTGCGCCTACAACAGAACAAAACAAAAAAATACAGAAGCGTTCACGAACTCTTTTTCGTTTTAAATCATATTCGCCCTGTACGCGAAACGTAAACAGAATAATTATTGTGTAATTTCGAAGCATTTTCCGCGGCATACGACGACAGTTTCGAGCTGAAAATAAAATCGAAGGTTGCTGCTACCGTTTGAATAGAAATAAAATTGAAAGCGTTGCTAGGCGATTTCAACACGAGTGAATTTTTCGATTCGGAAATTATTGCCGGTCATGTTTGTTGTGAAAAAGTATCGATTTTTCGACGAGACGCGCCGTAAATACGAATACGATTATAATTATGAAATAATGAACGAATATCGCGGCATACGTAGAAATTAGATCTAGTTACCCCGAAAACAAGTTGTTTCGAACCGATAAACGAATTTGTTTTCGTCTGTTGCTGCTTGTCACTGTATCGTGATTTTATTTAAATATCAATCAGAGGGAGAATGAGAGAGAGAGAGAGAGAGACATTAACAAAATATAACTTTTCGGATCAATTGGACAGATTTTAATTTTATTCACTTTGTGTTATAAATATTTTAGGTTGAATAGTGCAGAATCAAGAAGAGGTTCTCATGAAAAAACGTTAATTAAAAAGTGAATGATTTTTAAATGCGTGTGTTGGTGTACATATATATATATATATATATATATATATATATATATATATATATATATATATATATATATCACATATATATGTATATATATATATATATATCTCACAGGTTTTCTTTCTGATTGAATCTTTGGTGTTCGGTAAAAAGGGCTTATTAAAATCGACTTTCATCAATTTTGTATTATGCAAACGATGAATGCAAACATTTTTTTTTACTTTCAACCAAGCCTTCAGTCAGGTGAGATCCTACGGTTAGATATAGTACACTGACAATTAGGCATAAAATCTCAACAGTAGTAAGATGTGTCAACAGTTGATCATTTTTTTTGTGAATGCTAAATGTTACTATTTTTTTTAACTTAGATCCTTTCCAAGGTACACTAGAAACATGATGACAACTTTTATATGAAATTTAAACAATTTCAACCTACAGTTTTAACAAAATGCATGTGCTAATCGCTCACTGAGATCACTGAAAATTTTGTAAATAATTGAAAAAAGAAACATTCTTTGAATTAAGCAAAGCCAACTTTATATATATATATATATATATATTCATATACATATATATATATATATATATATATATATACATATATACATATATATATATATATATATATATATATATATATATATATATATATATATATTGTGTGTGTAGACAGATAAATAGATAAGAAGCTAAATAAATGATGAACTGGAATTTATGCATTATGTATTCCTGAATTATATTGTAACAATATAGCTTATGAAAATAAAATGGCCGTCAAAAATCAGAAATGTAAATTCGAAAAAAGGCCTGAAACATGTGCCGTTAAAAATATCGTTTAAAATGATATTCAGTGTAGGTCTGTTTGTAAATCAAATGCGCCGTGATGAACAAACAGACGAAACAATAAATAATATGGAATCGAACCGAAATTCAAATGTCTCCTAGATTGTTTACGTCGTTTTGTTTTTCACGACCGAAACAAATGTTTCGACTGTTATTTGTTTTTCGATTAGGAATCCGTATTCGATGACGTGCCGATTTTTGAAAATGGTCCGTTTTCGAAGGATTTTCGATTTTTTATTACTGGAAGAGTTGTAAACGGAATTTTCGAAATGTATGAAGCTGAACGTTCGACTTTACCGATTGTCTTCTTCAGTTTGTTTAATTTTTTCACTATTTTAAGTGATGCCGTGTGTACGACTTTAAAAGAAGCGATTGTTGTTTCTGCCTGTTTGAACGGATGCGTTAACCGCATTTTGACTCGATCAATGATTGTTGTTTACAGGAATGCGGTTAATTTTTAAACTTAATTATTTTTATATACAGAGAGTGATTAAACTAGCATTATTCAGTGTGTTAACTAGTACTGTGCGGATGGGGTGGCGTTTTCAGCGAAACGTGTGCGAACAGTAACCGAAAATGATTAATAATCAATTATTGAACATTTCTGATTAGTGATTTGTGGGATGAGAGAAGGCGAATACTAGCCACAGTGTCCAGACTGTATTTCGGTATAAATTAGTATTTTAGAAACGAGGCTATTACTGAATTTCTATGTACAGATGATACCGAAAAACTCGATAAAAGAATCACACGGACAGAACAACGGCACGTCTGCGTTTCGACTCCCGGTCCGTGCGTTCGAGCAAACTCTCCTTTAAAGTACAGATTTTTAACCCGTACGACTCGGTAAACGTTTCACTATAAATCACTTTCGCGCGTATCTCTGCGAAATGGAAAAAAATATGTATATAAAAAACGAGTACGGTCGTCGCGTCGTGTTCACTCGACTTCTTCATTACCCGTACGCGGAGTAATGTCGTAATCGTACAGTTTTCAGTATAATTACAAGCAATAAATGTCAGCCATTAATAAGTAAATATCATAATCGCCAGTGTGTGTACGCGGTGCGCTCGATAACAGGTCGGGCGCGTTGTCTGTCTTGCGATTTTCCGGCGCGAGTGAGCGCGCTCAGACGATGCTTTTCGTGTCGACTGTTTTTAATGTCACCGTCGTTGCCCCCTTCGATTGATTCGAAAGATAACTGAAATCGTCGCGTTCGGAATCTCATGGGTTGTCTGCGCCCGCGCTGTGCGGATGATGGCGTTGTTATAGAAACCGTTCATTAAAACAGTTGATTATTAATTGTTGGACGTTTTGATAGAGGGAAGTGTCGACGATTCAGTTATGAAATGTCTGCTGTAAGCTCAGTTGTGTTTAAAATTAACTGATATTAGTATATATCAGTGTCTTCCAATCTGTGGTCGACGGACCACCAGGAGTCCGTGTGTCTCATCTGAGGAGTCCGCAAGAAATCAATTTCTGCAGACGAACGTTTTACATTATGAACGGTTTTGAGGAAAAACAGCGGCCCGCGCAAACAGAGAAACACAATCGTGTCCGTACGGGTGGGTCCCCTGCATTCAAAAGATTGCCAATCGCTCGAATATGTTATACCGTTTTCAAGAATGGAACTTCGTTTTTTCAGAAAACAACGTTTCGAATCGAATATGTTCGATAGTCGACGATCACTACTACCCGTTTCTGATTGTTGCCGATACGCATTGCAACAGCAATCGCATCATCTTCGGAGCACAAACGTACAGAAGAATCATTATCAAGAGACCTTTCTGTGCATTGGTGCTCCGAGGACGACGGATTCGCCGTCTAAATGCGAATGAGAAATGAGCAATCCGTCGATTATTGAACGTTTTCGATCGGATACGTCTTCGCGGTTTGTGGAGTGAGTGAGTGAAGAGTTCGTTTGTGAGAATGAACCGAGACCACAGTGCCCGAAAATACAGTCGTGGAAAAATATCACTTTCGATGTGTTGACGAAATTTCTTTATTATAACTATAAATGTCAGGTTTCGTACCCGTGACCGTGTTGGTATGCAGTACCGGTGGTCTTACAGGATCAGCTGAAAGTCTCTCCGTGAGCGACTTCGGCATGTGTACCATCTTCAGGTGGATTTGGTAGTCTTCGAAATCAGGCTCAACATGGTACACGAGCCGAAGAAGACCTCCACGATAACATGTTTTCATTATGTGGAGGTTTCTGATTCATAATGGACGTCTTTTAAGTCTTGAAAAATATCAAGCCGTCTTACAGTCACTATATGTTGTTCGTTTGTGAAGTAACTCGAGTTATTTTTCAATTAGATTTAGAAACATCCTATTTCCTTGTCAGTCGTTGGGAAATTGATGCGACTGATGTCTAATTTTTGACTGATTCGATCCTGTAGTTGCAAGTCTGGTTAGTTCTGTTGATCGGGAATCGTTTTCCCAGACACACGATGCCGAGTGTATCGAAATGGGCATGAAAAAGAATCAGAATCCGATCACGGATTGTGTATGTGGACCGGATAGAGATATGAAAATTTAATTTCTAGAAACGAAATTTATCGACAGTGTAATTCTGAAAACAAATTCGATCCTCGAGACTGAAAATCAGTTCAGTCTTAACACGTTCGAAAGATATTCAGTGGGAAGCATTCCGGAAACATATCCGGAGATTCGACTATTTTCGGAATCGATTGAACGCGTGATTCTTCTACTTGCAAAATGATAATCCGTTATTAAACGAAATACAGCCGAGACGTGGAGGAGAGATTTTTGTTCATTTTTATAATCGATTCGATTACGATTGCTTCATCTCTCATACCTCATACGTCTCGTACATTCCTTGGCACCAACATCATATTTCTGTCTTGAGCTCTAGTCTTTTTTCCCCTTTTAACAATCTTTGCTAATGGAATCCGAATATTACAGCCGGGAAAAAAATAACATCGCTTCTTGGTATTCTCTACAGAGCAAAAACGTTCAAATATTCCATGAATTGAAGCAGTTTAGTTAGCAATCACTAACCTAAAATTTATATATATATATATATATATATATATATATATGTGTGTGTGTGTGTGTGTGTATGTATATGTATCTCTGTGTGTGTGTGTGTGTTTGAACTGTTTTGGTATTTTTAGGTTGTTTATTAATAATTTCGTGCATGTTCCTAAATTAAATTCTTTTGACAAAAACTCACTAATGTAGTTATTTGTTGAATCACATATATATATATATATATATATATATATATATATATATATATATATATATATATATATATATATATATATAAATATAAATTCACTAGAAAACAATTATTTTATCGTTTAATTTTAACTACCCTCGTGTACAGTTTCCTCAATTAGACGCACAAAAAAGAAGATCGAGTCCTCTGTGAAATCATATATATATATATATATATACCTACATGTAATTGTTTTCAAATTCTCGAAAAACAGGCAGTTTTTTGTTTCGGTAAATTGAGAATAATAACAGAACATGTACGGTGATATAATTAGAAAACATATGAATGTCTCAACAAAAGAAAACGTCAAAAATAACAAAGACGATGTCGGACACGGCGGCTCGATTCATTGTTCAGTCGTAGTATGAAGATTTTCTGTCCGGCATATGTTCAATAAAATATTGTTCGGCAATTTTTGATTGTCGTTCAAGTGGCGATCAGTATTGATGATCAGGAAAGAAAATCATTCGTTTGGTGGGACGAAAACAGGTGTTCACTTGTGAAACAGAATAGTTATATGTCTGCGATGAGTGTGTGTGTATTCGTATCGTCTTTGACGAGGAACGATGGATCATCGATGGATCCGGTCACTGTACCGCGCGTGTTGTGTTTATAAGTGCCGAGGCAATGGGTTTATGAATTTTGGCCCTGGACTGATCTTCAAGGAGGTGTTGACTCTGTCGGAGCTGTTTTGTTTTGAGGAAACATATCGGACTGGCCAGCTCCAGTGACAGAATGTCCACCGCTTCACCAGATTCGATGGACAAAGCCCACTTACTATTTATAACTGGTTTCTTTTTTCCTCCATCAATTACCAATACCTTTTCTGATAATTATTTATTGATTGAAAGTTATTGCTTTACGTATGTGCTGTATATATATATATATATATATATATATATATATATATATATATATATATGTATGTATGTATATATATAAATATAACAAAACACTAACATACTGTTTAAACATAATGACGGCGTTGAAAAAGACACGGCGTTTAAAACAAAAGTCACGGGCGAGCCGTGTAACGAATAAAGAAAGAACGTTGAAAACGGAACGTAATTCAACTGTTAAACGAATGCAATAATAATTATTATAATAATATCGAAACAAAAGAGCGATTTATCACACACACGATAGAAACAAATAAAACAAATTGCGTTCGTCGACGTTAAAAACAAAACGCACGGAACAAAATATGTACACATATATGTGGTGAGAGAACAACTGAACAATGAGAGACGAAGGCGTGACAATTAAAACAAAATAAAGATCTCAATGATTCTGTGTGTGTGTGTGCGTGCGTGTGTGTGTGTTTACCTTCGTTCGTTTGCGATTTTTTTTTTGTTACTCTCGGTATTTCATTCGTTCTGAATAAATTAATGAATAAATCGAATATTTATTAATGTGGGTGTGCGCTGTGTCATTATGATAAGTGTGTAATTACCGATCGAACGATCGACTCTTATCAACAGTTTATTATAATGTCACACACACACACACACTCGCGCGCGCGCGACCTAAGAGAGAGTCCTTCCACGCTAGAATGAAATCCGAAAGAGTTCGTACTGGAATCCAAGAGAGAGATCGCACGGCGCAGCCGTCTTTCGCCTTAATGGATTTACTGTGGGTTTTCAATGGTCGTCGTTTCAATTTCGAGCGCACGATAGAACCTTGTAACAAATGACTAATACAGATACACGTCCGTCGACGGACAGGCTGTAAAATTTATTGAAAAAATAATTTGGGGAGCGAGTCGTGCGACAATCGGCCGATATGACGAACGTGGATACGGATGCGTGTGTGTGTTGGGTGACAAAGAATCGAGTGGCGGCCCGCTTGTTTGCTCTAAACGAAATAATAACCGTAATAAAATGAATACTTTCGGAATTTTTTTTTTCAATTGCTTATTGTAAATGAATAGTTTGTTGTTTTTCGTTCGTTTTTAATATCAAAGAAACGACAAGATTCGGAACGGAACGAGACTTGTTTGTATCGTGGCACGCTGATGACGACGACGTGATTTATTCTGGGAAAAACTGTCTACTTTGTAAAAATGAATGGATGTCCAGAGTGGGTGTAACTCTACATCGAGGATGGTCTCGGTGCTCCGAGAAGGATGGGCATCGCCATCTAACCGGGCACTAGCGAAAATCAAAAATGCTCGATACTGATTTGTTGAAGATCTTTGATCAGGAAACTTTCCTGCGATTCATGGAATAGGAAAATAAATCATTTATGAATGTGAATGAACCACAGCCTTATAGATCGTTATTTAATGGGATTCTTGATTCTGACTCCAAGAGCGGATACAAGGAGAACGGACAACATTTTTTCTATCTTTGAGAAGTTCTTTATAACAGATTAAAGATATTTAACTTTTTTTTAAAAAAAAAACTAGTGCTTGCATCTCTGTTACGATCATTCTCCTTAATAACATTCTCAATATGTTGTGAAAAAAATCATTTATTTATTATCATGTTCAATAGTTTTTTTTTTCTTTGACGGTTTTAAGGTTTTGTCTGATCCTAGCTAATTATTCTCTGTATTCTTGTGATGAGTTGTCGAGCCTCGGATTAAATCCCTATTATTGAGACCTTAACATGCATTTGTAGCAATCTTGCTTTTAATGTGTCATATATTGACTTTATCGCTAAGAAAATTGTGTTCAATAGTATCTTTGTATTCGTGTTATAGCGAAAACGCGTACAGTGAGATCGAATATAACGAGAAGTCATATATATATATATACACAAAGTGTTCAGTGTTAGTAATGGAATCCTAGTTGGCCTGGCTAGAAGCCGCGCTATCACTGCCACGCCTAGTACACTCCAGTTTCGATTTGAAATGGCTGACAGCTCCAAATACCGCCACGACTAGTGTATATTGTGTAAACGTGGGGCCTGTGAGTCTTAGCGGTCCCGTGTCAGACATTCAGCAAGTAAAGACAACGGCCGCAAGATAAAATAATTCGCGATCCGAGAGATTTGTTTTAAGCACTTTTAATAAATTGGAAAAGTACATCGATTTTTTTCTCTGTTCATCGGACAAAAAGATCTAGTTCGTTCTATGACGAGGCGGCCACCGTAATCTCTTAGGTCTTTCTTCCCTCCGTGTCTGTCTCGACCGATGTCGTCGTAACCTTCGAAATCTACATTAATTTAATAGCAAATCTACATGCGTCCCTCATTAATGTATCCGACACGTTCGATTAAACATCGCAGCGTCGGCGGTTCGTTCCATTTCATAGAAACTGGAAAAAGTCCGACGCCGAGACGACTCCTAAAACGGCCGAACGCAAACACCGAAAGAAGACCGACGACTCCCATTGCCAGTTCTGAATCGAACGATTTTTCTCTTTGCATCGATTTAGTCGCACCGGTTCGACTTGTTCATCACGGATGGAACGAACGAACGGTCGTGCCGTATGAAAGAGAAACAAAAGCGACTAATACTCCATTGCACAATATTCGACATTAATTCAATAAAATCACGTGTGCCGTTATCCAGCGCACCCGTTGGTGTCTCTTTCATGCAACACAATATGTCTGACGTAAGTTGATCAAGTTTACGTACGAAGACCGATGTCTCTAGATCGATACGAGCGACCTGCGGAATTCATAGCTTCCCTAGATCGTATTTTTTTTCGACCGGCTTCAAACTCTTTCTTTCTCAGTATTATTTATATATATATATATATATATATATATATATATATATATATATATATATATATATATATATATATAAATTAATTCAAATCTCTGAATGTATGACATAAATGGTCGTATAATTAAATGTGCCCATAAACGACAGTTCAAATTCACCATTAAAACTGTAATCTTGTGTGTACGAATGCGTGGGAATTCAGGAAAAAAATAAATACGAATTGAATAAAAAAAAAACAACACACTAATGATCTTTTCTTAATGTTCTCTGCCTTACACACATATATGTATATGTTTATATATATATATATATATGTGTGTGTGTGTGTATACATATATATATATATATACACGTTTCAATTATCACAAATTTTATATAATTTTGTATTATTATTTATTCCCAAAAAAAGTCGCTATCTAATTTTCAAGAATTCCAAGTAATGTTTCATAAATCCTTCTAGTTATCTATTCGATGATAAAAGATTGTGTATATATATATATATATATATATATATATATATATATATATATATATATATATATATATATGTAAAAGGCATGAATTCTAACTAAAGTCCATTGGTGAAAAGATTTTATTAAATTGGTAGTTAGCAAATGGTGTTCGTTTCAGTATTCACCCATCGACGATTCGTTATCGGGTAAATGTTTATCAGATGCCCTTGTCCGTTATCGTTCTCCCAATTTGAACGTTCAGTCGCATCCCTTTTCTACACATTTGTTACTATGTAACGCATTTTACAGCAATTTTCTTCTATTCAATAATAGGTCACGTTCAAGACCTTGCATTAATATGAATGTTTGTGAAGAAGACGAATCGAGGGTCACTGTGTTTCGGCATCCACTCATTGACGATTCATTATTGAGCAAATGTCCTTGTCCGTTATCGTTTTACCAATTTGTGTATTCATCTAGTTCTCTTTTCTACTCATCCGTTATTGTGCAATGCGTTTTACGACATTTTTCTTCTATTCAATCATAGGTGACGTTCAAAACTTTACTGTTTTAATATGAATGTTTGTGAAGAAGACGAGCCGAGGGTCACTGTATTTCTACATCCATTCTTTGACTGACTCATTATTGAGCAAATGGCCTTGTCCGTTATCGTTTTACCAATTTGTGTATTCATTTGATTCTCTTTTCTACACATCTGTTACTGTGTAACGCATTTTACTACATTTTTCTTCCACCTAATCCAAGATCTGTTTCACGCTTTTTCTTCCCATAAATGTGGCGTTGCTATATCTTAATATGAACTTCGACAGCCTTGATTGTATTAGCTGCACCGAGAGGTCCAAATCCCTTGTAACAATGTTCCTTGTTTCCTTCAACATTCGATGAGTAAATATTCCGGATTTTTTCTCTTATAATTATTTATGATTGAGTTCGTTCAGATATTAATTCCCAAAACGGATATGAAACTATATTTAATATTTTTTAAAAAAAAAAACATTTACAATCAGAAATCAAATTGAAAACATTATAGTCTGTTTTCATGTTAAAAAAAATAACAACAACAACAACAAAACAATTTCAAACCACAAACAGTAATCATATCAATTGTTTCTCCGAACTACATCTTTCATTACACAGCCGTCTTACACTTCCGCAATTGAAACAAACGAAACGCACTGAAAACACTATAAACTCACAGATCCGTACGACCACAGCCGTCTACGCTCGTCTGATGCACACATATAATAATGATGTACAGGTAATTTAATTAATGATTAATTAAATCAGACAATAAAATTAATCGATGATTTTATTCATTTATACATATATATGTATGTATATATATATATATATATATATATATATATATTGAATATAATCATAAAAAAGTAATTAATTTATTATAATATAAAATAATCGTTTTCATACAAATTAACAAGTCTCTGGCTTCGAAGCGTCTATAAACTTTTATATAAATAGATTAAAACCCATATAAAATACAATGTATTTATATATTTATATATATATATATATATAATTAATATTTATTTCTGTATTACAGCAATGGCGCCATGAACGATAATGTTTTTATATTTGTAAATATAAAGAATTATGTGTGTATATTTAATAACGTTAATTGAATTCTAAAGAATGTTGTCTGTAAAAGGGTATAAAACCGAAACGATTTTCATACGAGCGGAGAGAAAACATAAACGGTCCGTATTAATGGAACGAACGTTGAGGAGATATCGCAGAATCGATGAATTGCCATCGCGCCGATAATAAATGTCCGGTCCGCTATTTGTCCAAACGTGGACGTTTGTTGAATTTTTATCCATCGTTTCATGTGTGCGCAGGTCTGCCGTGTAATTTATTTAATTTAATATGTCGATTGAAAAGTCTATTCGAGTTTTTTTTTTTTTTGTTTAATAAAGTAGCGCCGTTTCGACGAAGTCGACCCTGGAGCCGAGTTCGTCGAAATTCGATCCATTACCGTGCGTCTCTAAATGATTATTTTTGGAACCGTTGTACGAATGATAGATGATTGATGGTCGAATGATTCGTAACCGAGTCGTGCCGTTTAATGAAATTTCGATTTTCGATGATGTGCCCGTGTTAAGAAATTAAAAAAGACCAAAAGTGTTACACATCCGCGAAGATATATCGGGACACGAGGACGGTGTCCCGCAAGTCTATTTGAAAAGATGTCGTTGGTTCAGATTAGCACCAACAATTCCCTTTCAATCTTAGCAATCATGTAAATAAAAATAATACTAAAGGAAAAAACGTACGTTCTTTTTTTCACAAAAAAGAGAGTAATCGATGCGAAAAATATTTTAATATAAGAATTATACGTGCAGTGCGTTTGCTTTGTAAACATCTGAAAGAAAGTAAAAGAAACAATAGCGGCGGCGATGATTTTAAAATATCTGTTAATAGTTTTGAAAAGAAGGAAGAAATGTTCTATATTACCGACACTGATGACCCGACATTCCGTATTATTATATTCCAGTTTATCGAAACAAGAACGGATTTATAAAAAATTCAAAAAGAAAAAACAACCTAGCTAACGCATCGGACGGACCTGCCATAAATCTGCGTTTTTTTCATTATGCGCCGTAATCCATCAGGCACCGCGACCGTATTTATCCGTGAATAAAAATCGTCGAAAATTTTATTAAACGTCCATCGGCCGTTTTCGATTCGCTCGAAGTCGATCGACGTATCGTTCTGAAATTTGTTTCTTTTTTTTTTGTTTTCGTTTCGCGCGCACAACTGTTGTTTATGAAATTGTGTTGTTTTTTTTTCCTTCTCTCATATGAATTCGACTGTTTGCCTTTCAGTGCATATTTAAATATTTGAATTTTAAAGTGTCCGACATGTTTATTTCTGATAAATGAATATCATTTAACCACACTGTATCCACACACGTGTGTCCTCTCTCTCTACACACACACACACATTTATGTGTATATATATATATATATATATATATATATATATATATATATATATATATAATATGTACATCTGTGTGTGTGTGTGCTGTGTGTGTACGCGGATTAAACAAATTCTAAAATTACAATGTAAACCACAAACTAGATAATATTTAAAAAATTCGATCGTGTCACGATGGCATTATTCGACCGTAACTAACCCGAACGACGGTAAGAGACCACTTTAACTAACGAGCTAGACAAAAAAGGGCCGCGGGCCTTTCACCATACACATCCAGCCATCTCACCGTGATTGGGCTAAAATATACGATCGGGCGGAAAAAAATTTATCTATCCATTCTGTGCGCCGCAAGTCGAATCGGTCGATAGGCCAGCGATGCATGAAACGCAGTCGTACAAAAATACACTCGCTATCATTTCCGAACGTCGCTCATTTTGTACCTTTTTTCGTTATCTGCACGGCGAAAAAACACACACACACACAGACGCGCGCACTGTGTGTTTTTTTTGCATAGCGGCCGCGCAACGGCCGGACGGGTGTTTCGGCGGGCCGGTCGTCGTGTATCGTGGATGGCGATGCGTCGACCGCTCTATTAAAAATTAGTTATGGAAATATCGTTTCGATAGATAGTATCTCTGTCCTGGTCGTGTACGAGCCGTACCGTTGACTGGAAAAGGAGAACAGGGCAAGAAATTGAAACGCAACTAATCATTCGACTTGATGAAAACAAAAAAAAAAAGTGAATTTCGTCTGTTTCGAACATCGATCGGAAATCGTGTGCGAATATTACAAAAATGCAATGTTTATTCAGAAAAGCATCCGAGTGCGCCTTGCCTAATTCAAATACAAAATTGTTTTATAACATAAAATGAGAAACAAAACAAAATATCGACTTAAAACAAAAAAAATCAGACAAAACACTTCACGAAAAAGAAACTTTACCTCTATCATTCTTTTTTTAATGTACGTACAAAGGCACTGAACAGGTTAATATTTTCAGCTATAAATAACTTGATTTTACATACATATATATATGTGTAAATGTGTGTGTGTGTGTATATATATATATATATATATATATGTGTGTGTATATATATATATATATATGTATATGTGTGTATATATATATATATACATCCATCCCTTAACGGTCGAAAGGCTCCGGTGCGGGGACATGTAGAGAATTTTTTTCACATATCAATCTATTTTCGTTCCGGATAATATTATGCGATGTAAGAAATGTACAGTGACTTAAAAAGGACTTGTCCGCATCGTAAATAATTTAATTAATTAATTTTACAAAATAAGCCTTATAGGAGCTAGTTTCATAGGCGTTCTTGTCGCTTTAATTATTATTCATGTTTTCTTTAAATTTGGCTTATATTCTGTTTTCTTGTAGGTGGCTAGTATAAAAAAAATTGTAAACCGTTAAGGGTTAAATATGTGTATGTATGTATGTATGTATATATTCGGATAGATAATATGGACGGATGCCCATTTTTGAAAAATAAAGCTTGCTTAACATATCAAGATTTTGTCTGTTTTCCCATAAGAGAAACTTGTAAATTTCCACAAATTTTTGAAACTGTGAATGTGTTTTTTTTTACTCTTCTCTATATAAAAATTGATAAAATTATTTAGAACTGAAACAACGAACCGATTGATTAGCTGATTATTGAATGCAATGAGGTAACGTTGAATGCTAGTAAGAACTCTGTATGTTTGTTCAGATTAGGTTATGTGATTAGATGAACTGTTTTCGTTTAGACTGTGTTCTCGAATAAATTAGGCCACACGATCGAATCGATATCCTCGCACAATGATTGATTAATATCAATGAAAACCTAAGATCGCTACGTTTTTTATGGATCTAAGAAGACCGTTTTGATCCGTTGACAAACGAAAACAATGAAAACTTTAACTGTTTATGATTTAATTAACATCGCTTTATGAGAAAACATTAAATCATTGAAACTTGAACACAAAAAAAAAACGTAAACATAATATATGACTTTATGGGTCTAGGTACGTCGTGCTGTATCGAAAAAAAGGAAAAAAAACGACCACAAATCAACGACAGATATTACTACCCATATTTCAGTTGTTTTATGGATTTATTGCGCGCTGTTTGAAGAAAACAGTGAATTATTGTGTCGTTAAAACGGTGCGAATTAATCGTACGATTCGAATGTTTTGAGCAGATCGTGCCTCGTCGGAAAACATTTGAATAGCTACGGTAAAAAAGCGTGCGTACGTGAAAGCTCCTATATGTTAGTATTACTTGAGAATACGTTTGTTTCACTAGGTCCTATATATATATATATATATATATATATATATATATATATATATATATATATATATTTATATATATATATATATATTTATATATATATATATATTTATATATATTCGAATATCGAAAATACAATCCGAAATCATAAATGTAATGTTCTACAAACAACGGATTTTCAAAATATATAAAATTATGATTCTGTCGCCGCATTAGTGGGTAGAGAAAATCTGTAACGATATTCGAATTCAGGTTAAGAAAGAAGAATGTCCTGAATTCGAATATCCTTACAAATTTTCTCTACCCACTAATGCGGCGACAGAATCATAATTTTATATATTTTAAAAATCCGTTGTTTGCAGAACATTACATTTAGGATTCAGGACTGTATCTTGGAAATTTAGTAATGGATGATGAGAGACTTGATTACATTTGTGAATTGTACACTTGAAATCTATTATATTTAAAAAAAAAATTAAAAACAAGAACCTTTTATGTGATATAGTCTGTCGAACGGTATTTTATTAATAAAACAAAAAAAAAAAACACTCTCCGATCGATTGTTTGTTGATTTCGTCCACGATTCGTTTTCCGTTGTCGGCCGTTAGCTGAAATTGTTTCATAAACAAGATCCGCCGTACGTTAACAACGTTTTCATTTTGTTTTTATTGTGCGTGTGCGCGCGTTCGTCGCCGTGCGCCGTCGTTTTTTCCGCCGATTTTCAACGCGCCGAATTATTAATGCTCGTCCGTCCCCGCGACCCGCGCGCTCGTCCGAAACGCCGCCGTCGAAATTACGCGACGATCAAGTATTTAATTATTATATTTATGCGCGTCCGAAAAGTGATAATAAATTTATTTATTTGTGTGCCGCGCGGATTTGCGAAATTGGAAAAGAATCGAGTGCGCGTCGACTCGATATTCGTTTGTTTATAAGTTTGAAAAATGTCTTTTTGATACGCACGCGCGCCGAAACGCGGACACGTCGGTCGTTGGTTCGACGTTTTGTTTATTTATGAACTTCTCACCAAATAAACGTACGCATTCCCTGGACACTGCTTGCAAATAAACGTTCGGGCTTGTAAATGAAATTTAACAGATTCAGAAAGGACGTTTGATATATATACACATATATATATATATATATATATATATATATATGTATATGTATATTTATATGTATATTTATATGTATGTTTCTAATAATATCCTTATCCCACTTATTTCTTGACAAAAACAAAAGATTTACTATGCTGACTTGATCGCCGTATTGATATACTTTACATGATTGATCAATCATTGTTTTTTATGTTGCTTTTTGAAACGGTTTTGTACTGTTTTTGAGTTTGTTTATGCAGAAACATTTCTTTTTTTTTTAAAAAAAGTCGTGTCAGTCTTAACATGATTTGCATTATGATTTATTCTAAACTTTAATTTGAATGTAACCTGACTTATACTAACACTAATTGTCACTGATGATCAAGTACACAGCACCTGATCGAGTAGACCGTGTTCGCACGATTAGCATAGCGTTAATTTATTTTCATCTATCACAGTTGGCCGTTTCTTAATTTTGCGTCAACGTTTCGCTAATTTTTTTTTTTTTGATATTTTAACCCGGTTAGGTTTCAATATTCGATTCATTTTTTTCTAAGTGGACATCCAGTCAAGATTCAAATTGTCAAATCGATTAAGTTATGGTCGTGCGTGAACGTGTAATGGAAAATCAAGTAGCCGTATTGAAAAATCTATGTTTGTGTCAGTCGATCGAGTGTTCGTGCATGTTTTGTTTTTTTATTTTTTTTTTTGTTTCTGAAACAGTTTCGTATCGTTGTTATACACTCAGTTCGATGTTTCTTTTTGTTCGTGTTATCAAAAATCTCTCAAATCATTAAGGAGATTCACACAGCAATTAGTAATTTTTTTCAAGATCGTTTTGTTTTTTTTTGTTGTAATTTCATTTACCTACATTATATATATATATATATATAATGTGGCATGTACTTAGGTATGAAATATTAGATATGAAAAAAAATTCGGAATTAAATTCCACGCATGCACGTGAATTAGGTAAAGTGCAGATGATATCTCGAGATAATGTTTAATTAAAAGCATTAATGTTGTCCGTGTACGTTCGTACAAAATTTTTCGATTTGCTTCAGTACGGACAAGAAATATGTGAGGACGTCGCGCGAACGAGCTGCCGAAAAATCCGTGTTCGCTTACGAATCGGTGCACGGGCGCAAATGCCGCGCACAAGAGTCGAAAGAATCACTCGAAAATATGTATATTTATTAACTGTCCGGAGTCGATGTTAATTACGACGTCTCTAATTGTTCATCGGCGTTTCGTGTTCGCGGTGGTGGTGAATGAAAAAGAATACATGTGTGTGTGTGTGTGAGTGACAGAGATCTCGGATTCGTGGCTGTGAGAGGTCCGTGCGGCGTGAAACGACCGAACACCTCGACGAATATTTTATAAGAAAAAAGATAAACAAACGAAGTGGAGTTGTTTTTCTTGACAATTTGGAAAGTAAATCCGATATTCGACTGGTTTTCAGATTTGTTTTTTCTTCCGTCAACTTTCATACAAAGCCAACGACGATTCGAACGATTAAAAAATACATACATACATATATATATATATATATATATATATATATATATATATATATATATATATATATATATATATTTATGTATATATATATATATATATATATATATATATATATATATGTAAGATCTAGCAGGCGTAATAAAACGAAACATTTCGTTTTGTTAAACAATCGATCGTTAGTACTTGCTTTGTTTGTTTTCAAAACAGATTGTATTTGTTTATCACTTACATGCAATTATTTCGGTCAATTATTATATTCTTTCAATTGTTTTCGCAAATTGTTTAATCATTTATAGCATCTGTACGAATAATTCTGAGGAAATGGAAATGTTTCTGGTACGGAATCGTCGAAAGCTAGTAATTTCACATCAAACAGTTGGAGTCCAGAAATGATTTTTTTTTATTTGACTTTTCAAAATGTAAAAATGATTCTCGAATGTTTTTTTTTCTAAATTGGATTTCAGTTAGTGTTCTGTTCGAAAGACAGTAACGATTGGAATTAAATGAACGTATATAGGTTAATAAGATAGAGTAGGCGTATCAAACAAATGACTCCATTTTTCATATGATTGTTTTTCGCATGTTTCAAAAACAAAATCTATTTATTCATCGTTTTTGTATAATTTTCTTAGTGACTTTTTGTTTTTTTTTTATTATTTTCATAGATCACATGGATCATTTAGTATACATACATATACATATATATATACATATATATACATATATATACACACATATATATTTATACATGTACATATAATATATATATATATAGGTATACATACTATGTGTATTTGTAAAAATAATATGAGCTGACTTCCGTCTTTGAGAAATAAAATTTCCTAACGTGAAATTGTCAAAAGCTATCAATTATTTTTTTATAAAAAATGCTTATAAATTTACTCAAATTTTTTAAACAGTAAATATGAGTTTCGGTCCATCGTCTCTCTCTCTCTCTATATATATATACATTATATATATATATATATATAACAATTAAATTATTTAAAAATCAAACAAATTATCAATTGACTAGCCGACTAGATAAAGACAATTACATAACGACAACAGCTATTTACAATTAAGATTATTATCTTGTACATTGAAGAAACAAACTGGAAAAAATTGAATTAATAAACAAGTACGTGTATTATATTAAGAATTAGGGGGAAAAAACAAACGAATAGTTATAATGAAAGAAACACGATAAAATAATTGAACCGAAAAAATATAGAAATGTGAATTAATTAAACCTTTTTCGACAATGTATGAACATTTTTGAGAGGACCCTCAGTCTAGATGTTGTTGAAGACGAGGAAGACGTAACAATGATCCATTTCAGTTTAACAGTGTCGTAGGCGGATACTGGAATTAAAAAAAATATATCGATTAATTCCATTCTCTGTTATCAGATGAGTGGTAAACATAAAGAAAGTTCGTAAAGGAGACCGTCGGGAAAAATTCAATAATTCACACATATATATATATATATGTATGTTGTGTGCATACCCACACAAACACACACATATAAGCGCACATAAAAATTTCAACAAATAAGAAACGACTATTTATTTTACTCGATCGCAGTGCACACTGAAAGAAAAACAAAAAAAGAAAACAAAAAGACGAAGAGCAGTACGCAATGTTTATAAGAGAAAATTTAAACTGCGAACAGTGTGCTGTTTGTTTTCTAAACAGCCCGCTAAGTTCTCCCGTTGATACTTTTCGAATTAATCGAATCGCTCTCGTAAATATTTTTTTTGCGCCCAATCGCACAATCAGCCCGGCGCCTGCCGTTAAAATTAGAAACCGAAAGAGAGTAGTGTTTACGCGCGATTCGTTTGATCTCGGTACGATTCGAAATTGAAATTGAACCGTTTCTCCGTTCGACGGAACCAGCAGAGGGGAAAAAAACGGCGACGACTTGTAATAAACAATAGTTGTTTTTTTTTTGTCCTCCGAGCGTCGTACTTGTATTCGCGATTCGGCCTACCGGATCGGATACGTCGGATGGATTCCGTGAACGTATTCGTTTTCGATCTGAAGATTCGCCGAGTAACAGCCGTGATCCGTTTCGTATCGTCGTCCTCGATGCCGTCGAAATTATTTAATACGAATGATATTAGGTGTCAGTGGCAAAATGTACGTGTAATTTAATATGTTTAACAAATTGATACGTTTCTAGATCAGTGCCTATATATTTACGTGTGCGTTATTCTTTTTTTTCCGTCCAATCGTCCAACCATAATAAACATTCCTCCGTATCTACAGAAACCATCGAACAGTTGAAATAGTCGAGCTCCATACACGTATGAAATAATGTGTGTAACTATCACATAATTAAATCTCTTAAGAGACGACCTGTACATTTGTCTTATTTATTAAATTAAATTATCTGCTTTTTTTCATAATAACAACCGAGTGTTTTTTTGGTTATGTTTCTTTCGAGCAGAACGATCGAAACGGACAGAACTTGGAATTAAAAACGGTCGAGAGGCATCCGAACAAAAAGAATTCCGTTAAAAATCACAGTAACCTATTTTCGAAACAAGCGAATTTCAATAAATCGAAATACAGCATACTAACGGCGCGTTGGAACAAAAAAAAACACGCTAATCGCGTTCGATATCGGCCTACTAGATTTTTTGCCCTAGTTTCGTTCCGGCCGCACTTTCTTCAATAAATTCCGTGTATTTTGTGTTTGAAAAGAAAAAAGATTGCGAGATTTACACTCGCCGCGATAATTTATTAACGCTTTTTTACCGAAAGAGTCTGTTCGGATTTTTCATACTTCGTTTTGCAATAATTCAATCGCGTGTAATTGAAACTAATTATGTCAAACAGTTGAAATCTCAATATTCAAATTAGACGAGAGCGGTTGTTTTTTTTTGATTTTATTTTCCTAACGTAAACGCTTTGAAATTCGATAAAACGAATATGAAAAATGTAAAAAAATAGATTTTTTTTCATCACCTCTGGCCGACTTCTGATGTATCATTCATTTTCAGCGCATTCTAGTTTAATGATTAGATTGTTGTTTGTTTGTTGTTTGTTTAATTTTTGGTTTAAGTTCGCCAATGAGAGTCTGTTAAATAGTTTTGAAATGTTTAAATGTAACTGTATGAATATTTGATTTGTATTCATTTTAAAATCAATTGGAGTTGACTTTCATTGAGACAGTTGAATCTGTCAGGAAAATTAACCAAAAAAAAAGTCCGAAGTTTACATTCGAGAAAAAAATCTATTTGACTTTCATTATTTTCGAATGTAATCCCATTTTATAATAGAGAATACATTTTCGAATCTGAATAAAATTCAGTAAACAGACTGTTAATTTATTCCTGATAAAAAGTGACGCGAGCACACCGTTTCAGAAAATAGAAGTGAGCGGGGTTAGCAACAGTTAAGAGTGACGCGAGTCAAATATAATAATAAATAATACTGATATGATGAAATAAGTACGAAACGAGACAAAAATTAAAAATGTTTACATGATTATAATTAATATTAGACAAAAATCGTTTGTCGATTCGTGGCCCACCTAGAGAGATGTTCGTGAGAAACAAACACATACGTATTGATATTAAATCTGATTCGCGACTGTTTTCTCGCAGATTTCTACAGTTCTGGATCTTATTTGATATTATTATCGTGGCAGTCTTGATTTTTGATTATTAGTATTATTGTTGAACTCGTTTTACTAATTCGAATAGATTTGCATTTATCTTTAGATTGTTGTGATAATGATATATATATATATATATATATATATATATATATATATATATATATATATATATATATATATATATATATATATATATATATATGTCTGAAAAGTTATAAGGATATTTTAAAAATGGCTGACTCGTTGTAAGCTCTTAATATTCTCTTTTCTGTTTAATACACACAGTATTACAAGATTTCTAGAATAATAAAATGATTAAAAACCTTATGTCAGAATGCATATCACGGATAAAATAATACGGCCATTCAAACTTCCACAAATTAGAGCGTACTGACGCGGCATAATCGTCCATAATATCCAAAAATTTTACGCACTCGCCGTGTAGAGCGGTTCGACGACGAGAGACAAACAAAGAAACTATCAACACGACCGGTCGGGTAAAAACAACCGCGCGGAAAATATACATGCACGCATACGTACGTACACCGAAGTATCTGCCACTTGTCTATTTGATCCGCTATTGTGTGGACTTTACGGTATTCCTCCGGGGATTTCCGGAACGACGGGGCGCGCAGAAACACACCGACAGTTTTGTCCGGCGAAGTTGACAATTCGCCGTGATAGATTTAACGCTAAAACTCACGGATCCACCCTCCTCGTCGATACCGTCGTGTGCGTATTTGATTTGTGTTGTTATTGTTGTCGGTTGTTTCTTCGATTCGATCGGACCGTTCGAGGGAGGGACGGACGACAATAAAATAAAACAATGGGGAATGCGGATTTGATGAGGCGATCATTCAGTACACACACACGTTTGTCATTGCACATATATATATATATAGATTGAACAGTCAAATACGTTTGGATTAGGGTAAAGTGTGTGTATTATTGGGAAACAACCCGTTTAAATGACCTGATTTTTAAATCACAACATAATTTCTGAATTCTAAAAAAGAATGGTTATTTACCTTTATTTCTAAATCATAAAATAATTTCTTATATCTAAAGAAGAAATCATTTATTGTCTGCATTTTTTCATCTTTAGAAAATTTTGTCAGTAATACCGTGATCGATCTGTGTTTTTAGAATTTCAAAATTATTATTTTATATATATATATAAATGTTTTGATATATATATATATATATATATATATATATATATATATATGTAGATATACAAAAATACATAGAGAGAGACATATCAAAAAAGGCTCTAAAATAACTAGGTGTTTATAAAGTATCCGTCCACGTCAATCAGCCCTTTTAAAACGCTCTCATTTTCAAAACACTAAACAGTTTCCGATGAAAAATCGTTTATCGTCTTAGCATCCTATGATTTTTTTTTAAAAAAATCACTTTTGTAATATTAGTTTCAGTTGTTTCACATAAGTCTTTTTATAATTGTATATGGAGATTGAAAATGATTACTGATCACAAATATAAATACACACATATACATACGCAGATACATACAGGTGCATAATTAAAATGTATAAGATAATCAAATAAATCGTTAAGTAACTTATGAACATGAATTGTATATTATTTTTCTTTTATTTTCGTTTGTTTTTTTTAAAAAAAATATCATTTATGTCTTACTGACTGTTTCTGTTTTGTCAAAGTTATTCTGTAATCTTATTGAGTTTAATAATTATTGTTTATTACATACATTTTTTATTGTATACATACTTACATATTATATATATATATATATATATATATATATATATGTACATATATATATATATATATATATATATATATATATATATGTAAGAAATATTAAACTGAAATAACTTATTTTTTTGGTATGTATCCGTGGATAACATTAAACAAAAACACATTTTGAAATATCTTTCTTCTAAATCACAAGCCAACTTCTGGAAAAAAATCATTATTATTTTTTCATTTTTCATATTTTTTTTGTGTCACTTTCGGCACTAATTTTTTTCATTCGCCTACTTTATTCAATGCTTCTATGGAATTTTTAAATTCTCTTTCTCTTTCTATATATATATATATATATATATATATATATTTAAAGAATTTAACAGTCAAGTAATTAACTATGCACAAGGTATTATATCCTTGGCAAACGGTGCTTTTAAAATTCCCTTTTGTTCACATCACCAAATATTTTCTGACGAAGAATCGTTGTGTCGCAGAACAGTTCCGACACTGTGCCTGAAATCCTTTTCACAAATGAATTCTATTTTCATCCCACAAACCACATCGACATTTTTCGATCAAAAATATTCAATAAATTATTACTGATTATTTTTGATTGCCGCTTTTAACTACTCCATCATCCTCAGAGTGTCTAGGTATATAGAAAGTACATGTACTTAAATATATATATATATATATATATATATATACATTATATATATATATATATATATATATATATATATATATATATATTTTAATATAAACACATTTAAAGAATTTAACAGTGAATTAATTGATTATGTACAAGTATGCAACCTTAACAAACAGTCTTGTTAAACATCCCTTATTTTCAACTCCTCATATAATTTCTGATTAAGAGTCATTTATTATTTTGGATATTTTATTTTCTTAAAAAAAATACTCCTGTACTATTAACTTTGTTTGATTTACTATCTACTTAAATTATTCTGACTAAAAACTATTTACTACACACACACACATATATATATATATATATATATATATATATATATATATATGTGCGGATGTATTTATGTGCATTGTACAACACATTATGCATTTAAATTGAAATGCATGCAAGTATAAGTCAACGTGGTACGTCAAACACATCTACCTGGACACAATCCACTATCGTATTTGCACAAAAGATCATAAAACCCTATTCAATGTTTTGCTTAGAATAAGTACAGTTAGACTTTCACGTCCAGAGAAAAAAAGGAATTTTTCAACGTTATTAGCGTTCTGAAAAATGTGTGTACTTCTGACGCACTTACACACACACATACACACACGCTCACACCGACCCACTAGTCACAACAGAACGTCGCAGCACCAATGACAGTTTTAAAATGCATTCAACGGAATCCGTACTGTGTGGTGTCTTCTTCGTGCGGTTCTGGGAAACGGCACGACCCTTTCCTTCATAAGTAAACGAGCATTAACGTTACAGGCTTTAAAAGAGATTTATTGCCACGTTCAACCCTTTACACGACGCAAATCTCACGGCCTGGGGTCGTCGTCGACGACGACTGCGACGATGCACTCGCTCTACAACGACGCGACCGACCGTGGAGCGACGTAGACAGGAGAGCTGCGCTGCCGGTCGTTGTAATTGTCGTGTCGGTGGATATTTTTAGGAGAGTTCACTCTCGAAGGTATATTCCGCCACCGTATTACGCTCGTCAGTCAGTTTTCAATAGAGACATCTCGTCGCACAGACATAACAGTTTCGACACGACGACGCTGTGCGGCCGCCATTGTATGATAAATAGATTATTTTCGAGGCGTACGAAGCGGCGAAACGGGATGATCCTTTTTTTATATAAAAAAAATACATATTTTATTAATAATCTCCGTGTAATTTTTATTCAAAGGTAAACCCAGACGTTTGTCTTCTGTTTCGGATGCAGATATGATAGAAAATGTTTGAAGATGTTGTAGGAGGCTGGGTTTGTTTATAACAAAACAGAGATTTTTACAAATCGTAGTAGGCACTGTAAGAACGACCAGTTAAAAAAACTTGTATGCTTATATATATATATATATATATATATATATATATATATATATATATATATATATATAGAGAGAGAGAGAGAGAGAGAGAGAATGAAAGAGAAAAATAAAGATGTCTTTTTTACATTAGACGATTGTGCAGTTCTATGAAATCATTAAATTGATTTCAACTGTAAGAAGATGTGTTTCAAACTGGAAACTCAGTGTCTGAAATTTAGAAACGATTCTAAATGCATTGCTTGTTTGAAATAATATTGAAATAGTTCAGTAAATGCATTGATACAGCAATTCATTTAATTGAATGATCAATAAACTGATACGAAACAGTCTGGATCGTCATTTCTTCGTTCTCTTAGAAATCGTGGGTCGATAGACTGACAATTTCAGATTTATTGAAGAAATAATCAATGCAGAACTGACGGATGGCATTATTTTCTCTCTTCTTCATAACAAGTCACAGTTGTGAATCTCTTAAGAAATTAAAGTGTTCTTTTCTCTGTTACAGTCGCTCTCGATCGATAGAGGAGCTACTGTTTTCATTCATATATTTTTTTTCAATTTGTGAGAGGTTTACAGGCACTTCTATTATTTTTGTGTGTGCTGTTCGATCAAAATCAATAATAATTTTAACAGCTCAGTTCATTTTCTATATTCATCATTACATTTACGTTCAGGCGATTGGACAGTGTTTTAATTAATGTTTAAATAAGTGGTAGTTCAAACCCGTGTGTTCAACCTGGAACGTGTTCTTATTTTTTATTCGTGTTCAGGTACTAACGGCCTTAGTTGTCGACGTAAACCTCCAATATCTATCTATCTTATTTAGATTGCTGAGCTTTATTATGTGACATCGGAGCGATTCGTCCTCGTTAGCCACGCTTTGAGTCTTCCACTCTAGCTCTTCTTTCCACACGTGATTTCCTGAATTGAAAATCGTGATTTTAGAATAATTGTTGATGATGTTTAATTAAATATCGTTTCAAATTCCCGGTTAGATGCACGTATGGCAGTATTACCCATGCCACAATTTGTATTTCTAAGGAATGTGGATATATCAATTGATGATGGACATAGTCGCCACTCAAAGTCTTCAGTAAGTGATCATTGTTCAGCTTGATTCGCTGATGCACACTTCAACACGATGATTTTCTAAATACAAAAGTATTTTTTTTCTAATCGGAACACATTTGTAATTTGGTTCTCATTTCTAAATGAATTTAATTTAAATTCCTGTACACTGTGTGTGTGTGCCTGTATATATATATATATATATATATATATATATATATATATATATATATATATGCATTCTTGTCGGATTTTAAATGTATGTATTTTTTTGGGTCCACGCTTGTATCGAAGCACACACACACACACACACACACACTAGAGAAACTATTCGAGGAATGTGTACTCACACAAGTATAGAGAGAGTGGAAATAACATTCGAACGTCGTCCGTTGCTTGCCGCGATCCCCTAATTATATTTTTTAAAAAGTCGGACAGAAACATTTGCCGCTCTTAAACAGAATGACTTGACTATTTTTCGGGTCCGCCGCGACCGTGAGTGCTTTTGTGACGCTGCTGTTACACACTTTCTGTAATATTATACAAATACACACACACACATATATATATACACACATGTGTGTGTATTCTCAATATGGGCAGATTTCTGATAGAATTTATATCTGTAAGGTCCCATTATCCATTGAGGGAACAGGGGATACAGGGAGTTTTTTTTTATTCCATAGAAGTGGTACGATGGAATTTGAAATGTCGATCCATTATTATCGAACTGATTGAAAATATTTCTTAGTATAAAAAACGCGTTATTTAATTTTTTCTACATTTTGTTGCAATACACACACAAACACACACATATATATATATATATATATATATATATATATGTGGGTGTGTGTATATATATATATATATATATATATATATATATATATATATATATATATATATATATATATATAGATAGATAGATAGATAGAGAGAGAGCGAGAATGCTGATGTGCGTGACTATTTACAAGAAAGACAAGAGGACAGTTCGGAAACTGTAGCTAAATTCACTTTCAGAAACGAATTCTCTTTTTCGTCCCATAAACAACTGAAATCCGCAGAACGTCGGAATACAGGAAAGTCTGGCTTAGATTCTTCTGTACTTTGACGGTCTGAAGACGAAGGCAACGCTATCGGAATGTAGATAAGCAACCATCAAAAGTATTGATCCGTAACTGAACATTTAATGATTAATTGAACATTTTTGAGCAGCAGAATCTTTTCGGCTAAGAAACAGCGATTATTTGTCAACAATAAGACCATAAAACTTAGACGATGGAGTGAACAGCTTGTATATGAAAAGAGTACATCATCTTGTCGATAGTCATTCTTTTGGATCAGATGAGTGTCTGTTCTCCATTACTACTTTGGTGGCACGAGTAGCAGGCATCTAGTAAAGAAGAACATGCACATGTGATCCAAAAGGATGAAGACTATCAGGATAATGCATTATATTTAGATCGTAGGGATAAAAACCTTTAATTATATCTATTAAAATAATATCGTTAATTTTTACAAAACATCCACAAACAATTCAAATATTAATCGTTTAATATGTTATTGGAGATTTTTGAACATCAGATATTTATGGGATTAGAAAAGATTTCATCTATGAACGTTAAGACTACAAAACATGGATGATGTAGTGAACAACTTTTATATAAAAATAAGAAATCATCTTGTTGGTCTGTTCGTCCTTTAGGATCAGCTAAGTGTGTGTTCTTCACCACTGAATATTGTGATGAACCGACACTTATCTGGTCCAGAAGAATGAAGACCATCAGGACGAAGCGTCGACTAGGTCGCGGGTATAAGAGCACACGCCTTTCTGTGTAATAAGAACCGACATTTCTCGTCACTTTCCACGGTGACGAGGAAATGTTTATCTATGGTGAGGAGAAATGTTTGTTTTGTCGGCTCATAAGTTTAATTGATTAAGTTTCGTTATTAGGTATTTTTTATGTTTAAATATATTATGCTGTGAAAAACAATAAACAGTTTTTTTCTCTATGTTTCTTTCTATTTTCCTGTCAATTTTGACTGGTTATATGCTAGTAACTGTTCGAATAATACAGTTAATTACTTCAAAAACTCCAGAAACAATACAAATATTAATCAGTTAATGATTTATTGAACATTAGCAATTTATGGACTTTGGATAGAATTCATCTGTGAATATTAAGAGTACAAAACGTAGATGATTTAGTGAACAACTTGTGTATAAAAATAATACATCATCTGTGTTGATCTTTTCATCATTTTGGATCAGTTAAATATCGGTTCTTCACTACTAAATATTGTGAAGGACAGATAGCTATCTGATCCAAGTGGACAAAGAGTATCAGGACAACGCATAGGTGGGTATTAAAACACACAATTACAGTCATAAAAACAATCCAGTCGATTACTTCAAAAACTTCACAACCAATTCAAATATTAATCATTCAGTGATTTTTAATGATTGTCGATTCGATTTCTCGCCATTTATTTGAAACGCTACGAGAAAAGTTCAAATAATATTCCTGCACCAATGTCGGCACTGCGTCGAAATTCCTGTAAAGCATCGACATGTCGTGAAACTGAATCGAGGAACAGAAAATTTAAAAACTGTCCACCAATCAGAATTACATAGAAGTACGACGGACGATCGCGGTACGAAACGTGCCGCTCGAACAGTGATCGTTTAACCAGAATCGATGGAAAATATTCAATAGAGTCTCGCCCTAATCCCCGGTACGCGAAGATAACGCGTACGGCGTTCGATTTATCTACGATTGTCGCCGATCAAGGTTGCGCGCCTAATCCCGAATCGAAATTCCATCGACGTAGATAAAAGGCGCGCGACTAATCCGCAATCTCTTAATTAATACATAGCCATATATATATATATATATATATATATATATATATATATATATATATATATATATATATACATACACACACATACATACACATACATTTATATGTAGTTATATACCTGAAAATAAAAAAAGAACTATCGCTGGAATCGAATCTCTAATGTTATTCGAACATCGTCTGTTTTAATGGCCGACGATTGTGTAACGATTGTCTTTTTTCAAACGGCGTTGTCTTAATACCACAGTCGATTGTTTTATCTATCTAGAACGAAGTATTATGTACATTATATATATATATATACATGCATACACATTTTGCATAAATGGTTTCATTGGCTTAGCAATTAATTGACTGTAAATGGAGTTTGTGTTTCATCGTACAAGCGAATCCCCGTAACCAAATGACACTTTACTTCTTATGTCTGTAGTTTTTAATATTTTCGGTCGACGGGAGTGTCGATTGGGGCCTTAGAAAAACCCGAAACGATCAACTGGGTTTGTGAAAATCGATTATTTTGGTTGAAACGACTGTGATCTATCCTATGAGCAGGTTTGCAGGTTTATCATCGTATTTAGGTATAAAGAGATAGATCAGAATGTCCAATTAGTGATAAAGTGATACGACAGAATGTTTAAATTTATCAGAAATGAAATCATGGTTAGGCAGCACCGCGGTCTTGCACATTGTTCTCAATCTTCTTACTTAACTAATAGAAAATGCAAGTACGATAATTAATTTGACAAATAAAAAGATTTAGTAATAAAATATATTTCTCTCTCTCTCTTTATATATGTATATACTAGAGGGCTTCGCCCCTTACTCGCTTTGCTCCCCAACCACTGGGCTCGCTGCACCGCGCACTTCTCTCTATTATAAGCCTGTATATGCAACTCGATGAAACAATAGACATATTTTTTATACTCACTGTGTCTATATAATTATTATTAGATATATAGCAACGTAATCGTTATATATATATATATGTATATATCTATGTAGGTGTGTGTGTGTGTTAGTATGTCTATATAAATATGGCAATCCATTATTTTTTGCCACCTTTTAGTTTTTTTAAGTTAAATACCATTTATATATATATATATATATATATATATATATATATATAAAGAAAGGGAGAGAGATAAACAATGCAACGTTTTAAGACAAGTGTGAAAAGGTGTATTTAAGGAATAATAAAAAGAGATAAGAGAAGAATAGGATGCATATGAAAACAAACTTGAGTCACAGACAAATAAGAGATGTGAAGTGTTTGAAATCGCAATACGTGGAGCAATATATTGCAAGTAGAGAAGACAATCGATGGCCAAGAGAAATCATTGATTGGGAACCAAAAAAATTTAAACGGTATAAAGGACATAAGAAAATTTATTGTAAATTTATGGAAATGACAGGCACTGAATTGGAAAGTTTCCTAAAGGCCTTCGTCTAGCAGTGGATCGAAAGAGGCTGATATATATATATATACATATTACACACACGAATTTGAGTGTTTGTAGGACTTTATTCGAACCAGTTACCATAGATGTTGTCGGCCATTCCTGAGAGTTCAAGATACCGACATCAGCCTTTGTCATGTTATAATTGTTATCTTCCTGTTAGTTGCTACTCTTCTCCAATCGTGATATATATATATATATATATATATATTTATATTCATTCATTCATTCATTCGATATTCACTCTTTCTCACTGATCTGTTTCCTCGTACGACCCTGTCCTCTCGTGGATGTGTACCACAGTACTATTTGTCCAGTTGTAAAACTCACTCTTCCGTGCTCGAAACGACGGAATTAAATCGTTAATCGCCTGTGCACGGAACGACGTTTGATATAAACGACGATACGGCTAAATAAGAAAAAAAATAACGTACACACCGCATTTAAATCGCACAATGCGTCGTTAAAAATCAACAACTGGCTAATGAAACAATCGAACTGCGACGAAAACAACGGCCGCGTGCACGTGAAACGCACGCCGGAATAAATATAAAATAAAACGGACGAAAAAATAACAAAAAAATAAATCAGAACGAAAGGAACAGAAGACGAAGAAAAGACAAAAACGACTGCCACGACCGTACGAACGATAACGAATAGATTTTAAAACAGATCAGCGCGCCACGAACGCGATGTGTACTACACATCGAGAGATGATCGTTTCCTCTGTACGTCGGACATTAATTCATCGAGCGTACGGAAATTTATTAATTACCATAAAAATCGTGGATCGCTATGCGGCGCGAAATCGTATTTAAGAAACGTGAACTCCTCACTAATGATACCCACGCCACCGCTGCCGCCGCTAATAATAATAACAATAATGATAGCATATTATATAATGCTAATAATAATAACTAATTGAATAATGCTACAGTGCGTATCTGCGGCCGGCCGGTCCGTCCGGCCGTCCGTCGTCCGTGTGTCTGCCTGTCTGCCCGTGTGTGTTTTTTCTTGCATTCTTTATTCATGTACACTACTTTACAAATTATATATATATATATATATATATATATATATATATATATATATATATATATATATATATATATATGTAAGTAAATTCTCGCTTTCTTCAGCGAGAACGTTCACTTAATGCACATTTTATAACGTGTTTGTGTACGGCGAGATTTGTGAGAAGATAATGTCAGTTTGAGACTAGAATGGGTGATGAAATTGACTTTTTTAAATTCCTGTAGCTGTATACATACATACATACATACATACATATACAAACATAAAATATAAATCATGGACAAGCTAGCTGATAGATGAATATAATAAAAGATATGATTATAGAAATTAGTAAACAAATGGAGAAATGGTTTGAATCTAGAGAATGGATGATAAAATTGTTTTTTTTTAAATTCCTGTAGCTATATATATGCATATATATATATATATATATATATATATATATATATATATATATATATGTTATATACAAACATAAAATGTAAATCATGGATTCCAAAAAAACTTGATACAATCATGGTGAAGCTAGCTGATAGATGAAAATAATAAATGATATGACGATAGAGATTAATAAAGAAATGGAAACAGTTAACGACGGATCGTTGATCGGAATGAAAATCGACAGAAAATTAAAACCATAATCTTGTATGGCGTCTAAGAAGAAGAAAACGAACTGGGTAGACGTCGAACAAAAAGTATTTAAAATAATGAAAGAAAAACATGAATACGTGATAGATAAAACGAACGAATTTACGGTCTATTGATAGACAGTGTCCGTAGACTGCAGTCCTACAAAAACCGAAGTCTGGTAGATGTCGAGTTTCTCACGACCAGAGATGACAGTGTTATCGTGGACGCTAGACGATGTCAAAAGGATACAGAAGTGATTGTTATTGACGACTTCGCTTCGAAAGTGGAGCAAGGGAGAGCAGACTGTTAATTATAACTATTTACAACCGTTTTACTGTTTACTGTGTAAAACTATTATTCGCTTTTAAATTATAACAATTGTCTATGAAAGTGAATTCACTGCAGAGCGTTTGTCTCAGCTGATGAAGTCCACATTTCTCATCACTTTGTCCTGCGGACAAAGTGACGATTAATGTGAGATGTTTTAATTTATTTTCATTGCGGTTTATGGGACAATGAAATACCAATTCACTTGCGATAGCTTTCAATACTGATATTTAACTTCTATTGGCACTGATGTCTCTTTGCAAGACCGGATGCCTCGAAAGTAACTTTTCCACGCAAACTATTCGGCGAATCAGACGCAATGTCGCGCCGAGAACGAAAACGATCTGTATTTGTATATTTTTTAGAACCAGTCTCGAAGATTTTTGGGACTGACTGTATGTGTGGTTAGGAGGACTGGTCGTTTCGAATGAAACCCGATACGTGACGCGATCTGAAAGAAATACTTTACAGGGAAGGGACACCCGCACGTCTGTTTCTGTGTTCAGTGTGTGTGTGTGTGTGTGTGTATATATATATATATAAAAAAACCTTCATCATCCACCGATTCCGTGTGTTAATAATGTGAACGATTTTCTTTTCTTGCAGTACGACGATGGCATCCACCCCGGTTACGGCATGGATGGAGGCGGCGGCGGGGGCGGCGGTGCCGGCGGAGGAGGCGGCGGTGGCGGAATGTACGACCCGCACCGTGTCGCGGCGGCCGTCGCGGCGCACCATTCGCCGCACGTCAACCACACGGTGGCTGCCGTCGCGGCGGCGATGCACCATCCGGCGGCCGCGACGTATCACGCGGTAGCGGCGGCCGCGGCCGCCGCGACGCAGCCCGGCGTGCCCGACGTGCACAAGAGGGACAAAGACGCGATCTACGGGTCAGTATCACTCGTTCCTACAATTTTATGCACGGTCCTGTGACGGTCGAAATGTCATGCCGTCGAATGATTGGGGCAATTCTTTCGTTTATTTCGTCTTTGCAGTTTGTTAATCGGTTTGGATATCGATAAGAATTGCTTCAAGTATTGAAGGCACGGTAGTAGTGGACGCAATTATTTAAATACCTGTTTCTTGATATACCAGATCGTGTGTGAATGCGATCGGTAAGCAATTTTTCAAAAGAGATTTTATGTATTCTGACGCCCTGAGGACGATCGCACCGCAATCGAAATGTGCACAAGCAGTGACCAATAATGATTTATTGAACAATTTTGACCAGAAATATTTTTTTGTAGTTTATGGAATGAAAAAAAGAACTCGTTTGTGAAAATCATTCGCCCAGTTTAAAATATAATTCTAATCTGATACTCTCTTTAAATTCATCCACACGAATGAATAAGCATTCCTAATACCACAAGAAGTTATTGAAGAAAATATACAACGATTGTTTATTGTCCATTTTTATCAATCACATATGAGCTACTTTTTATGACAACATTCTGAAGATGATTGCCATCCAAGCGCACATGGACGGTCAAAAACAATGATTGATTGTTGAACGTTCTGTTAAAAATAGTTGTGTGTTGTTCGGTGTTTGATTAGAATATATTTGATCTAAAAAGAATCGACTAATGAAACAACAAAAATAGATGATAACATGTTCTTCCATCGTATACAAAAAAAGCCTACTTTATATACCAAAACAATTGAAATCACAGACGACTCAATCATAAAAGTACTATTTTAAATTAAATATGGTCATTTGTGTATGTGTGTTCTTTTATTTTTTTTTCTAGAAAAAAAAAACATTCATTACATACTAGATCTGTAAATGAACAGGATATGTTTTTTTTTTTGTAACCAACATTTTGTAATATACTTGATCTGTGAAATATAGATGAAAGATTTTTCCCCATCATTCACAAAACAGCCTAGTTTTTATAATAATCGAAATCTTAGACGGCTCGATTATGAAAATCTTGTTTTAATTTATAAATAGTGTTTTTTGTGTGTTATTGTTTGTTTTCAATTATATTAATTACATATTAGATATGTAAATGAACAGGGCTTATTATTTTAGTACTAAAATTCTAAATATGTTTGATTTAAGAAATATCCTCGAAGTGTGTCATTCCATCGTTCATAAAAAGTCCATACCGAATAATTCAAACCGTTGTTGAAGATTTAATCACGAAAATTGTATTTTAATGTTTAAAAATAGTTGTATCTGTGTATATTTGTGTGTATAAAAAAACATTAATTGCACTGCATACTAGACCTGTAAATGAACAGGACGTTTTATTTTTAGTACCATAATAGAAAATAGGTCCGATCTAAAAAATATCCATGGAAAAATGTTTTTTCAGTGTGCACTGAAACTGTACACAAACAGCCTACTTTATATACCAAAACAATTCAAACCACAAATGACTCAATCAAGAAAAACTTATTTTTAAATAAGTTTTTTTTTTTGAAAAAAATAGACAAAAAACAAACAATCAATTTCGTTGCATACTAGATCAACGAATGGAATCAGATTTATTAATTTTGTAATTAAACTTTAAATATTACCTTGTTCTAAAGGAAATGCATTTATTTTAGAGACTAATTGAATTACATTATCATTAATTTTTTTCAAGTATAATATACATATCATCGAGCAAGAAAACATAAGTGAATGAGGCGAACGAAGATACTTTGAACGAAGATATTTACGAACTTGTGTTATAAATCAGCTATCTCTATCATATTATATATATATATATATATATATATATATATATATATATATATATATATATATATATATATGCAAAGTGATACAAAATTGTATATAAAAAGTACATTTGGATCGAAAGCAATTAAAATTTTATACACAGACAATTAACTCATTAAAACAACAGGTGATACAAAAAAGTACTGTACTCACTACACACACACACACATACGTACAATCTACCACTGTCAAACTACAGAACTATTGGAAGTAATTACTGTTTGAAAATTCAGTAGACATTATCGGTAAGTCCAATCTTTATCGTGTCAATGACAGTGGCGTTCGTACACACAGTACAGACCACAGACAACAATTATATTAATTACAAAACGCGGCAGTAATATTAAATATATATATATATATATATATATGGGTATTGTACGGTGAAAAAGGGAGTGTGATAAAGTGAGACACGTTGATAATAACAAACACACACACACACATAAAAATGGTTTGTGTTTATAGACGTGTGGACAGGTGCGCGCGCGGCGTCCGGGACGTGGAGAGCGCACCTCGACGAGGAGCGCACAGGCGGTAATTAGACAAATTTGAAATTAAAATACGTGCACTAATTGTAACAAGCGAGCATATAAATTAAAATTAATATTCGTATACTCGAGATGTAATTTTTCGTGAACGCGCGTCCACGCACGCCCGGCGTCGACTCGACGACCTCCCGGATCGTCGAGATCTCGACGAACCGGGAGCGATGCGTTCGATCGTTCATCGTTATATCGTTTCTTCTTTTTTTTTTAAAAAAAAATAACTGAATAGAATCGGTATCGAATCTCTGCACGCGAAGAGATTTTTATCAGGTCGTGAGCCGATCACGGCGACTGTGGATTCGATTGTTTCTGTAACAGATTTCTCGTTATGTGCGAATAAATGAACGAATTCAGATGTTTTCCACAAACCACTTGATAATCCGACTGTTCATCTATATTGAATGTTTCGATTTTATAAAAAAATATTTCATCTAATCAAACTGGAAGATCATTAATCAGAGTTAATGATCGAAAAAGATTGTCTTTTCCATTAGTCAATTTCTATTAATCAAAAAATCCTTTTTTATACCTTCATTTATTTTGAGAATTGTTTTTGTTTTTAATATAATGTTTTCAATTGTTTTTGTTTTTTTTAGGTTTTATAAATCTTTCATTTAAGAGTTATGCCTAACATCATTACAAGGAAACGACGTTTCATATTCTGACAAAACTCTCAGTTTCTACGTCACCCACGACTGTGTTCTTTAAACTTTCAACTGTTCTCGATAGTATTAAGCAAATGCGTGCGCTCTGATTTTTGAAAATCTGAATTTTGGACTCGATAATTCTTGCCAGAGTACCAACACGGTTCGATTGGAAAACGTATTTAAAAAAAAATGTTCAGCCTGACCGTCACAAACGTGCCACGTTTCCCGATTCCATTTCATTGAAAATAAAAACCGTCCTGCGACGCTGTACAAATAAAATGTCCCACTGTTTTTATAGCTCTGTTTAAACATTCGTTTTAATGTAAATTCAAAAATATTTATCGCGCTTGTACTGTTTTCCGATTATGTTTTATTTAAACAAATAGCTTTTTTGTTTCGATTTCAAATTTATTTATTGTGTTTGAAATTCGTTTCTGTTTTTTTTCCTCTGTAATGTAGGCGTGTTTTATTTTTGTTATTTCCTTATAATATAACTATTTTTTTTACATACACACACACACATATATATATATATACATACATACAGAGAGAGAGAGAGAGATGAGTGTGTGTGTGTGTACATATATCCGCTTGTGTGTGAATGAGAGCTAGAACGAATTTCTGTCTCGCACAACAACGAATTTTTTTTTCTAATCGACGTGTGTTTTTTTTCTCGACAAATGAATTTCCACAGCACGTCCAATCTCAATATAATCGCGCATCGTATCTGTGTACGGTAATACGTGTTGGTGTGACAGAGATACGAGACGAATGTATGAGCGAGACGGTGTACAGAAACTGAGTGAATTGAAGAAACGTCATGTACACCGGGTAATGTACATATAATGGTACAATAATCACATACACGGTTGTATGTTGAAGCGTGATTGGAAACGCTAATATATGTACGTATGTGTAAATAGATGTGTGTGTGTGTGTATCTCATCTAGCGGGTGTGGGTGTGTGTGTGCGTGTAGTTTCAATATTTGTTTAAACATCAACCGAGAATATTATATATATATATATATATATATATATATATATATATATATATATATGTGCACGGTATGTATTTATGTATTATTTAGTTAAATATGTTGCTGCCAGTGGGCCGTGGAAAACGCGAAACAGAAAATAATTTTTCAACCGAAAAACAAAAAAAAAATAAACAAACACGACACATACACGTGCACGTTCGTGTACGGTACGATGGTGTTGTACATATGGGAGTTAATCGTATACACACACACATGTTTATATATATATATATATATATATATATATATATATATATATATATATATATATATATATGCTGTATATAGAGAGATACATGGGACATATATATACATACATGCACGGACTCTGTTGTTATATCTAGTAGGCTGTTATTTATAATATTATTATTATGAATGACAAAACACTGTGTAAAGTTTGACGAGTATTCGTTTGTTTTGACGTCATTATTTGTTTTATTCTAATTCGTTTAACGAATCGTTTTTATATAAATGATATGTACATTTATGTGTGTGTATATATATATATATATATAAAGAGAGATAACTATTAAATCGTTTCATCATGTACAGGACTAATTCGTAATGAGTTATGTTCCTTGTCGTTCAGGTCACTGTTCTCTCTTTTCTCGTTCGTATGTTCCGCGATACAGGACATGCATATGCCCTGTAGTTATGAAACTGTGATCTACTTCTGTTTTCTTCGTCTCTTTTGAACTCACACGCGAGCTTTGATCGTAAGTCCGTGATAAATAACTCATAGGCCACTTCGGTTGATCTTTCTTTTCTTCAAGCACAAAGCGTGCCTTGCCCATAGTAGTAGTATGGTGATTCGAGTACAAATATGTTGTCCGAACAGTCTGAGACTGCTGTCGACGATTGCTTGATCCCGTACAGAACATCTCTTGTAAAGTATGTGACCATGGAATAGTTAACGTTGGGTGTAGAGCGGGTCGGTCGTAAAATCCATATATGGTTATTTATAATATAATATTATATATGTATATATATATATATATATATATATATATATATATATATATATATATATAAAACCCATTGAATACGGCCGTGCACACAGCATTCAATTTCTGTGTTTACCATCCAGAGAACATGAATTGGAAACGAAACCAGCTTGAAAGTTGTCCACAACAAAAAGGATCAACTGAAGAATAGTACGAAGATGTGACGTACGTACAAGTGTGTAACATCTTTATAACATCAACGATCGAGTTCGGTCGGTGTCACTCTTGTTGTATCCCTTTTCCCCGTCGTTTGCCTACGCTCGTCCCCAGCCCATATACAAATCATATATAAATATGTATATAAATATAATTGTACATAAATGTACACATAAACTTATTAAGCACCATAATTTACGACTTGTGTGTTTTATAACTGTCATTCGGCGCAGAGATAAGTCCGTAAGGGTCAATTGAAAATTGATTACTTCGCCAACACTTACGAGAAGAAACAGCGCCGAGAGTACACGACACACACACACACATACGGACCGTGTGTGTGTGTGTGTGTGTGTGTGTGAATGCGCGAGATCTATCGAAACACACACAGTCGATAAATAAAATGCAAAATAAGCCATTGACATTTATAATACACACAATTTTTTTCGTTTCATTTATCTCCGCGCCGTTTCTGTTTGATCTCTAGCAGGATTTTTCTGATTTATACACACACACATGCATGTACACCACATACACACACGCGCATATATACATGTTTATTCAGACGGATCGCTTTTTTTCGCATCGAATGTCAAAACATGTCGACAAAGTTTTTCTCCACGCTAGGTTGTCATAAATGTAAACAATTAAGCGTCAGTGTAAACATACGTTGCGTGGCCTACTGGATATCTATATATACGTACTGTCATAAATATATTGTATGCATATTTAAATAATATTTCATATTCTATCTGCATACACACACACTCATATACATACATGCATACACACATATATATATATATATATATATATATATATATATATATATATATATATCATATATGAAAGCTCAACTTCTTAACAAGGATGGATCATTTATTGACGAAGTTAATAAAAGAATAAAAATTGGATCTAGTTGGTCGAAACGCTTTCTTATTTAAATCCAGTATTTCACCGTGTTCAGAGGGAAAAGTATTTGACCAGTGAATTCTACCTGAATCCGCATACGGAAATGAAACGTGTTCTTTTTGCCAACGCAATGCACAACGACTTATGAAAAAAGTATGCGGACGTACGCAGTTAAGTATGAAAAGATGTATGTTGAGAATAACAAGAAGAGATAAGAAAGGACTAAGATGGATCCGAAAACAAACTACAGTTACAGATATAGTAAGAATAGCACGTACAGCGTTTGAAATGGACACATTCCGAGGAGAGAAGACAATCGATGGATGAGAGAAATTATTGGTTAGGCTCTTTACTTGATTTTTTTTGCTCGCCGGAACTGATTAAATTCTATGTCATCTTGTACTCGTCTTCATTAAATCATTGTAGGTCAGTTTTGATTGTTGCTTATGAGTATTTCGATGGAAATGCAGCAATCTACAGAGCGAAAACGTAAAAAAAAAATAGCGACAGGGCTAAAACTTGACTGTAGGTTTCAAGTAATTTTACAACTTCATAAAATTAAATCTATATTAATATAGAGGTCACTTTAAATAAAGAATCGTAATTATCTTTACGTGTCGACAGTTTGTTTTCTGATAAAAATGATCAATGATTGATTTAGATAATGGTTTGTTTGCCTTTCAACGGCGATGCCATCATCCTCAGATCGCGAAGGATGATGACATGGCCGCCCACGCCTTTAATAAAACGCAGGCCGTTGTGAACAGTGTATTTTTATTTAGTCCTTTGTGAACACATGATCGAAACAACGGAACGAAGACATTCATTGTCATATTTCTGTTTGCAGGCACCCGTTATTTCCACTACTGGCGCTCATATTCGAAAAATGTGAGTTGGCCACGTGTACGCCACGTGAACCAGGCGTGGCCGGAGGTGATGTATGTTCTTCGGAGTCATTTAACGAAGACATCGCCGTATTTTCAAAACAGGTAAGTGTCTACACACATATTACATATATATATATATATATATATATATATATATATATATATATATATATATATATATATATATATGTTTAAAAATAGAGCCGAAGTTTACTGAAAGCGGCGTTCCGCTCCACAGAACGGTCTTTAAATGTAAACCGGTGTTAAAAACTCGAATTTTCAAAGAACTGTCGATTCTGAAGATTCAATATGAATGCTTCTGAGAGGGATGTTGATTTGGATTCATTTTCAAATTGTAAGACGCGATGAAAACATTGCTCGTTTAGAATAAGAGAACGATTTTTTAAACTTAAGACGAAGAGTGTGAAATTGTTAAATGGCAAGTCGCTGTTATTAATGAAATGAATCACTTCTCGTTAAGTAGAAAAACACTAGATCAACAATAAATCTTTGTTTTATTATTTTTTTTAAAAAAAACTCGAAAACGTCGCTAATTATAAATTCGAACGTTAACGATTCGAAACAGTGAAAGTTTTGAAGCGGCGACCGACCCGTTGATGCAACGAGTCAACTGTACTGCGAATTGAAACGATATGAATATCATGGGTGGCTACTGAACGTGTCGATTATTACCGAGAAAAAAACAAACAATTGAAGTGTTTTTGTTTCCGTGACAAAAACCATCGTACACGCATACGCAGGCGACGAGATCAACTCTCTGCGTTACGTTTTTGATCGTAGAGGCGTCTGCGGTGTCTCTCCGCGTTCTCGGAATCGGACCGGTGGAACTTTCATACATACACACACGCGCGCGCGTTCAAATGTGTGTTCGAATTTTTTTCTGGTATTTAATTAAGTGGTACCAGTGACGAATTGTCAATTAACGCCTTCTACGGTAAAGCCAATCGACACCCAAGCAAATTCCGAATTCGGTCGACGCTTCTAAGAAGCAATGAACACGACCGGCTGCTCACATGTATATATATATATATATATATATATATATATATATATATATAAATATATATATATATATATATATATATATATATATATAAATGCAAGTCTATATACAATATATAAATACAGATATAAATTCCTCAGAAATTTCACGGACGATTCTTTTGTTTAGATCAATATTTAGGATATAAGAAAATTTAGAAAACAGAAACATGCTGGAATTTTGTAATAGAATTTAGAGGATCTTTCGTAGAAGTGTTTGAATATATATCTAGTTGTTTGTGTGTGTGTGCAAACATGTATGTAATCACATTTTTTATATCTAAATATGTGGAGTGTTTACGTAGAGGCGATTAAAACGGTGTACAATCGAACCTTATCTTACGATAAAAACCGAAAACACATGTAATGCTTGTCGAAGACACTTCAGATCCACCTCACCCTCTCGAATCGCCCACAAAATTCCGCGTGTGTTTGTACATTTTTTTTTTATAAATATGAAAATTATTGAGTGTCATCGAGAAACATTTTTTTTCAAATATTACACATCACATGTATATATATATATATATATATATATATATATATATGTGTGTGTGTGTGTGTGGTCTAATCATCGCTAGTTGTAAAAAAAAAACTGAAAATATCAGTACTCGACACACACTGTCTTAATAGATCCGTTGAAGTAGTATGAAAGTTACGTTTCATTAGTTTTCAGGTATTTGTTATGTTGACAAAAGCATAACGTATTAATAATTGACAAACGTGAAAACCTTGTAATTTTATATTCGTTTGTTTGTTTTTTTTTACGTTCAGTTAAACGAGCAGAACGTTGTAATTTTTTTTCGATCATGATTCGATTTTAAAAATATTTTTCATTCATCTTTTGCATTTACACACACACACACTATATATATATATATATCATCATAATCACCTTGAAGACCTCTTCCAAAACTGCAGTTTATACAATTCAATGCCACTCTTTTCTGTATATTTATAATAAATTTTCATCAGACCTTATTCCATCTGCCCGTTAGTCTTCCTGGTTTCCAATCAATAATTCATCTTCACCATCGATTGCATTCTTGTTGTGCATTATGTTCCGTCCATTTCTATTTCAAATTCTTCAGTCTTCTTATTATGTTTAACGTCAATTGGATTTTCTATCCATTTTATTCTTCTCTTATCTCTTCTTATTATCATCCGTGCGCTGTCTTAAATTGTTGTTTTTTTTATTTATTTATATATATATATATATATAAATATATATACATATATTTATGTATACACACACACATATATATACATGTGTATATGTGTATATATATATATATATATATATATATATATGTATATATGTACAGACAGAGAGAGAGAGAATATTAATAAATATTCTAATTTAAAAAAAAAAAAATGATAATGCATTTTCTAAGAATATTGAGCGGACACCATCAATGCCAGGACAGACGAATAATGAATAATGCACTGTCCTAAATTTGAACACTAGACAATTATGTATACTTGTAATTTAATATGTAAATTGCTAATCAATCTTGCTGTTTCGTTCGTTTTTTTTTCCCTCTTCTGGTAAACAGTATTGACAAAGAAAAAAGATCAAGAACGTATCACGGTATCTCGTGTTCATATACAAATGATATCCTCTGTTATATGAGATTAACGCGACTCATTAATAATACAGTATTGTATTTATATCTACAAGTGACATTATGTCGATAAATTGTCTTTGACTTTAACTATTTTATTTGATTTCCAACCTACAATTAAATACTGTTTTTATATGTTTTCTTTAACCAGTGTTACTCGATAATGAGCACTTTAGTAATAGTAATTAGCACACAGTAGTAATAACAACACACACCCTCTCTCTCTCTCTCTCTGTTTAAATATATATATATATATATATATATATTTAAGGGCGTTCATTAAGTGAAATATCACAAATTTATATATATATATATATATATATTTAAGGGCATTCATTAAGTGAAATATATCACAAATTAATAAAACGGCGTCTTCTTCAAACATTCTCCTAAAACAAACATTTCTCGAACACATTCTCAAATTTCAATCGTACAGTTACATAAGAATCTAATCTTAATTATACAAAAACCTAATCGTGACTGATAAACGAATCGTATTTTTTGATTGGAGTTTATTTATGATCGCGAACGAGATAACCGCGAGCGAAAAAAACTCGTTACTAATTAATTTTCAGATCTCTTAAGTCGATTAATCCGTAAACGTAATCGAATGAATGTGTGTATATATATATATATATATATATATATATATATAAATTATGTTTAAGAATCCAGTAAGTCGTGAACAGATATAAGAATAAAAAAAAACAATCAAAAAAAATTTATTTATGCATATCGTCGACCGTTTGTCTTTTTGAAATTATTGTAAATCCAACGCCAACTTAAGCAAATCTCTAAAAATAATTACATACATTAACACACACACACACATATGTGTATATATATATATATATATAATATGTATATACATATAAATGAATGTATATGTCGACCGATTGTGCATTTCACAGCAGGGTATCTGGAAATTTCAAAAACAGCGGAGGCCATGGAATTATATTATTCGTACGTACTGTGCTGTGTTTTGAAACAGAGAAAGGATGTCTATATGTGCGTTTTAAATTGTATATCGATCTCTTACTACTCGTTTTAATGGTTACATATTTGTTTACTGAAAAGGTCTCCTCTAAGGACATGAAAATCGCTTTAATACTTGAAATGCAGAAAACATCCTTGTTCAATGTACTGAACTGATATGTGCTTATTTATATCAGATGATGATTTTCAATATTGAGTAATCGAATTAATATAGTACGTTCTTTCTCTCTCTCTGTCTCACTGTCTATCTACATATATATGTATACATATATATATATATATATATATATATATATATATATATATACATATACATAGAGAAAGAGATAAATTAACATATTACTTAGACTATTTTTTTTTCATTTTGTCTTCCGATATAAATAATATCTGATTGATATGTATGTATGTATGTAAGTACATATATATATATATATATATTATAAAATATATATGTGTGTGTACATCAATCTTCATAAGCTTTCCCACCTTCCTCTTTATAACTGTGTGGAAACGACTCCATAATTCAATTTTTTCTCTGGTCACAATTATAACAAAAAAGTCAAACTCTGTAATTTCAACAGAATAGATGATAGACCCATTGTGTATCCATATAGAACGAGAAATCGTCAAGATTTTGAGACACCTTTTCGCAATTCGACTGATTCAACATTTCATTCAAAATCAAATTATAGACATAACAGCCGCGAGCATTGACGGAATTAATGAAACATTTTTTTAAAAAAAAAGAATATATCTTTAGGAGACAGCAAACGATCACGATTTGAAAGAGATTATTCATCACAAATAGTCTAATATAATTTCAGTTTTGTCCTCACAAACTGATACACATGTTTTTCAGTTACAATTAAAAGGTTATTTCGTTCGAAAGTTATTAATAAATTAAATAGTTGCACGAATTGTCGCTCAAGTGTCATATACACACATACATGAATGTTGTAGGTAGTTATTTCCAGTCTTTTATCGAAGGTAGCATTGGTTTTATAATAATAATAAATAGAAAACTTTTGATCTTTTGTCTTTATATATATATATATATATATATATATATATATATACATATTATACATATATATATATATATATATATATATATATATACACATATTATACATATATGTGTATATATATATATATATATATATATATACACATAGTACTGAATATTAGGTTTAAAAATTTCGAAAATACCATCACGGAGACACGACCGTCAAACAACAGAAGCGAAAATGTGCCACGGACTTTACCTGCACCAGTTGGATCGTACAAAAGACCTGTGTACTCCACGCCGGGGTGCCACGTCGGGTAACGAACCCGTCGTCGTTCGACAGTTGCTCTTTTCGTGACGCAGCGGTCGACCACCAGTTTTGACTGAGACCTTTTGTTCACGGAATTCTAAAAACGAATCGGATTTTTTCCCACTTGGCTTCCATTCACTCTCCGGTTTTATTTATAAAAACGAAACAGGGAAAAAATAATAAATGTACGGATAATCGACACCAGCGAAACTGCATCGGACGACAAACCGTCACGAGTACACCGACACCGATTCCGAAGACGACTCTCGACGAAGAGAGCTGAGACGCAGCGAGATGAACGGCTCGCCGACCTGTACGATCCGATCCGGAATCATTTTGTAGGTTTTATGTTCGGAATCAAGTGAGCGCGCTCGTCTCTTTTTCGAATTTATTCGAAACGATTACTGTTTATTATTAGAATGATTTCGGATCGGATCCGGCGATATTATATAAATATATATTCGCACGTGTGTGTATGTGTGCATCGGTGTGAGTTGGCAACGAGGCTGCCGTTGTTGTTCTGCGGTGTTCTAATACGCACGGCAGGATTTGAACCGGCGGGCGGTCCGTGATAGAACACAGACTGTTCGGTACCCCGCTGGGGAATTAAAAGAAGAGGAACGGCTACCGCTGCTCTAAATGCGGTTTCACTCGTTTTTGTGTCGATGCTCTTTTTTCTGTCGCTATAATTCACTTTTTTTGCACAATATATATATATATATATATATATATATATATATATATATATATATATATATATATATATATAACGGTTGAATTTAAAACGATTATTCGGTTTTAAAGGCGAGCTTGCATTGTCAAAAGATCTAAGGGCCCGAGGTTAAAAATAATTTCAAGCAAGCGTTGTACAATATTATTTTTCTTTTTTTTTGTATCGGTTTGAATGTGGATGTGTACCTCTGATTAAATAACAAAAATGGAAAACATCAATCAGATTCTGGCTCTGTTTAACTGATTACGGATTGACGACTGTTTTTTTTAAAACAAACTGAATATTTCTTTTCAGAAAAAAAAACAAAATTATTCGGAAGAGAATATAACTTGTTTTCCATGATTTTCGTCCAGTTAAATAGTTATAGAGGTTTTAAATTAAAGTAAACAGAATGCAGTGAATTCAAAACAAATGAAAAATAATTCCGTTTCTCACTGCGGTCGTAGATAACTGTGATGTATGAAATGAATGAAGAAATCTGATGCTACTTGATACTAAAACGAATCGACTATGGGATGGAAAAGCCTACTGTGCTGTCTCGAATTTAAATACTGTTGTTAAATGTGGTTCGTTTTTAAGAAGCTTTGTTTTCACTAATCGAGACTCGACAATCATAATCAAAAAGAAATACACTAAAAACCACTTGTATTATTTTGTTTTTCAATATGGTTCTCATCGTGTCAAAGCTCACTCTTACAGATTCATTTATCGACTTGTAAATAGAAACAAAATCGATTCAAATGTAGATTGTTCTTCTTTTTCAAACAAATACAATTGTTTTATATGATTTTTACATTATATATATATATATATATATATATATATATATATATATATAATACACACACATATATACATACATACATATACACACACACACACACACGAAACTATAAACAGTATTATCAGAGCGTCCCTGTATTCAAGAAAACCTATAAATTTTTCAGAGACGTTAAACGTTTTCTTATTGAATCGAGGGACGGACCGGTCGTTCGAACCCTTCCGCAAAGGGTTGACACGCCGCACCGTCGATTACAGAGTCAAAATTTCATAAACGACGGAAGCCACCCCTATTATAATGTATATTAAAACTTATTTTAAGTGCTCTGAAAATATTTATGTGCACCGTTCAATTCTCGGCCCTTTCCCTTCACTTCAACCCCTTCAGGGACACGAACACGAATTAGACGATGATCATTTCACTATATATATATATATATATATATGCATATGTATATGTATGCATAGATATGTATGTATGTATGTGTGTGTAAAAGTTGTGTGTGAAGTAACAATGTGCCCGCATGTCGAGTGGGATTGGCACTGTTCCATACGGATGAAGAGTTAAACGGCTATTCTTCTTCTAAATACGAGGTAATTGAGATTTTGATTTTATTATTAGTGCCCGTTTGAGATGGCTGTAATTGTCGTGTAATTGTCGATATATATTTATAAATATGATGGGCCCGATGCGAGGGAAAAGATACTGAGTTGTCGGTACGGCTGATCGCACGGACGAGGAGTAATTAAAAGCCCGCATTGTTTCGTCGAAATGAAAAAAGTCGGTTCGATCGTCTGTTTTTTTTTCTCCATTCTCAGAAAATTCACGAATCAGTCAAAAGGCATACAAGTCGAGAAGTAAATTGGAATCGTGTGTTTTTTTTGAAGATTAATTCAGTTCTTAATGATTTTTTTTCGGATGGTATAAATTCGTGTCGGACGAAATTGTGTATTTAAAGGAAGGTCGTTTCTAGCAGGACCTTCTGTTATGTATGAATCCATCAATGAGAAACTGTATGGCAGGGTTTGTCAAGGAAAGACTGTACTGTAATGTCAAGGAAAAACAAGAATGAAATTCAGTGAGAACAAAATTTGGTTTCAACTCCAATCTCGTCTCGTATCGTTTTCATCTTCATTCTAAATTCGAAAAATGTACATTTTTTCAAACATGGTTACCAGTTTTAATAATGTCTACATTTATAAATATATACTATTTCATAAAATTACCATATTTACTTTAGTAGAACGATGATAGTCATTTTTTGTTTCCTCTAAATATGATAATTGTATGATTAAATGTTTCACACAAACGAATTCTTTTTCGCGCGACAAACGAACGACGGCACTACGATCGAGATTCGCACGAGCGACAATCGAAAACGATTAATAATACTAATTCGTTTGACCAGAAAAACAGTTTGCGGTTGTGACGGATGACGATCAATGCGAAACTGCTGCGGACACAAAGATCGAGGCGGCGTGGTGTGCCGCACAGTAGGCCGTGGCAACGAAATGAACATCGCGACCGCGTTTACTCGATTTTTTTTTCGTTAATGTCGATCGACAATAAACAATTGCACGGGGAGTCGATTCTTTCATTCTTCTTGCTTTAATAATAAGTGCTGCGGAGGAAAAAAAAAACACGAACCGCACGGGCGGCGAAAATATGAAATGGCCAATACAATGGATTCCTGCCAAGTTACACAACGCAAACGCGCGCGCGTATATGTGTGTATGTAGATGTCGATGATAATGTGCATGTGACAGCGTGATGTCTTTTAACCCTCTAATCCACGGCTTTGTCACGTCGTCGCAGCGTGGTGCCCGGTCGCATGTGATTAGATCGATCGTGAAAGGGTCCTCTGTCGTTGTTATTGTTACAAGATCGGATTTTTGACCCGTAATGTTTATGAGTGTTTATGGGGATCGAGGACGTGCGGATAAAGGGTTAATGAACGTTCCTTACGTGGCGTAATGAACAGGTGGCGCGTGAATAATCGAACGAATTTGTACACGAGTTGATGCTCGGTGATCGAGTGTGTTTAGACTTTTCGTTATGCTTTTTTTTTAAAAAAAAACCGATACCGATCGCAGGCGGAGCATTTTCATAAAGACCGATAGTTTTGATTCCTGTACAAACACATACAAAATGAAAAGACAACCAGTTTGCACGCTCTCGTTCGGATCATCCCTCAAATCGAACACAGAATGTCCGAGTGTCAAACTATACAATAATGTAATTTAAATCACTGATTCTTTCCGAGAGAATCGAAATACAGATCAAAGAAAGATATCGACTGGTCAAGTGCCTAGACTCGATTGGACAAAACTTGTAAATGAGATAAAAAAGAGCTGAAACCCATAAACACAACGACACATTCGAGAGACTGATCTGGTGTCCACAGGTCCTGTCCATCGATCAAGAAGTGAATGCCGGTTTCATAGACAGACACTTTTCAGTACTCGGGAGGGGTTTTTTTTCTTACAGTATTTATTTTCAATCTGTAACTTGCTGGTCACGAGGTCACGTATTTAAATTGAAAATTTAGAAACTTATAAACGAGATACACACAGATGTGTATGTGTGAGTTAAAGCCCATTAACGTCCCATTTTATCAAAATTCAAACATAATGTGTTTTAAATGTTTTCAATCTATCTTAAGCATTTACACTTGTGTATAAATAACACTGTTTATATATATATATATATATATATATATATATATATATATATATATATATATATGCATGCCGGCCTGGCCGACTAGATTCCCTTCAATTCAGCATTAGTCCGGCCAAATGTGTTGTTTTTATTGTTAGGTCTTATCGCCGAATTTGAATATGAATTGCGTTAATAAAGATAGTGAACAATTAAGATTCGCTACCGGTGCCAGTGATACATAAGAACTCGTGATCGTTACGTATACGCGTTCTGTGTGTGTGTGCGCGTTGGAAAAAAATGTACAGCAGAAACTTGTGAAAAATATTATATATATTTAAAGTGTATGTCTTATCGTTAATGAAATCCGAAAACGTCGAAAAGAGTCATTCTTCGGCCCATAAAACGCCTGTTAATGTTCCCGAGCAGGTGTGATACAATAAATACGGACGTGCGTGTGTGAGCGCGCGTCTCTGTCGCGCGCGGCGTCCGTCTCAGTCGCGTCGAAATTTCGTATCTCGACCGTTTGATTGTTGTGTTCATCGCACGGTCCGATCGGCTTTTTTTTTGATCGTTTAATTTATACGATTTTCAATTTTTTTTTTGGTATGTTTTCCCGATCTCGCAGCTCGTTTGTTTTCGATACGTAAGTCCTTTTTAATACTCGACGGATCTATTGTAATCGTGGGTGCTGTCGAACGATAATAAAATTTTACTAATATTCTATTATAGCCGATATTTTCTTTTCAACTATTTTGTGATCCCGTAGACAAATAGCATAACGAATTTCAATACTGTATATCTATATAAAACACTGGGTTCGATTGTAAGGTTGTCAGTTAATAAATATGTAAGGAAGTAATCTTTCTAATTGTTTAAATATCAACCGAGTAAAAGGGTACCAATATAAGACGGAATGCAGTCAGTGAATACGAATAGAAATGTGACAATTATCGGAGAGAATGTTCTGAATTCAGTTGAGGAGAAACGTTCTCAACTGTTGGTTTTATTAATTCCGCACGGGTAACAAAATATCATTTTCACACGTGGATTTTTCACTCGTCTCACAAACCATTAAATCTTTTTTGACCGAAACTGTTCCGTATTCGATTCATGATCATGTTCGATTGTTGAATGAATGTTTCATCCATTTCGCATACAAGTTTTCCGTTCAAAAATGTTTAATAATCGATTACTGATCGTTTTTGATTGTTGCTTATTGCCATTTAGATGGCGACGTCAACATCCTCAGAACACTAGTACATCAACAATTATTTTTTCTACCCTATTAGATTAAATCCAGTTTTTCTGTACCGTTAGTCCTTAATCTCACCGTCGAAATGCGAACAATCAATCAAAAATGATCAATAAATGATCGTTAAACAGTTTTGAGTAGAAAACTTGTTTGTGGAACGATCGAAAAATTAATTGAACGATAAATAATCGATTATTGAAAATTGCAGAGTGTGATATGAGTACAACATTCATTTGTGGGAGTGAATTTAACCGCAGTGCCAAAATTATATTCTAATGACATTACAAGAAAATTATTTGGAGATGTGTGTGATCTCAACTGAAATGATAGTAACGCTGGTTCGAATCAATGACTAAAAATAGTAGAACGATACAAGAAAAGTCAATTCTTAAACATTGATGAAATCAGTATTTTCTTTTACTCCCGACAAAAGTTTAAAATGCATGTCGAGAGAAGTGTATCGGGTTAAAGATTATCAAAAGAGCGAATAACCGTGCGAATAGCGGCCAAAATCGACGACAGAAAAACGAGAAAACCTGCAAAACGTAGATACACCGAACCGAAAAATAGAACGAAGATCGCGTAAGTACGTCACGAGGACTGAATATATAAACGTCGGTCGTTTTGAGAATATTCTTTTCCGATCTTCCCGCCTGCGGCACATTAGAAAAGTTACTTTTGACAGTCGTTTCCGTGATTGGGAGGATGCGATTTCGATTGATTTCACGCCCGAAGCTCGGACAGTGAACAGTGACGGCCACTGTGTGAATTTTTACGGGAACCGAAGCTCGAAATCGTGTCGTATGGGGGTGGAAAACTTGCGAAGGATGCGCGTTCGCGCGCTCGACCTTAATAGAACGAATCAGCGAATTCGAGATCTAGGTGTTGTGCTCATGGACGACCCGTAATATAATCTCGATTTATTACCAAGTGATTTCAGTCTTTTTGAGTTGTCAAGACTTGGGAGAATGGCAGTTCGTATCTAATAAAGATTTTATTAAGATAGTACAAGAGTGGCTGTTTGAAAGAGACCAAGCAGTTTCTTCTAGGACTGAAACCAGAAGCTCATTGAACATTAGACTAAGCGCATATAAATCGAAGGATGTTATGTAGAAAAATGGCCTTAATAAGAATGCATGTACGGAGAATAAGTGTTCTTTTTTCTTTATTTCTTAAATGTCCCCTTCACTGTTCGACTTGCCCTCGCATATATATATATATATATATACAGGAATACCTAATAAAACGAGATAAAAAAGAGTGCGTACAGAGACAGAGAGTATCAAACTGAATAACAGTAACAAACACAACACCAACAATAATAATAATAATAGTCGTCCGACACGGACTATATAAATAGCGACATGTTTTCTTACATTTATTGCCACTGTTATAATTGCCGATTTTTTTCGAACGGCTTGTTTATGTATTTACCACTATTAATGAACGTGTATGTGTGTATGTGTGCATGCATGTAATCATGTACGTACGTTGTATTTGTATGCACATTATGAATGATCCGAACGACTGTGACATGGCAATTTAATTGCAATAAAACACATTAATATAAACGCATATGTGTGTTGGTTGGCTATCTATGTGTGTGCGTGTGTGTGTAAGAATATTTGGATAGAATTTACACACAAGCGCATACATGCATTATATATATATATATATATATATATATATATATATATATATGTATATATATAAAACGAATCTGTGTGCTATATGCGCTATAAATAAACATTGTGGTGCGCTCTACGTGCGCGCGGCAAAGTTTATATCGCGCTGGTGCGGCGCGGCACTCACACACATATCATAAATTCGCACTGTCATATCCAATTTAGATGTTTTATCAGTCACTCTTCGTTTGCTAGTGGCATGTACATGTGTGTGTGTGTGTGTGTGAACACCACGCTGAATTCCGACGTGCGTGCACGTCTTATTTATACTGTATGTACGTACTGTGTGTGTATGTCTCTCTGTAATGTGTATCCATCAGAAGTCATAAAAAAACAAACAATTTTATACTCAAACGCAGAGATTGCAACGCATTCGGAGTTGTTGAAAAGATGCATTCCGACCGAATCAGACGGTGTTGCATGATCAAACCGTGCTACGTGCTCATCGAATCCGACAGACCGTCATGTCTGACGAACGGATCCTCTTCTCAGCCCCGGTGTTGAAAATTCTGACTTTTCTGAGACAGTGCGAGAGTCTGCTAAAGAAACAGGAAAAAAGTCTTCTCGAATTGAATCCGGAAGCACATTAAGCATCGGATTGAGCGTGTAGATGTCGAGGGATATTATGTGGATGGATTAACTCTTATTGAACATTATTGATCGGAATTCTTTTGTGGTTTGTGTGGCGAGGCAACGATTCATTCGCAAAAATGAATTCAGCCACAGTGTCATAACTGGAAAGAATTTTTTTGTGGTACCAGAGCTACAGAGTACAGAAATATCTGGTTCGTAAAACGTGACGATGGCGATATTTTTAAAGAATTAATTGAAAAGAAATGAATAAGATAGTATCATTGTATACTAAACAGTGAAAAGAATACTAAAATATGAAAACGAGTAGAAGGCAGTGAAGGCGAGACAAATGAAAAATAGTACTGTATCTCAATGTAGTCGTAGACAACTGTGATTTATGAAATAAGTGAAGAAATCTGATGTTACTTGATACTGGAATGAATCAACTATGAGATTGAAAAGCCAACTATGTGGTCGGGAATTTAAATACTAAGCTGTAAAATGCGATTTATGTTTAATCCTTTATGTACTGCCGGCACTAGTCCCAGAAACAAAAACTAATATTAAATGATCAGTGGCACATCATTCGGATCGATGGACTTCAATGCCCATAATAAAAAAAAATCCAAAAATTTACATTACTTAGAGACATTATTATTTTTTTCTGGGATTTTAAATTTTATCGTCTTTCATAACAAAAATTACATTGTTTCAATTTTGTATCATAATTAATTCACATTCAGTAGACAAAGGGTTAAATAATCTTGAATATGAAATTAGAACAGTGCACTGGATCTTTAATGCATCCCTACTACTTTCATTAATAAAATCCGGTATGTTATGAATTAAAAAAAAAACAATCGACTGTAAAATAAAATAAATTTTCAAATTGAAAACCTTTTCCTCCTTGATATAAGGGCGATTTGAATAAAAATCAGATTTTAATCTACATCGGCGCTCCGAAGATGATGTCATTAAAATGCGTATAAGCAACAATCAAAAATATATTTTTTTTATTTAATTCTTTTTCTAGTTTTCTGCACATTTTTTATTGATTAATTTATTGCTGCACTTGACAGATAATGCCATAAAAGACACCATAAGAAGATTAAAAATACATAATTTTTCAAGAGTTCAGCAGTAGATATTAATTTCGTTTTAAAGATATTCAAAATATAGCTAGAGAAAATCAAATCGATCGGAAAAAATATGTCAAACTATTGAATAATCATAGCAGGTGATAAAACAATTATCCGAAAAATGCAAAACTAACAAAAAAGAAACAGACACCTCTGTTACATTCTTGTACCAAGCTTCCTCGATCTCGCCGAAAATTTATTAATAACTGTGAACGTATTGTCTTTGAAAAAATTATCTAATGTATATATGAATTTACTAAACGAACGTTTGTTTTTCATTTATTCATTCCGTCGATTAGGTTTGTTCGTGAATGAGAGACGACACGAGGTCTGTCTGACTGAAACTCACGGCACTCTGGTCGACAGCCGATCATGTTAGTCATTCGAAACTGACGTTTTTTTATACATACACAACACACAATCGAATCCTTCTACTATCTAACCGTACGGACATCACTATGGGAAAAAATAAAACACGAAAAAACAAAATTGAAAATAGTTAAATTCGATCTGACAATATAATCATATAATAGCTGTAATAAAAAAGATGTCAAAAAGTCTATATATACACATACATGTACATATACATATATATATATATATATATATATATATGTGTGTGTGTGTGTGTGTACGAGAGAGCTAATCTCGACTCGAAGTACATCGAAAAAAAACAACTATATAAAAAAAATATGTTTTAAAACACATTCCAAAGTCTAGTCCAATAGACGAGAGTTATTTATGGCGCGTTCATAATTCGGAAATTGTTTTACAGCCCCTGGTATAAATATATAAATTACGGACGTGTCATAAAACACAACCTTTTTAAGCATCTTTCACGGACGAACAGACAGACAGAACAGCCATCCACGCACTCTTTCTCACATACTCATTTACACACACACAAAGTGCATTCACACACACATACACACACACACATGTATATATATATATATATATATATACATATAAATATAAAGTAATATAAAATATTTATAGTGCGTTTTTATTTACCAATATATTAAGTAACTCTGGTGAGTAGATATATTTATTAACATATGAAACAGAAGCGGACAAGGATGCGATCGGGAAAAAAACTCAGAATGGATATGAATTTCAGAGACGAAAAATATTGAAATGTATGAAATATTAGGTCGCCTGTAAGTAATGCGGTACTTTCATGTAGGTGAAAACGGATGATGCACAGTACATGGCAATTACTGCAGTAATGTATCAGATGCACGTGCTGCTCAATTGTACGTAACGTTATCTCGGTCTTATCGTGGAAGATTGGCATTAATCGTGCAGATTTACAAGAAAAAATATTGGTTATCGTGGAAGTATCGAAAGAACATATTAGGCATATTTTATTTGAAAGTTTAGTCACGGCGACAACGCCTGCAACTGCAGTGAAAAAATTGTGTGAAATTTATGTTTGAAATGTTATCAGTCTTATCATGGACGATGATGGTTTCAACGATTTCGGTCCGTAAACTACAGCCTTCAAGATGAGAAAAGGTCAGGACGTCCTCGAGAGTTTGATAATGAGACCCTGCGTACACTAGTGGAACAGAATCCTAGTTCCACGGTAGAAGAATTAGGCAAGAAGCTCGAATCAAGTCACCAGCACTTGGTTATATTTCTAAGCTGTATCAGTGGATTCTGCAAGAGTTATCCGACTTTAATTTAAAACAACGTGTGGACATTTACACTTGTCATCTATACCGATTGCACAATGATCTGTTCCGAATAGAAAATCGTTACTGGTGATTAAAAGTGGATTGTTTTATAACAATGTTAAACGTCAAAGACGATGGGTTGACCGCAACGAAACACCATCTTTAACTGCGAAATGAGGGGCTTAATACGAAAAATGCTATGTTGTCTGTTCGGTGGGGTATGGAAGGGATTATCCATTACGAGCTATTATCAGACAATCGAATCATCGCAAAGGAGTTGTATTGTAAACAACTAGTATGGCTAATAAGACAAATCCACTGATGAAAAACGGCCAGCATTAGGCAACAGAAAAGGTGTATTTTTCCACACGACAACACCAGACCGCACACGGCACGCGAAACCCTCCAAAAACTGATCCAATTTGAATAGGAAGTTATGATTCATCCACCATATTCCCCTGACCTAACACTATCGAATTATCATTTGTTCGGAAGTCTCCAAAATCACATCAGTGGAAAACGGCTTATACAGAGAGTGATGTCCGAATGGAACTCGACTCTATCTTTAATGGCAAAGTCCGAAAAGTCAGTGTGTTGAACATTTAAGGTTAAGAGGGAAGGAAATTGTAAATGTTAACGGAAAATATATTTTGCATCAAAATTAAAACGTCAATTTTTTTTCACCGTTTTAAAACTTATTTAAAGAAAAACCTCATTATTTTTGGGATGACCCAATAGTTATTATATTTTGGCTCTGTAACTAAATGCAGTTTTGAGAAACAATTTTACTATCTACAAAAAGCACTCAAAACATTTTTCTAATCGAAATAATTGATTAATCAGTGATAATTTCTCAGAATGAATGTGCCTGAAAAACAATAATCACTATTCAACGGCACCTTAGATATCTCTCACGCCAAGCGTACACATATTTGAAAAATCGCAGTTATCGTGAATCTTATAAACAAAAGTCGATTCGTACACGTGTCAGTACAGAGCACACTAGGTAAAACGTTTCGCAAGACCGTCCAGTGAATATAGAATCGTTCATGTCGTGTGCCGAAAAACGGCAAAACACCTGACACATCGTTACTCTATACGGTGGATCGGTGGAAAAAAAAAACTATATTATTTTCACCTCGTACGCTTAAATACATTTTACGGACGAATCTTTTTAAACACAGTGGTCGCGTTTACTATTATTATAGAGTCCGAGCACTACTACGACAAAATTATATAGATTATGTCAAAAGATGCATTAACAGGCAGCCAGCGAGAGTGGTAGGTAGTAGAGTTAGTAGTTGTATAACCGACGATGGAGACTACGTTGTTGTTGTTGATGATGATGGAAGTGCTTCCACGCTCTTTTCGACACATATTTTTAATAATACTTGCATACATGTGTGTGTGTGTCGACGAACCGGTTTTTTTCGGGAAACATTTTATATAGGAGGGCACGTGTTCGATCCTCGGTTTTATGGGGCGTGGTGGATACGTGAAACGTACAGTGTGCTGGTTACCTCGACGGCAGCAGCAGAGGCAGCTACCTCGGCCGAATCCGAATTTAGTTTAATAATACGGTTTTAGATGTATGCGTGTGTACTTTAATCGAAATTCGATCATTGTATATTTTTCACAAAACGAAAAAATTAGGAATTGTACATATATATATATATATATATATATATATATATATATATATATATATATATATATATATATATATATATATATATAATTAAATCGAAATAGATGGTTCCCAATTTGTTGTCACTGTTTTGTTTTCTAATCTTTGTGTTTTGTTTGAAAGAGATGTAACTGTAGCAAATTTGTGATAATTTAGTAGGCTATGCGTTTTCAAACTGTAAAAGTGTGCGTGCGTTGACTTTTATCGAGCTTCATTTATCTGTTTATATTTTTTCATTGCCTACTCGAATGTTCATTCGAGTAGGCAATGAATAGTTGTTATTGTTTTCAATATATTTAACAAATAAAAAATCAAATTTACACTTTAATTGGACTTGAATGCTATTCGTGTTTAGACTTGATATGAATATATTAAATTACAATTTATTTATTTTAATCTCTCTCTCCCTCTCCCCCTTCCTTCCTCTATGATTGAAGTTTATTTTACATATTTAGTATGTTGAAGTTTATTATTATTTAGTCTTGAAGTTTATTATTATTTAGTCTGTTGAAGTTTATTTTACATATTTATGTTTTTTCCATTACATATCCGAAAAGATTTTTTAATGTACTTTTACAAGTATAAAAAAGAACTGCAATTAATAGAAATTAAATTTATTTTTTAATTAGATTTCGATGGTATTCGTGTTGGATATTGTGTGAATATATTAAATAACATTTTATGTCAATCTCTTTTATTCTCTCCTTGTTCTCTCTCTCTCTCTCTCTCTATATATATATATATATGTATGTTTGTATGTGTGTATATACGTTTGGTTATAATATAATGACTTGTATTATTCATAAATTAAACCATAATTAATCATCTCATCTCGCTCAGAAATCAATCAAGAGATCAGTACGTGTCTCTTGAAAAAAAAATCAACCTTTAAAATGCAATATATCACGTGCCGACTGAAATAAATCAAGGAAGCAAATCTCCTGAACTGCATAGTTCGAAAGAAGAAACATATTACAGAAGTACACCTATAAATTCGAGCAGGCCGGGTACGAAATTTCTCTTACCCTTCAGAGGAACTCGTCCGTCTCTGTCTATCCGACTCGACACGTTTTCATCGCTCTCTGTCGCCGTACCACCAGGTGGCTCGATCCTTAGATTGTGCACTGACAAAATGGAGCATTTTCGACAAAAAAAAAACGGTCATTATTATTATTATTATAACGAGCGACCGACACGACGACCTTTTCATTAAAAAGGTAACAACAGATATTTTTCTAGCAGGTAAGAAACACATTCATAAGAATCTTCGATCCATATATGTGTGTATATATATATATATATATATGCGTTACAAATGAGAGACAGAATTATCGTGATATTTGAAAAATGTATTCAGTTGTCGCTGTCGTACAATGGCACACGTTCTTCGTATGCGTCGAGATATATTTGTACAAATAAGAAATTATCATAGGTGACTGTGACGTTCGGCAGTTGTCCGCTTGTTTGCCAAACTTAACGCAACACCGTGTTTTGTTCGCAATGCCTACTGAGTTCTATTTGCTTTTAGAATCGGATTCCTCTTCTATTCAGATTGTTGCATAATTTTTGTTATTTCGTGCAGGTATATGTGCGTGTTTTGTTTTCTTCCATTCCATATTTGGAATTCAACGAACATGCACATATGTATATATATATATATATATATATATATATATATATATATTTGTATTGTTGGAATAAAAACGGTTGCTTGTAGTTCGATGAAGTCATTGTGTAAAGATTTGAACGTCTGCTATTTTTCTCATCGATCGGTAGAAAACCGTTAAAATCAATAAATCGATAGTAAAAGTCAGTATGTCTCTCCAAATATTGATATACAAACATAGCGAATTAGTTTTATTGTTCCGTTTCTGTTCTATTCTCGTTTTAATATTTGGCATTGTTATGTAAACACGAGTAGTATTTTTTTTTTACTTCTGCATAATTGAATCGACAGTAAGAAGATCCGAACGGGATCCTAAATGAATATTTAATATAATGGATTTTGAATGCGAGTTAGAGAATAACTATACTGTGCTATGGTTTGAATTATAATAGACGGAAAAGTGAAGAAGAATGAGACAGGATGTTCATTGCAAAGAAAAAATAACCATTATATATATATATATAATTAACTATATAATTATATATATATATATATATATATATATATGTGTGTGTGTCTGTGTGTGTGTATTGAAATAATCTTGACGCAGAACATAACTTATCATTGCGGGTCAACTTTTTGTAGTTATTTATTCAAAAAAATACTTGTGGAAGTTCATTTAATGTACTATCAATAGAAAGGGTTCTTGGTCAAATATCAAAGTATCTATGGAAGATAATTGAAAACCAATTAAAAACATGCTACATACAGATAAGACAGCTGTGGAAAGAACAAATTTTAAAATATGAACAAAAAAAGTCGATCCAGGGGCAACTGGACAAATCAAGTCGTTCCAATCGATCGATTGTTTTCAATTTGTATTAATTATCGAAACGCAACGCCAACTATATATATATATATATATATATTCATGTACATATAATAAAAACATAACTTTTTCCAACGCCCCCCTGTGTGCTCGACTCACGCGTCTCGCCGAAATAAAACAACAACGTAAGACCGAAAAACATCAACCTTTTTTCATACCGTATAATTATTTATCCATTATTATAGATTCCATATCCTACCGAAAAAAAATATACGTTTTCTATCAAAAAGCAGCTACCTGTAAGCGAATGTAAAAAAATGTACAAATACACACACAATATATATATATATATGTATATATATATATATATATATATATATATATATATATATATATATATATATATATATATATATATATATATATATGAAAGATAGTAATTGACAACAGCCGACGATAAAACATGTTTTTTAGGCTGAAAAAGTGCTATTTAATGAAATACGATTTTTAATACAGGATCTTTATAAGAAAGAAATGTTTACACAAACATATACAAGTATATGTATATACACACACACATCTATGTATTATATAAGGGTTTCCCTATTCTGTCCCACCCAAAATCGTCGTAAATTGACCAAACGTATTGAAAAGCCACATACACACACACACTTGCACGCAAACATGTATAAAATACATATCTAGGCGGCGTCGACGACGACGTTGTCTTTCTGTTCCGCTTCTAAAATAACATCAATTTTCGTGTCAATAATTTAACAAATTTGTAACAAATTTTATACACACAAATGTATATATATATATATATATACACCGTGTGTAAATATTGACGTTTCGGTTCCAGATATGATATATTACCGTGTTGGAAGATAGAAAAAAAATTATATAGATAGATATATGTGTGTATATACACACAAATTATCAGCACAAGAAAATTAGTGTCAGGATTGTTATCGACCGACGATTATTTATTTACTATTGTTATATGTGTCGTGTTTTCAGGAATATACACATATTTATGTCTGTATTTTGTAACACTTCTAACATGTATACATTTTATATATATATATATATATATATATATATATATATATATATATATATATTATTAAATTAGTGTTCTACTTTATTAGAAAAAGACATTCGATATGAATTGTGTATTTAAAACGGATGGACAATACAATTAAATTCATATAACCCTATTAAGTATTTATTTGGTGGTGTTTGTATTGGTCGATTCTTTTGTCGCGTCGATAGGTCGATGCTTTTCTGTTGTTTATAATTTTTCATAGACTTCTCTTTTAATTCGATATCCTTTTTTGTTTATAAAATAGTATAATTTATGTTATTCATTTGTTTATTCACGATTATAATTATCGAATTGTTATTAAATTACATTTCACTTCCACAAACGAATCAGTCCCCATACATTACAATAAGATCGTTTTTCTAACACATAGAAAGTGGATTCGTTTGTAATAATGGATTATCTTTTTAAAAAAATTTATTCGGTTTTATTTTCAGTATTTAGTAGTTATTGTGCAATCGGTTGATCCCGACGGGCTGAAATGTTAGTCTTGTGGAGAGATGAGTTGATGCGTTATATCCGAAATAAGGAGTATATCTTAAGAAGGTCGGTGTTTCGGCCTGGCCGTGTGTCAGTGTTACCTGATGGATTGGTGAAACGTCGAGTTTTAAATTATAAATACAGGAATAATAGAGAATAGTCAGTTCGTTTTGTGTTATCCAAAATAAGAGAAATGTTAAGAGAAAATTAGAAATGATGCAAGACAGTGAGTGTGTTCTCTATATAACGGAAAAATAAAATAAACTTAAAAAGTAATATATATATATATATATATATATATATATATATATATATAAATGGAACTCTGTTTTATGTTACTGTGATTGAAAATGCAAGTCTTACTCAAACGATCGAGGTTGCTAAAAATCGTTAAAAATAATACAATCAACGTCAGGAAGGTCTAACAGAGATTTATTGTTGACTTTTTAATCACATTTTATATACACAGTCATATATAGAAATATAATCATCATTATCAACCTTTTCGATCCACTGCTGGATAAAGGTCTAGTCTAAAACTTTATATTTTAAACGATTCAATGCCTCTGTTCCATAATTTATATATATATATATATATATATATAAATTGTATTATTATCATTGATAAGAGAAACTATTGATTGACACTAATTGCATTTCTTGTTTGTTTCAGATTCGTCAAGAAAAACCTTATTATATAGCAGATCCCGAAGTTGATTCACTCGTGAGTACACATTTATTTTTACCGTTGCTATTATTACTGTTTAATTTTTAAGATTGTCGTTCTTTTATTCTTTTGTGTACTGATTTAATTCGAACGTAAAAATTGAAACAATCCGAATGGAACAATATAAAACAGAATAACATTTGAAAAAAGCAAAAACAAAAACTAAAATAAACTTTTTGCCCAACGATTTTTAAAACAAAATATATTTCATGTAATTGTTAAAAGTCTATCTTATTTCAATGAATCTCATTCCAATTAATAATCTATATACTCTTCTGGATTTGTACTCGACCTAAAAACAAAAACAAAGAGAAACAAAAGCAAAAACAACAAACGCCTCTGACGACAAGCCGAAAAAAAGAGAGCGCGACGAGTGGAAAAAAAAAACACGAAATAATCCACTCCTAATTTCCATCGGGTTCATTAGACACCGAGGGACGCTCTCAGTTGTTAATGACGCACTTACTGGCCACCAGATCGTTCTAGCGTCGCTCACCCTCCGATTGACTCCGATAATGGCGTCAAATGGCGTCGATTTTTTCCTATCGCTACTTGTAAGTAATCAAATTTATCCACGTCGAATAGATGTGCGGTCGACGGACGGAGTGAGAGACACGATACAGGATTGATACTGTGCCGTTTCGTCCGTATCCGTTCTTTCGACGGACATTCTATGGTGCGTGCGTTCTTTTTCGGCCGGCCGGTCGTTCGTTCGACCCTCGGCAATAATAAATAGACAATCTCTTGATTAATCTATTATATAAAGTACTGTTGTTGTGTTTATAAACTAATTAGAAACAGAGATGACTGCTCGTGTTTTTTTCTGCGTTCCGTGTGTCAAGAACAGGGATCTTTTTTTAGTCTCGAGGAATCCGGGCGTTTTTTTTCCATACAGAAATATGTTCTCGCTAATTGTTTATATAAATCTGATTTCTCGGCGCGTCTTCTGCACCTGAACACACTGAAGACTGTGTGATAAACAAGAATCACGGTCGACGAGAATCGTTTATCAAACGATTCGACGAGGAAAAATTTGAATGTGAAAATTTATATCTGAACGATGAATTGTCCCTGTTGTTGTTGTCACAAAGTCAACAACTGCGAACGTCTGAGATCCGTGTTTATCGTTCTACCCGAAATATCGTCAGTTAACCTTCGTTCAATACCGTCGTCGCAAGTTCGATTAATTTTATTAGGAAATCACATTGGACACCGAAATATAAACTGACACAGTTTCGCTAACGGTTTCGTTATGGCGGCGTGAATGTAGCGATGAAACATTGCTAATCAAATTATGTACAGATAAATAGATTGTAGCATGAAAAATGTTTTATATACAAACACACACACGCACGTATGTATGTATGTGTATATATGTGTAATTATATATATATATATATATATATATATATATATATATATGTGTGTATATTTATTATATATAACATTTACAAGCTGGCTGTGACAGACATGGCCAACGATTGCGTGATCCTAGACGTAAATGTAAATAAAACACTGTCGTATATTATTAATTTATATATATATATATATATATATATATATATATATATATATATATATAGCTGCAGATCTACACGGCGTAGTGGTAAGGAATAGAGAGGAAAAAAATATATACAAGAACGGCGTAACAGAAACGCGCATAAATATCGTACGACACGAAGAAAACGACGCGAACGATCAAAGTGTGCCATGTTCGGACTGTAAAGATATCAGTGTGGTCTTTGTAAATAAGGTGGTAACGGTCGTTAGTAATACGAGGTTGGCACGCCTGGAAAATCGTATTAAAAACAACAACGATCGACACACACACACACAATGTACAACAGTATTCGAACTGTGGAGACGTTCAACAAAACACCGTCGCCTTTTTCTTTGGCCCGTGTGCTTGTATGTTTTTTTTTTTGTAATGTTTTCATGATGATGTATGAAAAAAGATGTTTTTGTTTTTAAAAAATCAGATGATTAGAAATCGAAGCAATGTTAGAGGAAAAAAAAAGTAGCAAGATTGTTAGAGACATTTGTTGTTGGGGGTTTTTGTCCTTTGTTGAAACCTAGATAAATATTTTCACCAATCGCCTAAAACATCCATTTCATGATAAAACAATAGACACTGAACTGATAAAAAGTACTGAACCTTGATCACACAAAACAAACAAAGTGAATAATAAAATAACATGTCCTGAGACGACAGGGCTGTAAGAATATAAAACACTCCTATTGTGTATTACTATGCATAGATTTGATATTGTTTCACATGTTGAAACGGCACAGGTGCTGTGCAGATTGCACAGCGCACTGCATTAAAACATATATCAATTCCACAGTGAATCTCCTCTGCCACTAGATATTATTTATACGGCACATAACTATTATAGTCGTTATTACGCATGCAACAAATGAATCACAAATAACACATTCCATATTTTTTTCACTCCGATCAGATTCTCATCTCTTTACCAAAGCACGCTTCGATCTTTAATCGCTCATTATACTCGAACGCATAGTTCAAATAACTTTCATTTGTTTCTATGCCATTGTTTAGGATCGTAGCACACTCCGATCTCTGATTAAATAATTTAATTATAATAACACATTATTTATATGTGTACATATATATATATATATATATATATATATATATATAATATATATATAATATATATATAATATATATATAATATATATATAATATATATCTTCACCTTATATAGTTATTAAATCAAACGAGCGTTTGTGTATTAAAAATAGTAATAATAATGATAATAATGATGATGACGATAATGCTTCGCTAAATAATCCATCGAGGAAACATAACAATAACGCATGCGGATCGAGCCGCATATGTTCAAATTACATGGCCACTGCATTCAATTTGTATCATGTATATACATGTATACACATGTACATGTGTATATATATATATCCATGCGTGTGTGTGTATGTGTGTAAGGTACGAAATGAATTCATAATGTAATTACCTAATTTGAATTTACATATTCAAATAATGTGAAAAAGGCAGTATTTTTACGTGTATTTACGTCCGTACACGTATTTATATCGTGTATAAATGTGTACACACACATACGTTCACTCATAGATATATTAGATCGTTATATATATATATATACACACACGATGGTATGTCAGTTGAAAGACAATAAACTTGAAATTTTTTTCGTCTAGCCGTTTGAATGAACTCAGTTTGAATTTTCGTCACACACTTTATATATATATATATATATATATATATTCAAATATGTATGAGAATAGTATAGTACCAACACATCAAATGTGGCATCTAGTGTGCTAATTTTCATATCCGTCGTTTTTGTTTTTCTGGTATGTGTGCGAGTCGGCCTTGAAATATAGTAATCGTGTTACTGGTTTATCTAGTTTAGCATCGAACTCGATCCCTGTACGGCATACAAACATGTACGCACTGGGACCTACCAGATGTAATTAATCAAAGATCGAGTACGCTGTCCGTTAAGAGACAGTTGAACGAAAACGCGGAACACGGTGCGAACAAACGATTATGAAACGTTCGATCGTCGACTGTATTTTTCCGATCACTATGCGGATTTGGTTTCCTGATCGAGTCGTTGTCTTCATTTTTCGTTTTTTCGATTATTTGAGGTTCAGTCGGTTTAACTGTTAGTTCATCGAATCAATTAAAATATAAAAACGGAACGATGTAATTTTTATTATGAAAGTGAATAAAATTTAAAAATAGTATAGAGTTCTTTAGAAAGACTATAAATTTTAGGACGGTTTCTTTCATTGTGGACAGCCCCCCTCGCAAAGCACATGATCTGAATTATTGATTGTTTATTACCAGTTTTTATGTTGGGATTTGGAAGTACAGAGAATATATTGAGTTAAATGACATTCAAGCAATGTTGTCTCTCTTGTTTTACAAAATGTTATCATTTTCTGCACATCAAAAGCAGTTTTCAAATCGAGATGTTCATTAATTAAAACTGGTTAATTATCTATCATATTGATAATGGTTTGTTGTATTTCTATAGCATCATCCTCAAAGCTTTACAGTATAAAATAACAAATTTCCTAAGTCTTCTTTACAACATGGTAAACTGATTTGCTTGTTCACACTTTACAAATGATTTTTTATTAGCCTTTTAGATTCTTTTAGTTCGCGTATATTAAATATGAATCCCTCTAGTACAGTCTCTTTCTCTCTCTATATACATATATATATATATATATATATATATATATATAAAATTCATGTTACCACTAGATCCATATGAGTACATTTCGATATGTCAATGTCGATCAAAGCATACTATGACCAATTGCACGTCTAATTTAGTTCTTGTTTCTCCTCATTCCTCGATTGATTCATGTTCATGAAATATTTGATCTTCTTTTTATTGTCGAATCGTTCTCTCGGCGTCGTTTCGTTTCGTACGAAGTGCAGAGGGACGGCCGTCCGAGCGAATGTAAATAAGGGTTGTGTATAACACAGAAATATCAAAAAAAAGAACGTTTCTCGTTCCTAAATGTTTAGACACTTGTTAGACGCGATGAGGAGTCGATCATCAAAGGAAAAAAATACCACACATTCGACGCGTTTCCATCTCTGTGAGTATCCGTCGTGAGGAGGCCCGTTCGGATTTCAAAGTGACTCGTTCGACGCCCGAGGCCGATCCTCTGTTCTCAAAAGATGAGAGAACGTACCTCTACCTACATGCTCTGCTTTCATGTAAACACGCGGCCAGACTTTTTCGCATTTTGATTCTTTAAACACATGTGTATATATATGTTGTACATGTATACATACATATATATATATAGACACATGCATACATACATATATATTCACACACACACACACATATGCATGTGTGAAGTTGTGTGAGCTCGTCCGCGCTACCGTGTAGGTCGGACATTTTATTTACGGAAAACGTTACACGTCTTTTAAACATACTTCTTTAGCTTGCATTCTTCATGTAAGCATTTCGTTCCTGTTTGATGAACTACGATGTGAAAGATCAAAGTGGCCACGGCCGTGTTACATGTGAAAATTGACGATCGAGTATCGAAAATAGACGCCTTTGATTATATAAACAAAAGCTCTCGCTCGGTGTTTTTTTTTCGCATCGACTAGACGTGTGCGAACGTCGGGGGGAATAAACAAAAAAAAAATTATTTATAAAATGTGTGCGTACGGTGTGTTCGGATGTGTGGGCGGGTGTCGTTCTCTGTTTGTGTCGGTGAGTTATGTGTGTGTGTGTGTGTATTTCTGTGCGAAAATATCAACAGGTTAAATTGTACATACATACATACATACGCTTATATATATATATATATATATATATATATATGCACACTGTGTGTGTATGCAGTGGCGTAGAAGAGATGATAATGCGTGTTTACTGATCGGCTGTGTAATTAAAACATTATCGCCGTGAAACATAATTATTTAAGAGCGTTCAGTCTGTTTTTTCAACGGTTTATTGATGGCGAGATTATGTTTTTTGTTTTTTTTTTTTTTTTTTTTCATAAGCAGATAAAGTCGAAACGCATATCTGATGCATCTCCACGGATAGAAATGGCTGTATTACAATACAGTTCTGCTACTGGCTAAATTCACTTCCACAAATGAATTCTTTTTTCACTCAACAAACCAGAATAGAATAGAATTTTCCAAAAAAAAAAAATGTTCAATAAATCTCCATCAACGATCAATCCGTCTAAATCTGTTGATCACTGTTACTCATGCGTATTTAGGTGGCGACGCTATCATCTCAGTGTGCTAAGATACAGAAAAATGTGTCTGAAATTCTGAAAAAAACAGATTTCTCTGCACCTCGACACTCTGAGAATGATACCGCGATTTCATTTTTAATCAAAAACGTTGTATTTTTTTTAATAATATTATCATATTAAATATATATTTTTTCATTGACGATTGGTACAGTTTGTGGGGTAGAAAAATAACAATTTCGCGATAGAAAAATATCCGCATTATCAATAGAATTGTCCGTGCTTATCGGTTCGAAACCACCAGAGTTCTCAATCCCACGTGTAAAGCAGGCTTTCAGCGAAAACGTTTGTTTATTTTTCAATATCTTCAACGTTCAGACGCAGCTAACTAAGATGTACATCAGCTTGTCACATCGAATTAAAATCGAGAAAAAGATACCACCGCAGCGTTTGACAGGATTCGCAAAGTGCTATCCGAGTTTGTTTCTGTGTTCCAGAGACCATCAATTTTCATCAAGTCCCTCTTCTGCAAATAAGATACAGGCGAAAGTTGTGCTCTCTGTAAAACCGTGTTTAGAAGCTAGTCGGTTCCAGCCGAACGCCAACGATATAAACTTTTATTTGGATCAACTTCTTATCATCTTCTAATAAGCATTTCTGTATCATTGAGAAATATAAGATTTATTTTAAAGGTGATCAGAAAACAGATCGATGTTTTCACAAATCAATTGTTGTTTGCGGGGCGGAAAAAAGAATTAATTTGTGAAAGTGAATTTAGACAGCGCTAGAAAACTTTATTGTGCAGTTTGATGTATGGTTTTGTCTCTGCTGAATTCTCTTCTTCTAAAGACCATTTTCCAGATATATATATATATATATATAGTGTTTAGGACCGCGGTGACAGTTAGTGTCATTAGTGCCGGAATCGACTTCCAAATTTGATAAAATGAAGTGCTTTTTAGCTGAATCTGGGCAGTGAGATCGATGCTCAGTCTCTCTAACTACATCGAGTAAAGATTCAGAAAATCCCGGATTAACAAATGTGCCAAGCGGTGTCCGTTCGGGCCGAATCGACTATCAATTAGTAAAACAGAAATGTACCAGAAACTACTAGCCAATGAACGTATTTTCCATTAAAACATAAAATCGAAACCGATAAATAAAATCGCCAGCACGGACGGACATTGAAAAAATAATAGGAGTGTATCGAATCGATTTGAACAAGCACATACGTTTCCATCAAAACAAAAACCGATTTTCGCGAAACGGCGATGAAAAAACAATCGACGCCAGTATATATATATATATATATATATATATTCGAAAAAAAAAAACAAAAAAAAAACACGCACACATTGATGTACGACGGACGAAAGACCGAAAACGGTCGGGAGTGAGAAGAAAGAGCGACGCGTTTCGACTACAATGAAATAATTGATTGAAACGTTCTCGGACGCCAATTTATTCATTTTAAATATAGCGCCATAAAATTTATTGTCAGCGATCATAAAGGCATTATCATTTTAATTTTCATTGATATTTTTTATTAGTAAACAATAATTCGTACACGTTCGTAATTTAAATACGAATCCTGCACGCCCCGTCGAACATATTTTATTCACGCGCGCACTCACACACACACGGACACTTAATATCAATTTACAAAAATTTCGATGGTACGTGTTTTCGAATGTTCGTCTGTCTGAGTCGCTCTCGGCCGAAACGCCAACGCGCGACGACGGAGACGCGACGATGTGGCTGTAAAAATATTTTTTTCCATATTCGTCCATTTCTTCGAGCAGAAAATACAAATAAATGAAAGAGACGCGCATATGTAATGCCGGGCGTTGGGAAAGTTTAGTCGCATTCTAATATAAACGTGAGGAAAAATTACATGACAGTCTTCCCCGCTAGAGATACTCCCGGCGCCTACGACCCGTCTAACCCGTGGTACCGCCATAAGCGGCCGAAACTACTGGTGTTGTGACGTCGACGACGTCGACAACGCTCCACCTTACCGAGCAAATCACAATACAGTTCTACCAGTGGGGTTAAATTCATTTTTAAAAATGATCAGAAGTCAGTTTGATTTTTTCACAAATTATTTAGACGTGTGCGACGAATAATCCAGTTGAGTAATGTTGCACGGGAGTTTCAACTCGACAGTTTCTTAAACATCAGCCTCATAGCCCAGACCGTGAACCTTGCAATGTTAAATTATTTGCATGCACAAACAGTCTATTGAAAAGAAGCTGTTCTGAGGACCCATGTCAATTGATTACATGGCATGAAACATATTTAAGTGAGGACAACCCTTTGATTATGCTGTATGAAGTGAAGAGAGTGAAAAGAGAAGAAGTGAAGAGAGAGAAGACGGAAGATACTTTTTAAATTATAATAACAGAAATGATATATTAAAACTTTCCAAACGCCCCTTTATATATATATATATATATATATTTATACACATGCATTAGTATGTGTGTATATTATGTATATTGTAATGAAACGGATCCAAGACGGCCGTGAGTAGTGACGTTGATTTTAAAATGCGCATCGCGGTCGTAGCTTGCCGCGATCCTCTTTGAATTTGAAAATATCTCTCATGTCAATCTAGTCATCTCTGGAACAGAGTCGATCCTCGATCCGTTCGTCAGAAAAAGAAACGCGCGCGTTGGCACAGCACTCTCGTCTGTCAATCATGCCGTCTTTACGCTCGTACGCGTACGATCGCACGGGCACCGCGCGTTCGAACGCGCTCGCTCTCTCACCTGTGTGCTTTCCATACGCTCGGACCGAAGACGTTCGGAGGCCGCGTTAACATCGACGCGGTCGCGCGGCGCGGCGCGCCGGCCCGCGCGCTCGTCCCGCCGGCGCGCGTGGGCGTTTGACGCGGCCGTGAGCGCGTCCGCGTTCGATTCCCCGGCATGCAATTTAATATGTGCACTAAGTAGTGACGGGCATTAGTATTAGTGATAGAAACGTAATCGTTGGTAAGAATTACACGGCATATGTGACTCGAATAACTTCTCTATTACTATTTTATTGATGTTGTCATAAAAAAAATTCTTCGGGCGTTTCGGTATTTCATATTTTTACAGTTATAAATATGTCTCCGCGACGATGATGATGATATCACACTGTTTATAATACGTTTTTGTGTAAATGATATTTACGACAGAGACAGAGAGAAATGATAGAAATACATATTAAAAGATTTATGCCTATAAGAATAGTTTTTTATATTGTTTTTTTTTTTGATTCGTTTACTAATTTAACGCTTTTTCCATTTATAAATTAAAGAATCGTTAACTTTATGAGAAACAGAGCGAAAAAGAAACTTTTTTGCAGAACAGACAAGAAACCAAAGTCATTTAACCATTGTTAATAAAATTATTTTTGAAAAGTTGTTCAAAATGAAACTTTCCGTGTTCAACACATAAATTGTACAGTTTTCGTGGCATACATTTATATCTTGGCGATTTACTTCAATTAATCCTTGAAAATAATTTAAATTTGTCGACTACCCTGAGAAGAGAATGTTTTACGATTCTCCATATTGAAAAAATCATAAGATCCGTAACAGCAGGGTTGATTAATCATTTTTTCCTATCAACCTATCGATTCATAGAAATCTATGGAATGGGCATCTCTCATAATACAGATATAGTACGACGGACCACCTCCATCCTGGATCAAATAATGAAACTCGTGCCATTGTAAAGGAGACATTTTTTTTATTTTGACAAGACGTTTCTCTCGTCTGAAATTACAATCGAGTCAAATGTCCTGTCAATTCAATCTGAACCATCGTCCCATCTGTCTAACGAACACACATCCTATATTTCTCGACTGGCATCCTCGAATAAAACGTGCAACAGTTGTGGTCCACCGGGGTCTGAACTAAAACTGTTTTAAAATCCATACTCGGGCGTGAAAAAACAACAGTACAGATGAAATATAAACAATCTTTCATTCGACGAGCGACGATGGCGAAACAAACGATTTACTGTAAAATATGTAGTTGTTGGTAGTTGGCCGTGACACGTTTCAATGACACGTCACATGGTTTGTGAAAGGAAAATTATAAATAAACGTCTTTAAAAAATAATAAAGAAATGTATTGTGTGTTTTCGTAACGCGAACAGTCGACCGTTTCGCGAATAACTAGAATGAGATGATTACAATAAATGAAAAAAAAAATACATTTCCCCCGATATAAAAACCAAGTGACTGTGAATGAGCTGGCCGTGTTTTGGAAACACTGTTTCGATTTCTTGTATACCGAATGACAGAACAGGATCGGAAACAAAGTTTTTGAATATGTCAACGGCGACTATGATAACGTGAACTGATGTTTGATTGCGATGATTGTAATTGATGCCACAGCTGCAATGAGTTTGAATCGAAAAGTATGTTTATATATCGTTTGGTGGGTGTCTGGCAATGGTGGAAATTTGTTTAAAGATTAGTATGATTGAAGTAAGAAATTAGAAAAAATAAAAATGTAAATATCGATTTTTCAACAGTGGTGCGAGAGAGAGAGAGAGATTATTATCATAATACATTCTGGAATCATATCTTCTTCTTTCAATCAGATACAAAAATTCAAAATATGCTAATTATAAATTAGTTTTTTTTTGGGAGAAATACTCTGCATTTGACTGATTTTTCTTAAGCAAGAGTATTATTATTATCCTGTAATTTTATTACATTTGTTTCTATATATATATATATATATATATATATATATATATATATATATATATATATATATATTTATGTATATATATATGTATATATATATACATTTATGTATGTATATATATATATATATATATTTATGTATATATATATATATATATATATATATATTTATGTATATATATATATATATATATATATATATTTATGTATATATATATATATATATATATATATATATATATATATATATATATTTATTTATATATATATATATATAAAAAACAATTGCTACATTTTTCAAGACATGACAATTGAATAATTTCACTCACCATTTCACATTCGTCCAAAGCCGTTCTTTATAAAATTACAATGGACACAAACACGTCTCTTAAAGTCCACGAATACTAATTCACACAGACAGTTTGTTCAGAATATACTTAAGCACTTCCCGCAATTATTTCTATGATGAAAAGTGTTAATTTTCATGCGAAATCTCACGAAAATACATTAATAATTTTTTATTAAAAACGTACCCGTCTGTAAATGTTCCCTCTGTGCACTACATACGCATCGATTACTTGTAGGCGAACCTATTGTACATTTACTGAAGTGTTGTGCAACTTGTTACGAAATTATGTGAGTCCACATACACAACGAAGATTGCTTATGTATTTGAAGTGCGTTTCATTCAGTGACGTTTCATGACATTTAATATTTTTGTTAGATGCTGACATTTTGGAATATTTGTAAATTGTATAAGATGTAGTGAGCGATATGAATGATAGCTATATATATATATGTGTGTATATATATATATATAAACATACATACATATATATATATACATACACACATATATATATATATATATATATATATATATATATATATATATATATATATATATGTAAAGTACGAATTTATTTATGAAAGAGAATATAATTAAGGAAATATATTGGTAATGTACAATAATCACAATGACAATCTTAATTTTACTCCACATGTAAGAACTACATCAGCACTTCATTTCACCCAGCATTCACCTTCCATCTTGTTATTCGCCTAGTTCTTCTAGGGAATCAGTGACGTGGCTTGAATTTCCGTATATATATATATATATATACACATGTATGTATGTATGTAATTGAAGGATTGCTACGCAGAGGGATGTCTGAAGGCAGAAAATTGAGGAGGGGAAGGCTTGATTTGGGTTGTATGGCCATCGAAGAAGAATATATATATATATATACACATACATACACGTATATGTGTATATATTCACACACACACACATCATCATCATCATATCTCTTTCTATTCACTGTTGAAGGCCTCTCACAAAATTTGCCTGTTCAAAAAGATTCAATGTCTCTCTTCTCCATAAATTTCAAATATTCTCATGCCCTCATCCGTCCATTGATCGTTTAAAACTTCTTGGTTCCTCTTCAATCATTTGTTTCGTCCATTGATTATCTTCTTTTCTTGTAATATATCTCATTCATTTTCATTTAATATTGTTCATTGTTCGTATTAGGTTTGTAACTGGTCTGTTTTCGTATCCATGCTATTCTTCTCGTATCTCCTCTTATTATTCCTAACAACATCTTTCCATACTTCTATGCATTGTCTTAAGTCGTCGCACTGTTTTAGTATTAAGAACTCATGTTTCAGTTCCGTAGTTGAGTGCAGATAGAACACTGGTCGAATACTTTTTTGTTCAGAGTGCGATAATCGATTTGAAATACTGAAGCGTTTCGTCTAAATGAGCTCGATCCAATCTTTATTCTTCCAGTGACTTCGTCAATGAATGACCCATCCTTGTTAATAAGTTAATACAAATAAAAATATTTCTCGACTGCTCCGATTTCTGTTCTTCGAACACAGTAAACATCACGTTGGCTGTGAATTCATGTCGAATCGTATTTTTTGACTGTCTTTGTCTGGTTGTTGGTGGTTGGTGATTTTCATTTCTAGTGCTTGCAGAGTGTTTGGGAAAATAACTATTTCATCGGCCGAGTCTTCTCTCTCTGTCTCTCTGGATTCACAACTGACAGATAGTTGACTCTTTGTGACAGTAAATATTTTTTCAAGTACCAAAATCTGAGCGGTTGCAGTAAAAGATTGTGTCGTATTCGTTATCAAGTCGGCGGTGATGTCTGTTGGACTCTTCTGTCCTTAAACGAGACAATAAAACAGAATAGTTGGCTAGTTAAATATCGTGTCTGTGAGATGAACGAACAATCGAACATCGGCCGTCTACTACAGACCGTTATTAGAAATCGTTCTCTTGCGCTAAAGAAAATTAATGTTGTCGAATTTTCGAAAATCGAAAACGGAACGCAGTTTGCAAAACAACATGTAAAATCGGTCGGGCAGTTTTTCGCACGACTCGTGTGCGTGCGTGTGTGAACCGAACGGGTGCCGCTGCCGCCTTACAGCATGCAGGTTTATCACATATATGTTATACATATAACCGCCAGTGTCAAATTTGACCCCCGTGTCTGTTGTTACATGTGCAAATTTCACCATTACCGCCGGTAACACGTGTTGCGACCACAAATATAATATCGAATCCGTGGACCAATTTCACGTACGTCACAGGTGTCGATCGACACGCCACCCCCATGCCCAATGTCGGTCACACCAACTGAAACGACCGACTCCACATTCTCTCAAACCCACCCGCCCACACATACACACACACTGCACAAATTCACGCGCATATATATATATATATATATATATATATATATATATATATATATATATATATATATGCGTGTATGTGTATATAATAAAACAAAACAACCAACGACAGACGACGACGAAACATCAACAATAAACAAACATACAAACGAGCGAGCAACAAATAATTTCCGACCGATTTATATGCAATTGTTATGTCGATATGTCGATCTTTATCTGACACATTCAGATATATGTAATGTATGATAATGAGCGAGATATCGAAGTGTGCTCGATATGATTTATGGCGTTCGTTTCGGTAGCGTTGGTTTTGTTCCAGTCTACTCGATATTTTTCGCGACGAGTCCAGCGTCTTTGTCCGCACAACGCGTTGCCGTATGAACGAGGAGCGAGACGCATTCATCCGAATTAATTTATAAACATTTATATATATATATATATATATATATATATATTGATACATGCATACATGCATGCGTTTCGGCGTGACAGAAAATAATAAATTCTCGTACTGGTGTGTTAAATTTTCGGACCACCCGGACAGAGATTTTTATAATCGCTGGTTCACAGGTCAAACGAAATAACAGCTATATAACTTGACACCCACGAAAACATAAGTGTAATTTATATATATATATATATATATATATATATATATATATATATATATATATATATATATATATATAGGGTTTTTTTTATATTTCATTTTCTCCCCCTCGTCGATCAGTCGGATTGAAACAAATGTTTTTCCTTTTACCCGCACCGATCGATTAATTGATTATTTAACAACGCCGCACAGCCGAGAACGTATCTTTTAAATTTATGTCAGTGTGGCGGCTCGTGTAAAATTGATAAAGAGGGTATGAAATCGAACGGAAACGGGAAAGAGAGATACGCGAGAAAGAAGTACAGTGAACGTAACAGATCGAGTCGTCGCCGGTTTTCAATTAAGATAAGAACGAGTCGAAGACTTGATGATCGGATTGTGTATGGTTTAACTGTCGATTAACAATGCTAGGCTAATTAAGTTGAATATGAGAAGAGAAATGGACGATCGTTTTTTTTGAATCGGTTGTTCATTCTCAAAAACCGCATCTCTTGAAAATCTTAAACAGTTTCACTCATTAATTGCATGTTTCCTTGCTATCTGAGTGTTGATAGACTGGAATTGAATTCTCATTCAGTAAAGTAGAATAAGAAAAGCCATTATCTGCATCGTAAACGTCGATTATTTAATTTTAACTCTGTGCAGGGCGGAAACAATAATTTCCTGTCAATCTTCAATGTACGGCCAATAACACACAATATGGAATCGACGAATATTTTCACAAAGTTTATAAATCAGCCTCGATACAAACGATCGCACATCTGTTTCTTTACAATTTCAGGTTTCGATAATCGTACGATTGGCCGCGAATTGAAGCCTGGTTAGAAATATGAGTGCTTCACCAGGACTCAATTCTATGGATCTTGAGCTTTCGATTCATATCTAAGGAAAAAAGATCATCTCATCTCTCTAATAATCCGGACAGCAGCGAGCGCACTTGTTTAATAAGATATTTGTAAACCGTAGATAATTTTTTTTAAATCGTTACCATGACATTGATACAACATTAACAATTGAAACGTACAACGTGTCTAATATATAAAGATCACAGTAGCGAACAAAACAAGTTTCGATCGTTTTTTTTTTTAAAAAAAACCATTTTGTTAGTTCGTTTCTACGGCAACGATCGAATATCAAAATAATCTTCGATTGTCGTTTCAACTGTTTTTAACAATTTCTCATCGTCGATCCGCTCGTTGCTTGGTAACGACGTAACACCGTCTCGCGGTGCGTCGAAAAAAGAAGACGACCGAAGAAAGCAACGCGGTGTTTTTCCTCCCCCGGCTGTAAACAACGTCTGTCGAAAATATGAGACACATTTAAAATTAAGATGTCCGAAAATAAACCGTACAACCGCCATGTATCATCCAGTAATGTAGAGGAGTCGCTCTTCTGCTTCGTCGTCGTCGCCATCGCCGCCGCCGTAATAATAACAGCAACAAAGTTGCCGCGGCTCGTCGTACGTCTCTCTCGTACATATCGGTACGGTACGGAATCATTGTTCCGTGTCTCTCTCACAACACTTTCTCGCTCTCCGATACATTTTTCCTCCACGTGTACGCGCGTTCATTCCAGACTAGCTGCATTCCACATTTTCCGTCGTTTTATTGCACAGATCACGTTTCTTATTTTCGTTGTATTTATTTTTTCATCAGTTCCATTTAACGTGCCGTGTCCCATGTTCTCGATTCATTCGCACAGAAATCTACTGTTTGGCCGATAATCGGGGAGTCGGTCGCTAATTAGTGTAACTGAAGGTCTATATATATATGTATGTATGTATATATATATATATATATATATCCATGCATGTATGTATATATAACCTTGTAATAAAAAATATCCTTATAGACGTAGCCGTTGCTTGATCTCCTTATCGGTCTGATATGATGAACGTGTGTTCTCTAACAGTTTCGAAAGTATTACAGGATTAATTACCTGAAATCAAGCAATTGACGGTTTTTTCATTTTTCCTGGATAAATAACAATTAAAGATATACACTTGAAGCATGCACAGAAAGAAAGACAAGAAAAATGCTGGAGATAGGGAATGTATTCTCAAGTACAGTCACAGAAGTAAAAGTATACTGAAAAGAAGCAGTTTCAGAAAACAAATATCGCCTAAGAATGAAGTGAAAGCGTTCTAATTCCTATCGATTCTCCCCTTAATCGATACACAGTAATCATTAATGTGAAGTACGCTGTCAAAGTGGTGAAGATGTCACTGAACAAGACAATCGATAATTGTTTTGAGAAGATATCTGAACAATCAGATTCTCTTTTTCCTACTACGGTGACAAGTGAGCAAACAGAAGGCATTTCATTCGGGCTCTTCGGTCGATTTCTGTGACAAGTGGATCAGCAGAACACATCTTTTAATTATCAATTCTTTAAATCCTCCTAGCCATTTTTTTTTAAAAAAAGATCATCAATGAAAGACCTCCCCAAATAACCAAAACTTGCACTCAGCTTGTCATACATGAAAAGCACGTTAAAGGAGTCATCTTTGAACCACTAGAACATTGAATCATTAGTGTCTTTGATCTATTTATATGAAAAGTGCGTTGATATAAGATATCTTTCAACTACTAGAACTTGGACTCTTTGTTCTGTTCACATTGTAAATCAGTCGACAGGGGACTTTTTCAACTAACAGTACTTGGACTCTTTTTGTCTTTCCGCTATGATAAGTTAACTTACAGAAGACATTTTTCATCCACCAGAACGTTGATTCATTGACCGTTAAGTGGATCAACAGAATACATCTTTGAATTATCAAACTTTTGACTCTTCCCACTCTATTTCTACGATAAACACTTCAACAAAAGACATGTTTGAACCACAAGAACTTTGAATATGTTCTACTAACATGGAAAGTGCATCGAGAGGACATTATCTTTCAACCACTAGAACCCGGACTCTCTTTTAGCCACATTTTACAATAAATGCGTCAGCAGGGGACATTTTTCAGCTAACAGTGTTTTGACTCTTTGTCTCTTATTCCTATGATTAGTGAACCAACAGAAGACATTTTTGAACCACCAGAACTTTGATTCATTGGTTTATTTATACGATAAAACGGGTCAACAGGGAGAAGTGATCGCACCACCAAAAAAGCATTGCTTCTTCGATCCACTCCTCTGACAACTGCATAAACAGGAGATATCTTTGAACGATTCTTTAAAACACCAGATTTTTGACTGTTCGTCCTATTCCTGTAAGTTAATCAAGAGAAGAGAGAGTCCAGATCTGTGAAAACAGCCAAATCTTTCACTCTTTGTGTTACTCTTATGATAGGTATGTCCAACAGATATAGCGACTAATGTTCAGGCTAATGACTTTCGGTGTTGACGCGCCGTTAAACGTCGAATAAACAAAAACTAAAGCGACTATGTCGTAAAATAGACTGAACATGTGCGTTCCTATACCAAACTCATTTCATTGTACCCTGTTCGTAACCAAAATTAAAGAAAAACAGAGAACCGTTCTCTCTTATTTCTTGTATGTTTTGTATCGAGAAAGTCATGCTTTTTTTTAAGCAGCCCGATGTTTCAAGTACTTGTAAAACGTTTTCATTCAAATATTAAAATATTACTGTACAAGATTCTAATTTCACTATTTATAAACGAAACGTATCTGCCACGGGTCGATGGTTCGAAGCTATTCACATATGACTAATACGAGTATAAACAACATGTTATCTGACTGGAGCCATGTGAATAAATAATAGGTAGAAGATAAGTCACACAGATCGGATATACATATATATATATATATATATATATATATATATATATATATATATATATATATATATATATGTATGTATGTATGCGCATGTGTATGGGCGCGATTGTTTATCACCACATTTTATGATATTTAACGTCGGATAATCCGTGTTCGAAAGTAAAAGGAAACGTTCTATTTGAATAATACGGAGAGATAATGGGAAACCAGGACTCGTTATCAACGTCGTGGTCTCTCACTCTCGCGTACACACTCACACACACATACACACACAGTCGTCTTACGGCCTAATCTCGATTTTTGTTCTGGTTGTAAAAACTGTCGTTGAGATAGGTCGCGGTACGTGTGTACACTATCATCCATTTTATTATAATATATTGTTTGTTTATCGCGTTTAGATTTGAACGCCTGTACAGGCTGGACGCGTGGGGAAGAGACGAAGTGATTGTTGTTTTCCTTTTCTTTTTTCGAGCCAGAGAGTGTCTGAGTATTTTCGAACTGAAAATCGCACGGAAATCGATCTAGACGCGTACGATTCGTGTTGTTTTATTTTCTATTCGTTTGTTTTTCTTTTTTTTCTGTTCGAATAAGATCTAGAGTGTATCCTTGTTAGTAACGTCTAGGATTTATCGTTTCATACACTGAAATATGCAGACTGGCAAATCGAATCAGTTTATAAAATAAAAGTCGACATTTCTTCAGTGTCTTTAGTTTGAAACGTTCTTTAATTTGATAATATTGATGCAATTACAAGATCGAACTAGTTCACCCCCCCCCCCTCATAATATATATATGTATATACATATACACATACATATATATATATATATATATATATATACATATATACATACATATATATATATATATATATATGTATATGTATATATATGTATATACATATACACATACATATATATATATATATATATATATATATGTGTGTGTGTGTGTGTGTGTGTGTGTGTGTACGAGAGAGAGAGAGTGTGCGCATGTTTGTGTATATGTTTTTTCATTCCCCACAGCATTCTTTTCGATCAGATCATCGAGGCAGGCCGTGGATTTTTCGACAGTTCCACAACACACTGCGATTTCTTCGATCGGATCATCGAACAAAATAAAAATAAACGGTCGACGCCTACTTTCTAACAGCTATGTCACTGTAAAATCACTCGCAACAACAGAAAAAACACAATCCCGATCGGAAACGTGTCCGTCGCGTAGAAATTCTCGACAGAACAACCGAAAACCGCATTTATAAATTAACATACGTTCTCTCTCTCGCACACATATTTCCGTGCGTGATTTTTTTCCAAAAAAATAAATATCACGTGCTTTTTATTCTTCGACGATGCACACTCTTTCTCTCTTTCTATCTCGCTGTGCTCAGTCGTAATTTATTTATTTATTTATTGCTCCTCGCCCGTTTTGTCCTTTCACTTATTGAACCATGATATTGGTAACGTGTAAGTGACTCCCACAAATGGCCCCAGACGTAAGTATCGAGCGAAATCTCGTACGGAGCGCAACGATTCGAACATTTCCATCGCTTGTCGATATTTTATTCTACGTGTGTGTTAGCAAGTTTATCAGCAGTCAAGTTGAACTAACTTGTTTGCATATTATAATGATTACATTGCATATATATATATATATATATATATATATATATATATATATATATATATATATATATATGAATAAACACGGACCTACGCAAACAGTTGTATAATCACTGTATTAGGTTTATTGTTACTGATAAGAGTAGAGTGAATGAGTGCTTTTTCCTGTTTTTAAAAGAAAAGAAAATACTTGGTCAGATATTGAATCGAGCATGTGTAAAGAACTGGCATCAGAAATACAAAATAATTGTTTTTGGATTTGACTTAACCATTTATTATTCAATGCTAATCAAACATTTCTTTTCTAAATTGTACAACGATGAGAGATGACAATGACTGATTAAGAAGAATAAACGTACAATCCATGAAGAATGAATCGAGATTATAGATTTTTCAACCCACAAATTATTCGACAGTCTTCGGTAGATGATCACTGATCATTTTTGATACTTGAACGAAATAGTTCTCCAGCGATTGATTCAGAATTCCTAACAGTAACTTGTGAAATCTGTTACTGTTCTTATCGGACATCGATTGTCCATAGAAAAAATTAAGGAGACTCGTCTATAACTAGAAAGGATTTTTTTTAAAAAAAAATTATTGAGGACCGAATTTTTGGCCGCGTTAAGAAAAGATCAAGAGAGTTAGGGAATCATTCAGATTGCTAAAAATTAGGAGATTTTTATTCATTATTCTTAAAAACCAGAAGAGATGTATTCTATATATATATATATATATATATATATATATATATACCGGGACAGAGAGAGAGAGAATTTGTGATAAAATCACACGCTCTCTCTCTCCAGTAATAATCGTATGTTCGAAACCATTCTATTTTTAAACTACTACCTAAAAACCATATCCCGTTTCAGGCCACGTACAACTAATAAATATTAAAATAAAGTGAAAAAAAATGACGACAACGGCGTACGTATGTGTGTGTGTGTACGCCGCGCTTCTCATATTTTAATCTTCATTAAGTGACGGTAGCCAGGTATCAGTCAATCAGCGGCGTATCAACACACCAACACGCCCCATTTATGCACAGAACTGTATTCGATGTTCTGCGTGTGGATTTCTGCTTACGAACCCCGAAGTCGATTTTTTTCTAGTTTGTGTCAAGAGTGTGTGTGTGTAGATAATTTTTAATATATATATATATATATATATATATATATATATATATATATATATGTATGTATGATGTGTGTGTGTATGTGTGTATGTTTTAAAAATCATTAATAATGAATATAATAAATCAAAGGTGCCTTGTTTATAAAAACAAAACAGTTTGTTTTGTTGATTCCAAAGAAATAACTAATCGTGTAAATGAAATCAAGAAGGTTTTATAGCGCATTGTTTCAGGAACTGCTTGATTCATTTCTCGAAGGCAATCTAATTTTATCGAATAAGAGTTTATGATAATGTTTTATTGCCATGTAATTTTGGTAATAAAATTGCTACTTCCTTCACAATCGGTACTTTTTTTTTTAAAAAAAAAAAGTCGCGAAAGTAATAAGACAAAACATGAAAAACGGTTTTTTCTTCTTTCAGTGAGATCAAAGTAGGCGATGTTTGGTCGAATGTTTCTTGAAAAACTGTTAGATTCGTTGCTCAAAGAAAAAACATGTTTTTCTGAATACACTCAACTTATGGTAGTTTTTTGTTATTTTTTTTTTAGAAATCAAATTCTACTTTGTACAGTAATTGCTTTTTTTCAGAACAGAAAAGAATCGAAATATTCGTGAAAGATATAAATCAATTATGAGTAGATTTAAACGCGAAATAATTTCTTGTTTCAATAAAATCAAGTAGGCGATGTGTTCATGTTTTTTCAAAAACTGCTTGATCCATTGCTCAAAGAAAAACATATTTTTCTACATGCACAACTTATGACGGTGTTTCATTATTAGTTCTTCTTCTTAATAGAATTTTTACTTTCTACATAATCATCACTTTTTTTCAAAAGTAAAAGAATCAACGAAATCGATTTAAATATGAAATACGTTTTTTTTTATCCTTTTAATAAAATCGAGTAGGTGGTGTATTCATAAATTTTTAAAAGCTACTTGATTTATTGTCCAAACGGGATGTCTTTCTGAAGATTTCTAACAGAGTATGATTGCTAGTTTATTGAAAAATAGATTTTAGAGAGAAATCAGTAAAATTAAAAAACGAAAAAAAATACATAAAAACGAACTAGCTTCTGTGCTCTTTTCCTAAAGTAATAACACGGAATTTTCCATCTAAATCAGGTGCGTTTACAATAACTGTTCGAAAATATAATTTTTACATTCTATAAAGATCATTCCTGTACTTTCAACCGATATGAAAGGAAAATTGGGTGTATGGTGAAAAGGGCTCGAATCCAAATATGATATTTTCAACAGACCAGAAAACAGTATCGATCGAATGTAAGCATCGGTATGTAAGCATCCAGATGGATTATGAATGTCGCACAAGGTGATAAAAAAATAACGAAACCGTTGTTTCTTTTTTTTGGTAAAAAATTTTTTTTTACTTACGATCGGTCGCCGCTGTTCGTTCTACGAAATCGTCCTCAGTGCGTGTCTGCGTTCGGTCCGCAGGTCCGGTGGCAGACGGGCGGGTCCAATTCCGTCGTGAAGATTCGATCAAAATGACGTGGCCTGTAATTATTAAAAATATTTAATAACATGCTGTCCGTTTAGAAAACAATTAACTTATGCTAAATAGCATTAGTTCATCATCGTACGGACATATGTACACACACACATATACACACATACATACACACACACACACATGCACGTACCTACTTAATAATAATAATAAAATAATCGTAAATTTATTCCACGGATCGATCAGCGGGTCGACATGGACGACCGTTCACCGATTTCCCATAGATTTTACATATATATATATATATATGTATGTATATATATATACATATATATATATATATATATATATATATATATATATATATATATATGTATGTATACACATACACACACACATGCATACACGTGTACATACAATATGCCCATAAATTAATATTGTAATTTTATACGGGAATTTATAATTTATTATCCGAGTGAGCGATGCGCCGGCAGTAAACCGAAATAATAAATAAATAAATAAATAAATAAAAAGCATTCAGAAAATTTACATATCGAGTGTGCGTCGAAACGAAATTCGCTCGTTATGTAATAATTGACAGGCGTTCGCCGATCTCGGCGTGCCGTGTGTCTGTTAGAAGAGTTCTGCAAGTGCGAATCCGGACGGACAAAGCGACGACGTTCGTCCGTTTTCAATTCCGTTTTCGTTCATTCAGATTCGAAAATCGTCGCGGTTGCGTAACAGTTTTTATTTTATTTTCGTTTCGTTCATAGTTCCGAACGGTACTCAGATCGAAACTGATTGTGTGTTCGAGGCAATCAGTTACTTAATGAAGCGTGACATGTCATACGAGATCGCCGAGAATTAATGAATAGCTCCGAGTGCTATTTTTTTTTAGTCCAGTTCTTCCGGATTGAATACACATCGCTCGTTTGTATCAGTGTTGAATCTAGATCGACGTTTTTATTCTGTTCATGAACGTTTATATCTTCACAAACAACACTTCTACAATATGATTTTGTTTTATGCACATGCTTGAGAATTTCTATGTTAAAAAATGAGTGTTGATCGAAGCGCACAAACATGGAAACTAAAGCAAACACTGGAATGGCGGCGTGTCTGGACTATCTTAATAGAAATGAAAGTTAACAGTTGGGAAATGGTTATGAAAATATGACAATCTCTGGTTAGTCTATAATACTGTGCGGCTCTATAAGAGGATCGAAATATACAAAACAAGGTGGAAAATCACATAAGTGCTTTTTAAGAAAAGCTACTTTTTCTACTCAGATAGACACCTTGGTATATGATTCGATTAGAAACCGGATAACACGGGGTATTTAACTGAATGATACAATATCGGATCATATTATCAAGAGAAAGATGGGCTGTAGTATGCTTCGAGGAATTGAAAAGACCAAAACGAAATGATTTACTCAATTTATAAGCTTTATAAACAGAACAGACGACGACAACATATCGATTCATCCATCTATGAATGAATCAGGAGAGCTAGTTAGTTGATTGAGGTTTGAGAACGTATCGATGACACACGTTATTAGCACCCGAATGTAAATACAGAATAAAAGTACATCCTGTTCGCACACTCGCGTTCGGATCAACCCCCAATTCGAATGAGAAATGTCCGAATGCCAAACGATATAAGCAAATCATTTAGATCTCTCATACTATCAGAAAGAGTTAAAATAGACTTCAAAACGTATCTTCGTTTCCTCGACATTACAGTTCCACGTTTTCGTTCCTCCATCACCGGTTTCCATCTTTCGACATCTTCGGGTGCGTACTGAAGATGTCGAAAAACTAACCCTGTCCATGAAGAAGAGTGACGTCAAGACAATACTTCAACTATCAATTAACATATTATATTTTCAGTTGTTCCATATTTTTTTTTTGGTGAGAGAACAGACGATTCGATTATGTTTTATACGTCGCTTGCTTGATTTCATGTTTTACAGTTAATGAATAGGATAGCGTTCGTTCGTCTCTTGTTTTGAAAAAAAAAACAGATTCGAAACAATCGAACGCACGTTTTCAATACTTTCTTGTCTTTCAGTTTTTAGAACCAATCGACTAACGTGTATGTTTTTCTTCTGTTTCAGATGGTTCAAGCGATACAGGTCCTACGGTTTCACCTACTCGAATTAGAAAAAGTGAGTACTGATACGAAATAGCCTTATTTATACATATATATATATATATATATATATATATATATATATATATATACATACATATACATATAAATATATTTTTTACTATTTTACTATTAAAAAAACGGGGCGATCTATATACACAAATCAAAAAGGTCAGAAAGAAGAATAATTTTAAAATTTAAGTTAGATAGGCTAGGGTGGGACTTTGAAAGAGATAAGTGTGGATACAAAGTGTGCAAACTTTGTCATGGGCACATAAACAACATCCATGTACTAAAAGATTGTAAAGGGCTGGAAGTATTAAGAGAAAGCTAACTCCCCAATATCAATCAGACTAGCATCAGTGTATTTATGGAATCAGTGCCTGTGGTCAATTTAGTAAAATTTTTAAAGCATTGCTTCAAAAGACTGGAAATTAAAATATAGTTTAAAAATAAAATGTAAGAAATAAGTGAATGTGTGGATACAGTAAAGTATTATGAGTGAATTATAATCAAAATGTAGTGGAATAGCTAAGTTTTGTATCTATTACATTTAAAGTTTATTACTAACCTGTAAAAGTAGTGTGAAATGTGACATGTATACGAGTTAACAATGTGTATATATCTCAATAAAGAATATAATAATAATAACATACATATATATATATATATATATATAAATCTATGACGTCGACTTATTTACTTGAAACATGGCTGCTATGATACCCAAATATATTTATTGTGTCATTCGGTTACATATACATGCTTATAATTGACAAGTGGGTCAGCGCAGCGAGTCCTTTGCTTGCTGAGCGAAGCGAGTAGGGGGCAGAGCCTCGTAATATATGTGTGTATATATATGTATATATGTATGTATTTGAATAAAACCTGATTGTATTATTCCTGACGGCAAATGGTATTTACTCTGGATATTGAAAATGTATGGGACAGACAATCAAATAATTACAAAAAAAACGTTTTTAAATGTCTTCGGTTTGAAACATTTTTATTGGTAGTACACATGGATTTAATAAATTGACTTATCAATCGAGGAAATAGTCTCTCTCTCTCTCTCTCTCTCTCTCTTTATATATATATATATACACACACACACACAACCACACAATTAACTGTTTTCTCGTTTCGAAACGGCACCACCGCGCACGATTAATTCCTAGTTATAGTTTTACGACAACATTGTGCAGTCTCTATTACCGAAAAAGAAACAGGGATCGATAAGACCGATCGCCGTTCCTAATGAATCGGCTCGTGAAGCCGTGCCCCGCTAATGGCTCGCCGTTAGGTCTGCACAGTTCTGTTCTGTGGACGACGACGTCCGCGGATTTTTGTAGACGGACGCAGTAAAATATATAAATATATATATGTATATAATTTTAACGACCCAATAAAAACGTACTCAATGCACATCTTTTGACGTTCACGTTCACATACATTCTTATACACTCACACACGCTTGAATACACATACACAGACAGGGAGACACTCAAGTGTAATAATATTTATACGCGCACTGTGTTATTCTCTCATTGGAAGAAGTTCTGGTACGGAGTGGACGCAGATCGTCTGTCGCGGATTCGCACGTTAACGACGCGAGATCTCGGACTAATAAACACATCTTTTGCGGTCGCCGCTTCCCTTTCGACGATGATGTCTTCACAGATCGTATAAATCATCTTTTACGGATCTCCTCGTGCAGATGAAACGCTTGCGCGCACGCATGCGGCGACGCCGTTCGGCGTTCCCTGGATATAAGTTTGTGTGCGTTCATGCAAGCTCCTAAACAAACACACATGCACACACGCGTAAATTACAACAAACGTATAATGAAGAGAAAAACGAAGCACCCGTAACAAAGCGGTCACGGTGAATGTATCATCGAGAGTGTTATCAGTTCTTGTACGATAAGGAGTCGTTTTTCGACACGAAGCGACCGTTGCGAATGTTTAATAAGTGCTGATATTGTCGTGTTGGTAACGAAAGTGCTCGACCACTTGTGCTGGAATGACGGACCGTGAAATATTCGCCTGGCCGAATGAACAGAGGTTAATAAGTGAAAGAAGTCTGTGTGAAAGACAGAGGTTAGATGCTGGTAGTCCGGGAGAAAGATTCCCCAGAAACAGCCGAAGAAAAGAAGAACAGCAAACATGACTAAACTGACCCAAAAAAAACTAACCAACTAACACGACGAGCTGCGTTCGTCGTCGTTTGTCCGTGTCACAACAGAGAGTTAATCAAAGAGTGTGCACTTTTCAGTATAATAGCTTGAAAAATGTGTATTTATAATTATGTTTATATAAGATGTAAACGGAACACTTTCGACAATCGTAGTCTATTGCGAAATTAGATAGAGGGGTTCGTCGCGCCCGGTCGATGATGACATTCCAGAGGATGCGATTAATGAGAGAATATCGTCACTGAAGAGTGGACTTTGAAGGCATCCGTTGTGACGATCAAGGACAAAATCAACCGAATCCAGTGGACTTTTTTTCAGGAACGAATTCCTTTTTCTTCAACCCACAAATCGCAAAAATCTTCTGGTCAAACCTGTCTAAAAATGAATTAATGCGGCACATTTGAATTTCAAAAAATTCATTTCATGCATTCCAGTGGCGATTTCACCACCTTCAGAGCGCCGAAGTAGAGAAAACTGCAAACTTGTAGTCTTTTTTATATACATCGATGTGTATCATGCAAATAAAGGACTTCCTGTTGTTACAGATGTGTAATAAGCTTTGATCTTGTTGATCTGCAAAAGTATCTTCACTGAAGAGTGGCATTGTGGCAGTCTGTCGAAATGATAAATATCAGAAAATTAATTGAAGCCAGAGGACTTTTTCTTTCAGGAACGAATTCCGTTTTTTCCACTCTCCAAAACTGTGGTCTTCCGGTCATATCGAACATGTTTTTGCTTGTGTGTATTTCGGTGACGATTCTATCACTTTTAAAGCGTCGAAGTAGAGAAAAATCAAAGAGACTGAACTAAATTACACATTCGCAGAGTACCTTTTTTACATTGATGTGTTACGCATACGAAAACGACTTCCTAGTCTTGCAAGAAATGCAGAATTATTAAGAAAGAAAAAATGCACGCGATCGCATGAAAACCGAGACCAGCGTCACAACACCGCGACGACGTCGCCGTCGACGGCGACGGCTAATATGTGTACCGAAGGCGCGGCGCGGCATTTGTATAAGAAGTACGTCGTTGCGAAGAAGAAACCGAAGGCCGTCGCGTCCGTATCGTCGTCGAGGCTAATTGCAACACGATACATCCCCGGCCATTACGCCCTCCTCAATTTATTGTTAGTGAGTAAGCAATACGCGCGCACCGCCGTCGTGCCGATTCCCCCTGACTGTGCAAACTCCGTCGTCGTCCTCGTTCACCCAAACCAGACGACGGGAACGGTGCGGTTTACGTTACTTATACGGAAAAGTCGACCGAATAACCGTCTAACCAACACCCTCTCGCCCCACGCACACACACACACACCGAAACCGCCCTGAAATCATCCACCAGCGCGCCTCACGAGAAAAATGTAACCGAACACCGCTAGAAAAACGATCCAACCATCATCTATGGAAAACTATACACACGCATACATCTATATCCTCTCTTTTTATATCTTTATCGTGTATATATATATATATATGTATATATATATATATATATATATATAAATGTGTGTGTGCGTGGCGATTATTATAATTACGCCGTTCGGCTGTTGTAATAAGAAACGTGAATGTAAAAGGGACCGATAGCGAGAGGAATGTATATATATATATAATGTCGACGGTGTTGCTAATTTGTCAATTTGTGTTCGATCGTCGTCGAGAGACGCTCGATTTCAACGCCTGATCTGTTAATAAACGATAATACACTCTCACTGGCAAGCACAACTACAACGGTATTTAATATAAATGATCGCGGTAGGCTTGGCGCGCACGATAAATAAATCGAAACGACGTGTCGAAAGCACAACCGAAGGAGGCGTTTGTTTATATCGTTCGTTTGAAACAAATTAGAAAATAAATAAATAAATAAAAAGGAAACGGACGAGGGCGAGCGTCGATCGAGTTTTTGTTTCTGATTGTCAGCGCGTCGAGTTTGAATCTTTTTTTTTGTTTTTCATGTCGTCGATGTTTTTTTTTCGTTTCGATTCGAACGGTCATAGAGTTAAGATCAGCAGTCTCTTTTTTTGTTCCTAATTCTATCTAGTTTGTGGTATTGAATCCCATCGAGCTATCAGAAACGATGATTTCAAGAGATGATACATTAGGTCAGGCTCGAGGCGTGTATCAACGCCGACCGGATAAAATTCAGTGGAAGAAAGTATCTAAAAAAGAGGATATTTTAAGAAATTTCGGATTGTGCAGCGGGTCGACTTGTTATAAGTAAATTGGGCGAAATTAGGTTTCACGTTATTGTGTTTATGTATGAGAGGGTGCAAGAGACGCTTCCGGAAATATCTAGAGGTAATTGAAGTAATACGGTACTTTTTAAAAATAAACAATGGAAATGAATACACTTTAGTAATCTTTTTAGTCTAATTGTTTTACCTTTATTAATAGAGTTAATATCTTTGTTAGTAAGATTAATTGGAATATGAATTGGATATGAATTCACAAAGTTTAAGTTATCTTGAAACTTAAATTCATTCAGATTTTATATATTATCAAGTTTTTTAGGGTTAATATGATTTATACCTATTTTATCAACTAAGTTTATGAGCAATTTATTTTTAAGATCAGGATATAAGATTATTAAAAGAATTGATCAAGGTTGGAGAGAAATAATAGGCGGTCAAGGAATATATATATATATATATATATATATATATATATATATATATATATATATATATATATATATATATAATACAATAAAGACTTATACTTTAATAAATCAATTGGTTCAATTTAATAATTTAATAATTTATGTAATATGTTTGAATAGCTTAAGAAGAGCATAACACTGAAACTGCCATGGGGTGATATATTATCTTTAAATATTTAAAAAAAAAAATATTTTTACAGTGAAAAATGTAATGTCTTATTTAAGTGAGAGTACTCTGGACATTTCTTTTGATTAAACCAACAGAGAATGCTTTTTTCTATTCTAAAATTGCGATCGGTGATTCAACGGCAACCAATCGACGCCTTGTGGAATTTTTCGAAGTTACAAACCACCATCTCACTTGGATGATAACAGTCACTGATTGGAAATATAAATGTATGTCGAGTATAGGGAAGTGCTGATACGACACGAGTCTTCAGCGAAGAAAAGAAATTAGCGTTCAAGAGGTGCATGTGGATTGTGGATACAGCACTTTTCGGGTTTCTCTGAAAGGCTCTGATTTCTAGAAAAAAAAAGAAAGAAAACTGTCGCTACGTCGAAGAAAGCGTCGGAATGACGACCTACTGTTTCATTTTACATCGGATGGAATTGGAATCGTATGAAAAATCCAACTAGATGTGTTCGTTCTTATGAAGAAGAAGACTGTTTGTACGGTTTGTTTTTTTTCTTGATTCGTCGGTGTCAATGCGTGATAGAAAAAAACACCTATACCGTTTCACGCGCAACCGTCTCGCGTCGACCTCCAGTAGAAAAATCCGTCCGCGCCGCGGCCCACACCGTTAATCAATTAATGTACGTCTCATTGCACATTCAATTTAAAGTATTTCCTTTTCAAAACGACCCTGTCAAATAATGTCCGCGTGTGTAAACATTGCCACCGTTGCTGGAGACACACAGAGCCACTAATATATCGGCGGAGAGCACTTGACATAATCACACACACATGTACAGCATATATATATATATATATATATATATATATATATATATATATATATATATACACATATATCAAATAAAACCACACACGTTATTCGTTCGCGTACTCGTATCTAGATGTCACTTGTCAATCACTGCAACTAGATGGCGCGTCAGATCCGGCGTCGTATTACACGCCTGTTTGATCAGTGGTCAGCGTTCGTACAAACACACAATTATACTGTACATACGTACACATACACACATTCACTCACTCACTCGCATTTATATTTATATATCAATGAATGAACAAATAATATAACGACCGTTTAAATACAACACGTCTATTTGTTCTCGTATATCGATAAACATTGCGTCTGTATATACATTTCATATATATATATATATATATACATTCATGTGTGTATGGCTTATGTATATACAAGTATATGATGTGCTTATATAAAGGTCTTTCTAAATAATGTTATAAATACATAACGACATATCTGGAAGGCTGTGACATTTTCGATTTTGTTCTTGTATATTTTTTTATCATCTCAGATTACTTTGATTTCATATGATGTTTATATATATATATATATATATATATATATATATATATATATATATATATGTATGTATGTATGCATGCATGCACATGCGATCAATATTATTGTTAATTTTATAGATTTTATGTCCCGTTTAAACTTTAGAGAACCGCACGTGAATTCAAGTCTCGGCGGTTGTTTCACATTTCTTCAAGAACACTGAAGCGTTTTAAGTAATTGACGCTCGATTTTTTTTTTGTTATTCAATACGTGTGTGCGGAACGGAAAAATGTCTGTGTGGAAATAATCGAAGAGTGAATGATGCCGGTGCGAGAGAGATTAATGGAAACTTTGAGATAATGTCGATCCAATCAGGACTTATTTTTGAAGTGAAACTTTTATAGCGACGGTCAACCCGTTCGTTGCGCGCGTCATGGAATCTGTAATGGCTCAACGCGACTTTCACTGAATCGCCTAGAAACGATAGACCGACAAATCATTGATTTGATTACCAAGAAACTTAATTTTTGCAATATGGAGACATGGAAACAGAATAAAAGCGATTATTTTCGTTAAACAGGGAACGGTTCTTCATAAAAATCAATAATCGTACCTCACTCTTATACCGATCGCACAGAAGTTTCACTTCTACCGCGTGGCTCTCCACGAACACAATTTTTTTTTAGTACGTTCCATACGGTACAGAAAAAAGATGTTCCTGTACCTTGACACTCGGTACGATCGAAACGCCAAGTGTGAAACAATCGAAATTGATCGACGCTTTTTGATCAAAACAGTGTGCGCAGCTTGTGTGATGAAAATGAGAATTCGTTTGTGGCAGGGAAGTCGCTCGGATGTCGACATATCCATACAGATATAAAAAGTACATACGAATGACACGAAGGAATGATGACACGATACAACAGACACGTCTACGTCATCCGTTCCGTTTACTATTCTGCTGCTCAAGGGCCGAACGAGCGAGCGAGCGAGCGAACGGACCGATAAACAAAATCGAACATCGAAACAAACGCGACGATCGCATCGACAGAAAACCCGTTACACTTTCAGATGTTCTCGAAACCATTTCACAACGGCCTACTCGATGTCCGTCCGTTTCGTGGATACATGCATGCATGTATAATTAAAAGCCGCGACGGGAGGAAAAAAAACACACGACGTTCTAATATTCAACACATTCTCTCCGCGCACAGATTTTTCAACGTTTTAATGGCGGGTTAATATGACTTAGCGGAGAGATACGTCAAATAGCACGAGTGTATTATAAGAAACACTCGAGTCATTGTTTTTAATGGCATAATCATTGTCATTATGGCCAACGCATTAAGACCGACAGCGGCGCACACTACGATATTTTATTACACACACATGCACACACACACACTTATATACGTACACACATACATATATATATATATATATATATATATATATATGTATGTGTGTGTATTTGTATGTATGTAAATAACTTATCTCTGTCCATTTATCATTCTCCCTCTCGCACTCTTATCGCAATTACTCGATTGTTTGAGAATAGGTTGTTAAGTTCTTCCGGTTAAATTAATGGGACTTTTTTTCTTCAACATTTGTCGAGATCGTACGGCGAGATGGTCGATCCGTACAAATTTTTGCATAACCATTATTACACACACACACATTCAGGTAGTGCACTGCGGAAAATTAAATGGATTCTAAACGATAAAAACGTTTTAAAAGACGTTTAAGTCGGAAAAAAAAGATAATTTAAGAATGTGTTGAACCGTTGTAGGGAATTTGTAGAAAGTTTTTTTTTCCTCTCGCCCGTGATTGATAATCGCATTACGTCACACAACATTTGTGATATTCAACTCGACTCGATTGTTTTAATTGTAAATGTGCCGTAAAAACTACACGGGGTCTATTTTTAAAATTCAGTCGATTACAAGATAAACTTGTTAATAAAGAGCCGATCTCGTACACAGTGCCGGACGAAAGCGTGATTGCGTCACGGTCTTACAGTAAGAGAAATGACAGATAAACAGTTTCTCTCGAGCCACGTCCGGTCAGTGACATGGCTGTTTCTACTACCCGGTCGAAGCTCCCAATAAAAATTATATTTCAAAATCAACAGCTCAGTACTATCCGCGAAACAAATTGAATTAATCCAAGTAATGAAAACGAAAGGGATCGAGGAAGAGAGAATTTAATTGTCTTTCCGTACGCCGATCGAATTTTAATCCAGTCATACTTTTTTCCTCTGACACTTGGCAGTAAAAATCTTCATCAGTATGAGAAACTGTCGATGGTATGATCCGGGTGAAACAGATGCCGAACGAAAACAGATGGAGTGACTGAAAATCGAGTCGGCCGCGCGACGACGATGAAAACGTCAAGAAACAACGACGTGTCGAGTCCGGCCGGTGCCAGAACAGAAACCAAAACGAAACGTACACGAAAATAAAACACGGTCGAGAATTTCAAAAACATAAAACATGGAAAAGTATTCGTGTACGTGTGTGTGTGTGTGTGCGTCTGTGTAAAAATTCGTTTTTTATTCAAAAGATGTTGCTTCTATTGGCGGACATAAACACCGTTGCCTTTAGCAATTTAAATAAGTGCAGCACATGTCGATTGGCTGCGCGATCAAGCATGGCCCGATCCGTCCGAGTATATATTTGAATAATTTTTGGTTCGTCCAGCGATTATTATAATATATTCAAAAGAAACTCTCTTCATTCGATGTGTGTGTGTGTGTGTGTTCAGCCTTCGGCCATCGTGTGTGCGGACTGAATATATGTACCACCACGATGATGGCGTCTATCTATTCTGTTTCACTGACTTTTTGGTTCACTCACTGTTCTTTTTTTTTCGTTATTTATTCCATTCCATCGAACGTGCGTATATTTTAAATTATGTACATGTGGATATAAAAGTTTCAGTGGTGTAGACGCGCGGAATGTGTGTTTTTTTTTAACCTCGCGCGCCGACGAAGAGCGGGCCGTGGCCCACAGCCCTCTGGATCGATTACGCGACGAGACGCGGACGCGGACGGCACGACCGACGTTGTTAATTTATTAATCGAGGCGTACCGTCGTTATTGTTATATATTGTTATTGTATCGGAAACGAAATGATTTATGTCGGAGGAGTAGGCTCGCGGGTGTTTTTTTTTTCCCCCCGCCAGTCGGAGAAAACAATCGCGACGGCCTTCTAAATCGAATATGGCCGAGAACAATTGAAATCGAAAACGAAAACAATGAATGTAAATAACTAAAGAGCGGATTGAAGTCGAATCGAAAAAAAAACAGCACCGACGCGCGTCAATTGTTAATTTATTAATCAATGCACACTATTATCTGAAATTAGTTGTCGCTAATGGACTGTAAAATGTGCAGATTGGAATGGATGTATGTGTGTGAGTATTTGTGCGTCTGTCTCTCTCTTTTTCTCTCTTTATATATATATACATATATATCAGAAAATTTAGTATTAGGAAAAATAACTTTTTTGCTAAGAATTGCCGATACATGGGATACAGACTGTTCGCGCCGGATCAAAAGGACTGATGGGGTCGTTAAAGAATCGGCCTGTAGATATTGGGGTAGAATAAAAGAGAGAGATCTTGGAAAATCTGAAACTTCGTTGATTGATCTATGAAAAGCAGAGTTCTGCCGAGAAACAGCTTGAAGAAAATCCTCGAAAAACTCACGATTTCAATTGAGTAAACTGTTTAGAAATAACACGATGACTGTTTATAAAATTGATTTTTGGTACGAATTGGAATCGTTTTCACCATCATCTCACGAACAATCACCTGTTCCTCTCGATGCTCTGAAAAGAGAATTCCATGTGTGGTTCGCGAACGTGTAGGCCACAGTGTCAGAACTGTACTGTGTGACACGTGATTGGAACTAATAATGTTGTTTGGAATAATATCATCAATTCCAGATAGTTTTTAACCGAGAGCGCGCGCATCTCTAAATATAAACAGGCGAACGTCGTCGTCAACCGAATGAAACCGTCAAACAAAAAGACGACCAATCATAAACAATCGATTGGAAACAAACGAGAGAAATGTTTTAAACGTTCGTCACTTATCAAATCGACGGTTCGTACGAATCCAGAGCACACCACTATCATTAACGGTCGCACATAGCCGTCCGTGTTCGCTTCAGAAACCGATCCAGCGGTGCACGGCTTCGTCATATTTTTTTTTCGTGCGCCGTGTCGTCATCATGGCCGGGCCTGTGTGTCGATGCGTGTGTGTGTGCGCGCACGAGTGTACACACTGCTTTTTTTCCACCCGCGTTACTCTTTTCGATTTTATTTTCTTCATCGCGTTCCGTTTCGAAAACAAAGACACGCATTTACGACGATGACGGCCGTATGTGTGAATGTTGAACACATGCTCCTCTGGCACCGGGTATAAAAATCACTTGGCTCGCGCTCGTATTCTCATATAATGCGGCATTTATTTTACGACGGTTTTTTGAATCGTGTGGGTGGTAGTTCAGTGTCAGTTGCAAACATGTATGTGTACACCAAATATGTGTGTGTATATACATATATATATATATATATATATATATATATATATATATATATATATATATATATATATATATATAAGCGTGTGCAAATATGTGTGTTGCACATGCATAAAAGTATGTATATTTATCACGGTGCATACATGCGAATTGATGTTTTTGTTGTAGATGCAAAATGTAGTAATGCGTGCACTTTTATTGCAGTTTTAAGACGACATCTTAAAGATGCTGTCAAATAAATTTTCTTAAATTATAATATACACAATCGTGTGCGCGAATGTCTACATGCACGCGCCATATTTATACACACACACACATGCACACACACACACACATGTATATATATATATATATATATATATAAATGTGGATACAAAGATGATTAAAAATAATATAATAATTAATTGAAAGAGGTCGTCCTTGTTCCATGTAGATACAACAATAACAACTGACTGTTGACTAACACACCATTAGTTCGAACTTGAACTTTAGGACTCGTGATGTATTTCTTTCATTAATGTAGTATGAGCTTCGATCTTGACAGCAATTTAAAGTAATTTAATAAGAAAAAAAACGTACACAGTGACCAATATTCAGGCGACAGTCTGTTGAAACGAGATGAAAGAGTGTCGATGAGACAAGCGCTATAAAAATATCATTATTTTTCCTTTTCATTTATTGACCTTTCGGCGGATCGCATTAATTCGATAATGGTTTTAGGACACGTCGGCAACCATGACAATAAACGCTCGAACACTGATAACAGTTGTAGCACCTCTCGGTTGTACGCACGTTCGAGTAACCCCCTCTTATTTAGTTCTGGATAAATGAGATCGCCTGAAACGTTCATTTAATAACGAAACGTGATACGGACTCGTCTATTAAAATTCAACTGAATCCGGACCTGACAAAACAAACAAACAGAATAAAATGTCTTGTCGTGTGACGACGCGTTACCTTTGATATTAACATAATGACAAAAGAACTGAAATCGAAACAAAACATAAACGTAATTTTATTTATCAGCAATCGAACAGACGACAATTAACAATCGAACGACGAATAAAAAAAAATAAAATAAAAACCTCGACGATTATCAAACAATGTTCGTTTCGTACTGAAAACAAATGAACCGTTCATTGATTTTTTTTGTAAAATTACTTTATCGATTGTCAATTAACATTTTCAGCAGACTAGATTCTTTCGAAAACTGCTACAAGTTTCGCACCGAACGCTTCTTCCAGCAGCTTTTACAGCTCGGTTCGTATGATTCACGCACGGATCTCACTTATAAATTCCATTCCGCACTCACGTTCAGACACATTCCATCATTATGTTTATTATTGCGAGTATTATTATTATTATCGTCGTCGTACTTTACAGAAGCCTATAAAGATGTAATCTCGTACGATCTACAATAAATTATTATATTTATCTATAATTATCTGTTTGTACGACGTTCAACTATTTTGTTCACGGCGACTGCGATCCTGTATTTATTTAATACCATTTTATTACGTTTCTCGTTCACAGGTCGCTATTAATGCAGCCACGTTGCGCTTATTTCTAAAACTATTAAATAATTATATATATATATATATATATATATATATATATATATATATATATATATATATATATATATATGAATGTGTGTGTGTGTAGGAAAGAATGTGTGTGTAAAAGCGGTTATAGAAAAATCACAGCATGTGTTAGAAATACCACAACCGGTGACTAAAACGTAAGTACGTCGAGAGGATGAAAAAACCGTGTTTGTGTGTGTGTGAATTTCACATGTGTGTGAGGAGATATCGCGGTCGGGATTTGAACCCGGAGCGTCCGGTTCGGTCAACATCGATAGGTAACTCATTTGCATATGAAACACGTTGGCCAGTCGAGAAATGATATGATGGCCGGCTCGTTGAGACACAGTCACATCATGCCTGATGGCCTTCAAAACGTTGTGTGTTGTGTCACAAACTTCAATTCGATACGCCTGCCGTACACAAGATGTACATGTGTGCATATGCATGTGTGTATATATATATATATATATATATATATATATATATATATATATATATATATATATATATGTACACTTGTGTGTATTTATGGAAAAATAATAAAAAAGATATAAAACAAATACGACATAACAGTTGCAGTGTATGGAACAAGGAAAAGAAAACAGTAAAAAGATCATAAACGGACGATTTCTTTTTTACTTGTGCCAGAAAAGTGGTCGGATGTATGAGATTTCATTGTGGATAAATATGATGGATTGTAGATGAACGACGTTCACAGTTTGATGTTTTATGAACTGATTGTGGGATTTTCGTTCTATCCAAGCGACGTTCACGTTTCTACACGGCGTCGGGATCGTTGCGACGATGATTCAATGAAAGTGTCCGAGTATCTGATGAGAACTGAACAGAATCCGGATAGAGAATTTGAATTGATGATGTGAAGAAAGGGGGGGGAGGTATTGGTTTAAAAGAAGGTATCGGAAATGTAATGGTAATGTTTCTTGAATAAATAATCTGAAAGGAAATCGAGAAGAAGTCATGTCTAACAATAATCATTAATGAAAGAATCGAAGTAAAAAAAAATAGAATTTATTATGCATCGAGTGGCCGGATAAAGTTGTAAAAGTTCCAACACTTATCTTTGGTAAAATCTCCTTTAAATCACTATACAGATACTTCACAGAACTTGAATTGTATTCGAAAATGCAGAAACACAGCGAGAGAAAAACTCAGTTGGCCGTGTAAAGTAAGTGCCGTTGGTTTAGCAAAAAGAAAGAATGTTTTTTAACAACATTTTGTGTAATTAAACAAATTAATGGACACTGAACCGACACAGGTCTATATTTTTATGGGTCTACTGTTCTGAAAACTGAAATTAAGCTGTGTCAAATCTCCGATACCAGTTTGTATGTTTAAACGATTTAACGTAAATTCAGTACAGAATGCGATCAAAAAGTTATCAGTCGATCGTACATAAAAAAAACAAACGAGTCTATGATATTGAACATAAAAAAAGAATAGAGAGGATGCTGTCAAATGTTTAATTTTCAACGCGGACGCGGGAATCTCGAACAGATTACAATCTCGCGTCCTGGAACGATTCTTATCTTTTGTCACGAGACTTGTCTCAAAGAAAATACTGAAGTCGAACGTCGAAGATAGCTGAAAGCTTCGTCTTGATACAAGCACCCGTCATCGGATCTAATTCAGTCTCAGAATGTGTATGATTATTACTTTGTCGTTTTCGTCGGTGTTCATTTCAAGTCAATCTACTAGACATGAAACTTTATGAAAGTCTTATCTTATTATCATTTGAAAGGAGAGCCACAATCGATTATTTTATGAAATCAATTTTTTTTGCGCTGTTCCTTTTCGTGAAATAATGACGGGAGCCATCGACGTGGTTATCGTCCCGGGAGTCATCAGAAACCCGATAACCAGTATTTGTCAAGAAAGTAGGAATAAAAATAATCATGGAATATGCAACGCAGAGGTTAAACATGGCGCTTGGTCATAATCAGGGAAAAAATGCAAAAAACCCAGATGCCTCGACGTTATGAAATCAGTTTTGAATCCTGAGGATAAGCGCACGTTTGAGCGTTCAGTTTGCCAGCTAGGATGATTGGTCGGCCAATCAGGTCGTACTGACAGTCGACCAATCGAAACAAGAGACAGAACTGTTGAAGACATGTCTTAGATGTTACGGCCGAGTGGGTCTAATTGTCGAACTGAGAGTGTTTCGAGTCGAGTCTCAAACCGGAATCAACAGAATAAATAACTGGATGTCCGTCCAGTCCTGTGAAGAGTCTACGGCTCTCATTCGGCTGACGAAAGAAACGCTCGCCGGGTCTCGTATCGTCGCGCGGCCTGCTCTTTTTTCCCCCTACGCCCGGTGTATCGAGTCGACCGCGGCTTCTGTCTTGGACAACGGCCCGTCGGTCGAGCCGGCCGTGGATCGACCGAATCTGTCTCTAGATATATCAATCCGTGCAAGCTCACTCGTGGCACTCTGTGATCGCGGACGTATCAACCGTTCACTGCAATACACAGTTAGTGTAGGCGAGAGGCATTCCATGTCGTTGTCGTACGTCGTTGTCTGTCTCTGAGTGTGTGTATGTGTGTGTGTTATTTTACAGAGATGATTATTCTCGCAGATAAATAATTTTATATGGATATGATCCAGAACTTGTACAACTCAACCATGTTATACATATATATATATATATATATATATATATATATATATATATATATATATATATATATATATATATATATATATATATATGTATTAGATTGGAATGAAAGTTGTCTTTATAGGCATCGCTTTTTATATCAACATATAAACGTGTCCATATATATAAATATGTATGTATGTATGCATATTATATATATATATATATATGTATCTGTGTGTGTGTGTGTTTATTGTGTGTGTAAGAATGTGTGTATATGTGTGTGTGTACGAGTCCGTACACGACTTAATATGAGAGAAAGGTCGGAAAAAATATGAAATTTATCGTTTGTTGATTCAAAAGGCGTGAATGTTTTGCGTTGATTTATGACGTATTAATCGTTTAATTATCATTTATACGTATAAATTATAATATGAAATTGAGTATAGAGTTGCAATTTATTTGCTAATTAATTTATTTTGTAGTAAATTAAGATTTATTGTAGCCGCGACGACGTGTTTTTTTTTCTATTTATCCATATCTATCAATCTATCTATATCTATGTATATATATATATATATATATATACATATATATATATATATATATATACATGTATATATATATATATATATATATATATATATATATATATATCAATTATGTTTGATTATCGTTACTTTTTTAATGATCCATATTTGTCGAAATGAGATACATGTTCTGCTTACCCTAATGGATTATAACGTTATTTTGATTCTCGAGATTTCCGTGCGTTCATTTTTCAAAGCAAAAAAGTAATCCAGTTGCTGAATTCGTTTTGTAGAAATAAAATGTTTTTTTTTTCTAGAACGTTGTTATGTCATCACGGTATACAATTTTGAGACGAAAACGGTATATTGATTTTTTTTTGTTGCAAACAACTTCTTTGTCAAGAAACTCAAAGATCTAAAGCTGTCTCCGGTGTTAGATTTTACAAACGGGGAGTAACATTCGTATTCTTCGTTCTTTGTTCCTTTTGGATCAACCGAGTTCATCTGAAATACTACTAGTTGAAACACGTGGGAGTATCAGGGAAACGATTACTGATAATTTGGTCACTTCGATGGCACTCCAATCATTCTCAGAGAGCATTTAGGTGGGGAAGAATCTGAATTTATCCACGCTGATAAAATATACATTGTCTGTAAAACGCTTTCTTGTACAATATGTGATTCCACGTTAGGTCGAGTAAATTATTCACACGATTGAAACTTGATTGCATCGAACGAGAAGTAGGGAGTGACATGAAAAACAATTTCGCTTCGTCCCAAAGCCGTGGAAACTTTTCAGATATTATACTCTTGATCCAAAAATGGTGTGTCTCTTGACTGGAAGTCACTTTGGCTGCTATGTCGCCCTGTAGCTCGACGCGCGTTTATTAAATACTATTCATGGTCATTTCTCTGTTCACCTCACTTGTTTTCTGTTTTATTTTCTCGGTCTTTTCTGTTTTCTTTTTTTTCTGTCACTTCTCAATTTTCTTCATTTCTCACTTCTCTCTGTGACTTTCTAATCATGTGCCATGCCCCCCCCCCCTTTATGTGTTTTTCACCTATTACCCCTTGGAATATTTTGGAGTCCATACGGCTCCAGGTCGAAGAACACATGGCTCACACGAGAAACATTTTTTTTGTTTTATAGAAATTTCACGATCTAATCGTTTTTTATGTATGGAAAGATACTGCAACTATGTCTCATTTACTACCAGTCATTATCATTCACTATTACATACCGCTAGATCTGACCGTACTCATAAACTAATTGTCAATAACCGTATTTAAATCTAGTGGTACAGCAAAAACAACTTAACTAATGAGATCCAGTTGCAGTTTTACAGTGAACAGATTATGAGCACGGCCCACTTTTATATTTCGAATAAACGACTATTTCAGATTTTTAACCATTCGATAATCGCTTCTCTAATATATATATATATATATATATAAAACATTTATAGCTGTTTTTAATGTTCGTGTGTCACTTTCACTCATAAAACCGATTCAGTACGACCGAGAGAACGGTCTGATAGAATTCCATCCCGATTATGTTGTCGGTTTAAACGACATCGACATATCATTCGAATAATAATTAACGTATAATTTTTTCAAATACACACTATATATATATATATATACATATATACATATATATATATATACATACATACAGACCGTTTACCGGATAATAAATACCACATATCTATAAACGTTCACATCGTTATATATATATATATATATAATTTATACATGTCCATATATTTGTATTCGATAAAATGTATTCTATTCCGTAATTAATTAACATTTCAATTGCTCAATCGCATGTCCCGTAGTTAAACGTTATGTGCACGGTATGGTAATAACTTGGCTGACTCTTTTACATCCAATCAATGTGTGTTTTATATATTGTATAGCTACATTCATATACAAATATATTATTTACATAAATACACACATATATATATATATACATACACACACACACACACATATATATATATATATATATGTATTATGTATATATGTATTATGTATATATGTATGTATAAAGTCGCACACAAAGATGTGGATAGATAATCTGATCCGAATGGAAATCTTCTCGGTTTCCCACTACTTGATGTACAGGTACTGTCATCTCAGTGTTACGCATTTAGAGTCAATTATCTCATCAAATCATCCAACAGACACACACACACACACAACAGATATATAATTATGGATATATAAATACGCGTACATTTTTATAAATACATCCACTCACATTTACACATGCATCCATTCTCAAACATTATATATATATATATATATATATATATATATATATATATATATATATATATATATCGTGTGAAAACGTGTGCGTTGTGTCTCATGTGTGTGTGTGTGTTTTTGATTATTAATTAAACAGCCTGTGACAGCATAAATTAAAACAGATATTTATATTCGCTGGACATAAAATTTTTATTACAGTCAATTAACATATCGTGTGCCAGTGTACATATGAATATATATATATATATATATATATATATATATATATATATATATATATATATATATATAAATATATATGTGATATGTTTGAACGTTTTTATATTCAGACACACATTTGACTGAGCTATGAAGAAAGGAAATAGTAAAAATATTTCGCACCAAATTTTCTACACCTATTAAAATACATATTCTGATATTTATCTCGTTTAAAACATCTACTCAAATATTTATGTATATATATATATATATATATGTATACACACATATGAATGTTATATGAGTATGTATACGGAGAAGAAAAGGTATTAAGTTTTTACGAGCGAACGCGGATCTACAGATTCGGAATATTTAGAAAATAATAAAATTGTTTCATTGACACATGGCAGAGGAACGATCGAGTAGTTTTTTTTAAAAAAAAAAAAAACATTTTCTTGTTCTTGGTGAACGTCAGTGTTGTCATATTGGGAGGCCGTAGATTACATCTGAATCAGAGTACCCATTTGTTATTGTTCGTTATAGTATTGATTTCTTTAAAGACAAAATTCATTTTACTGAATAGATATTTCATTAACATTCTAGCAATTTTTTTTTTGAATATTGTTTTCATTCCGAGCACTAACAGATGGACTGGTTATAGGTCGTGTTTGTAGTGAGTGCCTGGAGAACCTTAGTTCAGTGGCGTTCCACTACATGATCAGCACCGAAATGCTCTCAGGATCACCACGTCTTAGTTCGTATCACTGGTGAAGAATGAGAGTAGGGCACTCCATGTGCCAGAATATCTGTACGCGGGAGCACTGCACCCATGGGTCGCGGTGCTTTAGTTTCCTTTAAAAGGAGAGCTCTGATGTCAATTCACAGAAAGTCAAATCAGTCCTCGTTTGCAAAAACTGTACAGTCATGATATGTCTTGTCATTGTCTGAGAAATCAGTTATGATTTCTCACAAATGAATTCCTTTTTCATCTCACAAACTGTACCAACATTTTAACATTTCAAATGCAAAAATTCGTATCACTTAAAAAATATCCGAGTGAACAGAGTGTGTATTTATTAATGAAAATATATATATACATATATATATATATAGAGAGAGAGAGAGGGGGGGGTGGAGAGAGCATTGAAAAGAAGTCTTCGCGTGTGAAAATGGCGAAAGATCAATATGTATATTACTAACAGCCTGTGTATTGAATGATATAAATATGTTTCTTCATTGATAATGTTTATTGGCCTTTAAGGTCCTTTTACATTGCATGCATGTTTTTTTTTAGGAAATTTGTCTAATCAAACAAATAGTAGAATCTAAATATTGTCTAATTTTTGTGTGACGATTTGAAAAATCTGTAATTTGTATAATTACGAGTCACAGATTTTTATGTCGAGTGAATTGTGTAAATTTTCAAAAGAAATCCGTTTTGAATCGCTCCGATCCAGCTTTGTTAAATGCTGCCTGTTCGTTACTTGAACAATGATGTTATCATTAATGAAGTATGTGCATTGTTTCCGTGCTGGCGCTCTGTGACATCAATATTGCACCATGGACATAGTCCAGAGCCTTGTTCGTTTTGATACCTCTCAGGAATTGGTGTATAACGAGTCATACGTAACTAGATCTCAAATTAACTAGCAAGTAATGATTGTGCGACATGAATGAGTGTGTCGAGAATTTCGATAGTAGCGAATATTTAGTGTAAAATGTCGATTGCCGAATATAAGAGTGAGTGACGAGACGCTGTGCGTTGTAAACTCGATCCTCCGTGTCGCTTCGCACTAATCGTTCCGTTTTCCTTCGTTCCAGGTACACGAACTCTGCGACAACTTCTGCCACCGGTATATCAGCTGTCTAAAAGGCAAGATGCCGATCGACCTGGTGATCGACGAACGGGACTCGGGCGGCGGCGCCGGCGGCAAACCGCCCGAGATGGTGGCGCCGACCAACGGCGAGCTGCAGGGCCGCGGCGGCGCCGATTCGACGTCGCAGCACACGGACGGCGCGAGCACGCCCGACGTCGTGAGTACCGCCACATGTCACACGCCCCGATTACGCCCGTCACCACCACCACCACACTCGATACCGATACCGCCGACGAACGTTCCGTTGCCGGCGTCGTCGCAGTGTCACGTCCCTGCCCCGTACTCACCGTACTCCCCGCCCACGCCCTACAGATACACACCGGGCGGCGGCGGCGGCGGAATGCACACGCCGTCGCCGCCGGTCGCCACGCACTACGCGGGGCCCGCAACGCCGACGAACCCGGCGGCCAGGACCTCTATAGTACATCCCTGTCTGTCGTAGTCACGTGCGCGACACCGCGAGAGACCCAGCTGTCTTTTTTTTCTTTGACGAACCGCGAAACGACCCGAACGTCCACGAATCAACCGCGCGGCTCTTAACGTCCCTCGACAGTTGAAAAAAAAACGATTTTTTTTCCTCCAAATTAGTCATTCTTACAGATTCAGGGCTTATCTTCACAAATTTTGGTACGATTTGCGCTTTTCTACTTGTTCGCAAAACATTAATTTACTCCTAAAGCCAATTGGAAACATAAAGTCTAATTTTAAAATGTGAAAAAATATAAATCCCTTTGTAAAGAGAAGATCTACTATCTGAGAAAAAAATATTATTTCATGTCTTGTTTAAAAAATGAACAAACCAGGTACTAGATTAACCTTAAACAATAATTAGGTTTAAAAAAGATTCGATATTTTTAGTTAGGTGAGTGGATTGTCATAACAGCTAAGCAGCTATGAAAAACATTTTTTTACTTTTGTACCATAGAGTTCTATTAAAAGCATAAATATATTGAACATCAAGCTTTAATTAAATCTAGGAAATTGAATCATATGAATATATTTCGTCGGTAAGGATGTTTCATCACTTTTGAAATGTCTTTCATTGAATCCATTTCTGTCGAAAACATGTTTTATAGAAAACTGAAAAATTTGCAGTTTGTGTAACCACAGAGCATACATTTTTATAAGAAATGAAATTTGCAAACCTGACGGAACAAATCTCATAGTTTATAAAATATGCCGTGTGTTTTTATACAAGTTACAAATATTTCAATTTTTTAAAAGTCATCTTTTCGACAAACATGTATTTAGTGTAAATGTCAAATCTCTGCATCAATCAATTAAATAATGCATTCAATAAAAAAAAATATGTCGGTTAGTAGAGCTGCAAACAGTGACGAAATTAGCTAGATTCGACCTCTGACGACATAAATAAAATATTGAAAACTGTAGCACGATTTACGTCCAACTCGTTTTGATAAAACTGTCGAGTGTTCGCTAGCTCTTGAGCAGCTTCACCCATCGAAGTTTCCTCAAATGATCCCCATTCATAATTTTACCAAAATGTCTCGTCTTAGTCTAGTAGCATCTGTATATAGTCATTGTTTTGTTTGTTTGTTTCACGTATATGAAGATAATTTAATACATGACAATCTGTAAATCTATTTCGTATTTTATCAAGAGCTCTTAACCGAGAAACCACGGTGAATAAATAATTGTTTTTTAAAAGCAAAATCCGAGCAAACATTGCAGACAATTGCTTTAAGAAACTGAACGAGTCTCCAAAACAAATATGCGTACTAGTGTTTTGTTCTTACTAACACTGTAAATAGTCTAATGTATTTTGCAAAATTTAGTAGGCTGTTTATTTTTGGTTTCGCTCTCTCATATATATATATATATATATATATATATATATATATATATATATATATATATATAAAGAGAGAGAAAGAATGAAGTAGGATAGGCCCTTAGCAGTAAAATGTAACAAGAAACACAAATTAATTTTGTGAACTTCTACAGTTTCAATTGTTTTATGTTTCATTTGTTGCGCGATAAACAATCGAAATTTGAAACAAAAATGAAACGATTAGTTCATTAGAAAATCTAGCAGTCTTGATGCAAAATTAACCGTTTCTACGCGTATAACGGGAATGGAATTCCGATAAGTTCTTTCTTTGGAATTCTACAGCAAAAGAGTCGATCCGATCATTTAAGTGGATAGACGCTTTTTGCAAAGTAGCCATTTCGGATGTTTCAATCGAACCGATTCGAATTTCGCGGCGTTCGTTCATCGACAGTGTTGTTATTTTTTTTTTTGTCTCATTCCGCCAGTTTTCCTTATCCGGCATGAGGGCCCCCCGGTGAGTGTCTCATATTCTTTTGAACCCGTGACCTCCGGGGCGGTACTCATGGCGGTTTGGCTAACTGTGACCACCACAAGCTGACCAACCACTGGACGTATCTAGAAACAATCGAACGTTGTCGAAACGAAAATAAATAACAAGTTAATCGGTCTGTTTTTCGCACGTTACTGTAAACAGTTGAAACGTACAAAACGAATAACTGAAACACGTTGATGTTTATGTATTTGTTCGAGTCGTTGTTTCTGGATCGTTCGGATGTTTTTCTTTCGTTCAGCTTGCGGTGGCTTGGATAATTTATTATTTAATGAAATATTTATATTATTATATATAGACTTAATGAAATCAGATCTCTTGTATGTTAGATTTTGATCTGTGAGTTCGTCACGCAAACAAATTCAAATTAAGTAAGGAGGCTTTTCAACAAAAAAAAAAAAATTATATAGGCAACTGCTACGCTAAGTAATAAATAAATATAATGTCTATGTATACGAAAATAAATATGTTCTGAACAATAATCGACAAGTATACGAATTTTAGAATTAACGAACGAAAATCAATTATAGATAGTTACGCTGACGCAGATAGCCTCGTTTACGTCACATGTATACGATTTGATTTTTTTTTAAGAAAAACAAAACACGTATCGATACGTTTCTATGTGTGTATAGTGTGTCTGGAAATTTGTACAGTTTGTGAACATCTTGCGCCCTTTGTGAGAAAGTCAAACGATTCAGAAATGTACTTAGGGAAAGAAATGTATATTTTTTTGAAATGCAAATTTGTCGACTGGCCGAAATCTAAACTGTTTGAGAATCGCTGCATCGAACACGTTTGACTGAAAAAATACATTTCGCTGAAACCATGAAATAAAATCCATCCGGTACGAATTTTAAATCGAAAAGGATGAAAACGAACTGTATTTTTCTAAAAACGGAAACAAAGTCACTATTAAATTTAGTGACTTTTTCTAAAACACAGTTGTATTCAGTGCTATTATTTTCAGTAAACAGGCTTTAGTGCATGCGTTTACGAACGGTGCCAACAATTTTGCACCCGTTTACAAAAAAGAAAATAAACAACAACGATGCAAACACAACAGATAGAAGTGTGTATAAACAAATTGTTTGAAAAATATTAAACTTTTTCGTTTTAACGCAATCTATTTTTTTTAAAAACAAGTTTACAAAAGAGTTGTTTCAACGCACTCTTCTCAAACTAAAATTCTGTAAACAGATGTATAACGCAATCAGCGTGTATTATATTAATTATTATTTTTTTTTTATTAATTGAACTATTGTTCAAAGATGGAGGAGATGAAAACACGTTATGCCTATTGAATAGTATAAATAATCCGTTTGTTAATTAACAAACAAAAATGTTTCATTAGCACGTTTGTTTGGCAACATTGTACTTAAAAACAAATGACTGCGACGTTGCCACATCTCTATGTTTGATTATATGTATATATATATATATATATATATATATATATATATATATATATATATATATATATATATGTACATGTATGAGATATATGTATGCATCGGCATGTGTGGTGTAATGAGCGCATTATTGTTGTGTGTTATTCGAACGACCGCCATTTTAGCGTAATTATCCTCGTCGTCGTAGTAGTTGTAGTTGTTGTTTGTCGTGATATTGATCGAAGCCGCTGGTGGAAAAAACAAATGAGCCGCGGCCGAGACTAAGCAGCGACGTCCGCCATTATCGGTCGACGCATGCGTCCGAAAGCGTTCGAATTTTTAAGGTATCTACATTACATAATGTTATTGATATGCAGTTCGGTCGCTCGGCTGTTTTTTTTTCACGGAGACGTCGTGCAGCGATGGCGGCGTTTTTTTTTTCGGAAAAGAAAAATAAATCGCGAAGATCGAATCGGCTACCCTTGTAGCGGGGGTAGGGTTCCTCTTCGAGACATTCCAGTTAGTTTAGTAACGACTTCCGAACATTCCTTAATCTATTTAGGTTTTTAGTGTTATTGATCCGCGCGTACGGACAACTTTTTAACCGAAAGGGCATTATTAAATGTAAATATCGAGGATTTAGTGTCGAAATAATACGAGATATATACCAGATATACGTAAGAAAAATTCTAAACTAGATATGCAAATACCAAGTCGATTTATATTTGTGATTACAGAGTAACGAACAGTGTATTGTCTATAGAAGCAAATGTGATGTTAGATTAGAAACAGTCGGTTAAATGTTCGAAAATCGGCAAAAGTAAACAAGGTGTCTAACGATTCTGATTTTTTTTAAAAAAAATAGCAGAGATTATCTTAAGAAACAATCAAGATATTCGATTAAAACAGCATAAGCAATTCTGGTCTATTTTCAATAAATGCCGCTTGATTAAAATGCTCTGTCATGTTTAAGGAGACCGAGAATGTTTAGTAAAACAAAAGATATTTTTTTTTTGAAAACAGTTGATACTAAAAATCCAACAAATAAACGAATTGAAAATTGAAGTTGTTGAAAAAAGTATTAAACAAATTGTAATCAAGTGTCACTAGATTAAATAAAAGTAAGTAATTTGTCCAGAACTGAAAATATAAAAATGATCACTTGATTAAATAATATTAATTATCCTAATCTGATCTAGTTATCTTACTACATATTATAACAATAATGTAAAAAAGAAAAACAAAATATAAATTATTTATTGTAGGCAACTCTTAAATAAAACATTAACAAGTCTCACTTGACTTAACAAAAAAAAAAATAATTACTTTAACTGGATTCACTAACATGATATAAGACATAACTAGACTTTTTTTAATAAAAAAACTATGAATTATTTATTGAAAACATCTAATAAACAAAATCCAAACATCTATTAGTTTAAAAAACAATTAACTGGATGACATTTTCTTATAAAAAAAAAACGAATCGGTTGATTATTTTATAAAACCGAACGTCGACAACTTATAATCGTCCAATAAACAAAATTGTCGTTGAATTGTCAATAAAATTGAAATTGTCGTTACTTGATCAAATTGTTATAATCAATTACGTCAGGCTGTTTTATTCGAACACCCACTAGATCAGGAAATAATAATTAATTTAAGGAGGTTTCGCCGTTTACAAAAAAAAAGACGAATCGAACCGAGATCGTTTATAAAACAAAACGCTGACGAGTTCAAGTTAATTAGAACAGTTGTCGTTCGATCGAATTGTAATAATTCAGCGTATGAGATTTCGTTCATATAAAAAAATCGAATCGATATTTGGCGAAACGAAACGAACAGACAATCGAATCGAAGAGGGAAAAAAGAAAGAAACAAATCGTACACAGCACACTATATAAATTGACGATTGTACTGAAACGCATGTATACCGATTTTTCACGATCACTCTGTACACGTTTTTTTTGTTAAATTTATTCACACTGAATGTAGCCAGTAATTAAAACCTAATCAATGTAAAGCCATATTAATAGGTTATGTTGCATATTTAATGAAAACACACAGCGTCTTAGGACTTAATTATGCGTGTCTGTAGCGTATGTATATATATATATATATATATATATATATATATATATATATATATATATATATATATATATATATATGTTCGCTGTTCTCCGCACGCGTCTTCTCTTTCTCGAACGCGCTCGCCTGCGTTCCCTCTGTCGCTGTCTGAACAGATTCTAGGATTTATTAAAAAAATATACATACACACACAGATATATATATATCTACGAAGAGAGAAAGAGAAAGAGAACAAATGTTAATCACGTACGATGTTAAACAGACGAATGTGAATAAATATATGTATAGGTTTTATTTTCGACGAGTCGAGAGAGCGAATGATTTTTCAATGTTGTGTCCGATGTGTTTTTCGATGCTGTTTTATATACACATTTGAAATTGTTTGTTTTTCTCTTCATTACTTAATTAATTATAACATTAGTAGTTGTAGTAATAACATTATTATTAATAATAGTAATAGTATTAATAATCGCATTGTATATTAATTAGTTTATGTAAGATACTTGTTATATATGTTATTTAGATTATTATTGAGTCGAATTGTTTTCGAAGTGTCTGTTCCGAATGGAATTCGTTTCTGTCACATGTTTTTTTTTCCTTTTGTCATTGCATTTCTTTGTCTGGAAAATCAATAAATTTTAATAAAAATGACTCGGGTTTTTTTTTCATTCGAGCCGTCGTGTCGACGGACGTATTTTCCTTTTGAGACAGTGTTCGGCGTGCTGGCGTGTGTTCGAAAAGAATCGTTTCTGTCTGTATTCGCCGGCGAGACGGACTTTCTTTTCTCAGTAGGAATGTTTGAAAGTATGCGGATGGCGCAATTGACCGATACTGACCGAAAATCGAAACACTTCGACAGATGTTCTTCGATTTACGGAACATCTCTGTCGTTTGGACGAAATTGTGACTCAGTCACAGGTCCGTACGGATTATATTAGCGGAAAAGCTCGTTAACATTTTCGCGAATGGATTCGTTTCTCCATGGCACCGAACCGGGTCGTTTCGAATCAAAAATATCGATATTTGTAATTTGTTCCATCCCTGCGGACGTGGAATTTGAAGTTTTCTTTTCTTTGAGATCACCGTACTTTGTTTTTGTTCCTCCATTACTGGTTTCGGCCAATCAGTACCCATCTCAAGATATCGAAAGACGACACTGATAATGGAGAAACAGAAACAAAGTACGGCGATCTCGAGGAAAAGAAAACAACTTCGAGAATTTCGAATAAATCGTTGATTATTTTCACGCGCGTTTCGATGGCATCGTCGTCGTCGTCCGAGCGCCAGAGTACAGAAAAATCGATCATAATTCATTTGTGAGGGTGATTTTAGCGACAGTGCCACAACTGTTTTGTGACAAACGGTTGTCAGTATTCCAGACCACGGACTGCGTCGTCGTGTCAATAAAGATTAAACAATAAAATGAATTTGTTTGAAGACTGGAAGCGACGCTAATGTTTCTTCGACGACCTGTTTTTACTTTTGTCTGAGTATGACGAAAGTCCAGACCGATTGACGAATTAACGACGTTATACTTCACCTCCATAATCAGTAATCGTGATGGCCGTTATACGTGATTATAGGTTCCGGAAGTGAAGTATAATCGTTTCTTCTGGTGCAATCGTTCTGGACTCTCGCCCTACTCAGACACAGACCTTGAACTCAATTTTGAGCACAGATGAGGAGGTACATATGAACATAAGAAGACATACGATAAGCGTTTTTTTGTAATAAATTAATTCCAATACCAGTGTTTCATATTCGTTGATCGCAGTAGGCCTTGCTACGCACATTCTATTACAGTGTGTGTGTTTATAAAAACAAGCGACAAATCTAGTCATCTTATAAACTGACTAAACAATTGCAAAAACAATATAGTGAATAGGTTTTATGACAGGAAAAAGCTATATATATATATATATATATATATATATATATATATATGTGTGTACATATAAATATAAATGAATGAATATGTGTGTTAAATAAACTTGTATTATTAACAGCTTCTCACGCAGGACATTTATTGATATGAGAGACAGAGAGGAATCCAAAAAAAATGTACATATATATATATATGCGTATTCGTACGCATATAACAACGAGGGGCGTAAGTCAGTTGTTAGCGATGTGACTTACCACCCAAATAGGGGTTGGTTTCGTAGACAGATAAACACGATTCATCCATCAATCCGTCCCCCGGACTGGGATTATACAAGACAATGTACATTCATTTCAGTTAGGGGTGTCGTGTCTGAACCGTTCTGGTTTCGAAGCTAGACACGGCGAGGACTTCGGTACACATGCGCTCAACAATAACAAACAATTATGTATAACACATACTTATGTTCGTTTATGCATATATATATATATATATATATATATATATATATATATATATATATATATTTATATATTATAAGCCTAATTAAACGCAGAGTTTTAGACCTTCTGTATGACTGTATTTGCCCTAGTGGAAACTCGCGACTGATCGCATCATACTCGGATTATTTCTTGAATTTTGTCACAGGGAATGAAAATAAACGGTTGATAGATTTCATGTCGGAAGAAGATCGCTGTGTTCACCGTGTTTCACATTCGCTACAAGTTTTTAATGATAATTTTATTCGCAGGTACTGAAACAAATTAAATCGTAACTATAATTGAACGTTTTTAAATTTTGTGCCAATGATAAGTGGCATATACACTGGTACTGGAATAGTATTTAAACTTTTTCGTACCATTCTTAACTGAATGTGTAGGGATTGAACCGCCAATTACTGTAAATTACTCCATGATTAATTTTTAAATGGGTATTTCTTGAAGTAATTAACTGTATTCATTTTATAACGTTATAATTGGGTGTTTTTGTACCTGTGATCTTGTTGATACACGTTGTCTTCGTCGTTTTGGATCGACCGTGCGTGATAAACAGTGCAATATTTGGAGAACACAGACACTTGGTTGATCCAAAACGAAGAATACCAACTGGACATTGATTTGGTGTGAGTAATTTCGAAATGATTGTAACGTAATTTCCAAAAAAATTATTTAATTAATTTATTGCATCACCAATTGCATCTAAAGACAGATTCTTAAAAATACATATATGACATACTGTGCCTAATTCGTTTACTAATAAGAATCAGGTAAGCTGAAACAATGAAACAAGTTAATTTGTTTATCATTTGATTATTTTTATAAATGCTTATGTTCAGGAAATAATGTTTTTTCAATACAATTTTATTAGACTGAGTGCTTGCATTAAATTATTGAGAATGTTTAAACAACTGAAAAATAAAAATATACATATATATATATATATATATATATATATATATACAGATATATATATATATATATATATTTAAATATATATATATATATAAATATATATATATATATATATATATATATATATATATATAAATATACATATATATATATATATATATATAAATATACATATATATATATGTACATGTATATATATATATATACATATATATATATATATATATATATATATATATATGTATATTTAAATTGTATCCCAACAAAGTTATGTAAACATGCAGGCATGACTTAATCAGCTCAGTAGTCCTCTAATAAAAATCAAGTTAACTGATAAACACATAATGGAAAAAAGTGAATGTAGTCATCATTTCTTTGTACTGCTAAATGTTTCTGTTTAGAAAATAATTTTCAATAATTTTGTATTAGTTTTTTCAATGAAATTGTATTAGTTTTTTTCCATTAAATTATTTGTAGTAAAAATGTTTAAACATTTGACATATTCGTCCATATATATATATATATATATATATATATACACATATACATACATATATGCTGTATTAAAACAGGTTTGTATCCGTGTATAATATCCGTGACTTACTGAGCTCAGTTAGTCAGTTAATTAAAATCAAGTTAACTGGTAAACTTTTTCATCATTTGTTTATTTTTCTAATTGTTTCTATCTATCAAATTTTTATTGACAATTTTTGTTTTATTGATTATGATTTTTAAAAAAAATTCTAAATGTTTTTTAATACACTTGTTTGTTATATATATATATATATATATATATATATATATATATATATATATATATATATTATTAGAGAAAATCTTCACCAAAGAACTGAAGCCACTCTCCACAAGAGACAGAGCGAGTGTTTCGCCTCTCTGTGTGTGTGTATAAATATAGATTGATGCTGCGGGTAAATCCGTATACCGTGGGGACTCGCTAAAATAAGGGAGTTTTACTGGTAATTGGTGTCAATTTTATATCGGGGGCAAAACCTATATCGCTCAGTTCCCCCGCACCGTACAATAAACGTAACGGTCCATCCATCCATCCATCTATCCGTCCGTCCCTCAACGGCATCGATAGTGTGTTTTAATGCAAGTGGTACGCGGCACTTAATCCGAATAGGCTGCGTAAAAACAAAAACGGTACGTATTCGGTTTCGGTTTTTTTGTTTATTGTTATTATGACGTGCGTGCCGTATTATAGCCGATTGTAATTGTATTGTAATTTCGTGCCATCGGACTGGGAAAAAAATGCGCTGCGGCGGAGGCGGTTGTCGATTCGAACACCGATGTGCGATTCAATTTTCTTTTATCAGAACTTGTTTCGATCTCGATTACAGTCAAATAGATACTTTATTACATGTAGTTCGATTTAATTTTTAATTAGTATTAATCCTTCTTAATCAATCGAATATTATTGACTTTGGAATAAGCCTGCGATGTTGAATTAAAACCGATTTTCTTCTATTGGATCACATTTCGGACAAATTTTCAAATTTCAATACTTACAACTTCTTGTAATTTATCTTCTAATTGTATTCCTTTCGACTGCTATTGCATTTAATTACTGATACTACAACTATCTTCCACGTTTAGAATCCCTGTTGTTAGAATCAGTTCAATTTCATGATTTAAATTTAGTTAATCACACTATTTAAAAATTAACCTTATCTTGCTAGTCTTCATCTTTTTAGATCAGTTGTCTATTCTCCACTACTAGTTTCGACATGAGTGTTGTCCGCAGACAGATATTGAAGCCTGTCGAGTCTCTAACATCTACTTGAGAATGACTAGTGGAGCACAGATACATAGTTGACCCAAAAAGAAAACGAAGGTCTATAGAATAATGTATTAACGGCGTCACAGTTATGAAAATACATAGTTGTTATTATAAAATTTAACAATTAAATTCCAGATGTGACATTGAACTCGTTAAAAATCCATTTAAAGATAATGGAAACATCAAATTCGTAGTCCTTAATAACAACAAAAGTCTTAAGGAATTCAAGAAGAGTATAACAATCTACTGTAAGATCAATCAGTATTTTGGCAATGAAGTTTGGTACGAAATTTAATTTAAAGACTATTTTTAATATGACCTCACTTACATCTATCTTCCACCTATGTAATGGAAATAATAGCCGAGGATAAAATCAGCTGAAAGTGTTATCATATTTAAAGTTCAAATTAGAAGCATCAATTCTTCATTATTATTTTCATAAAATATCAAAAAATCTAAGTTTGTTTAGCTTAATGTTAAGAAGCATTGCGGACAAGCTCGTTTGATCTTCTCACTCGATAGACAACAATGTATTTATTGTCCTTTTTGTAAAATATTTGCAATCTGGTAGGCCTGTACATTGTATTAGCATAAAAAAATTATGTATTGAAGTATAAATAAGACTCGATTTCATATCTGAAAAGACGACACGGTACGATTGAACGTCCAACGTAACTCGATTGAAAAACAGTCGTCTCGTTCAAAAGGCCTCTCTGTCTGTTTTAATCGTAAAAGATCAAGAAACCACGATCCGCGTTCGTATCAGTCGATGTCGTTTTCTGACGATCCAGTGGGCCGGATCATCGTCGGTGACGCACCGTACGGTTCCCCGTACAAGCGGACTCGCGAACAGTCGAACGCGCTCCACGGCCTGCTCTGTGATATTTGCATAGGATTTTCATTTCGTTTTCGAAAACTGCATAATGTAACGTTTTCGTACGAGGGCAATACTTCGGGACAATTCATACAAATCGCATATCTTATATATTGTAATTTATATCACATTTAAATTCATACCGTATATAAATATACATACTTACGAATGTGTATATATATGTATGTATAAATTCTGCTAAAACGAAATACATTGTAGAAATAATTTATTGTTTTAAATACAGCTATTTCAGTGTTCATGCTTTCAGATTATTTCTCTGTCAGTATTCCGGTCATATTTTTGAAAACATGAGCCAAAAAGAGTGACACTCTTGTACACAAATAATACCTTATAGAAAAAAGGTTAATATTGTGTTTTTTTTTTCTGTATCTTAGACCAATAAAGTTGATTGGAGCGAGACATAACCGACATTCAACGATGATTATTTGAACATCTGGGATCAGAAGATTTTTTAGAAACACAAATGGGATTCATTTATGAAATGAAAGATTAAAATAATAAAGAATGATAACGTTAATTTCCATCCAATGATCCATTTTCGATTCAATGTCGATAAGTCTGTTGAGACTTCGTGTGCAATACGGATTTAAGTGAATCAATTCCGATACATTTTTAAAAATCGAAAACTGTTCTGATTCTGAGTAAAATACACTTGTGAATTGGTCGTTTTTTTCTCTTTGTTCCTTTTATCGCGTTAACAGTCATAGATTTGATATCCTATAATTAAAGTGAGCATGTGTGGGGCTGACTTGAAGAGTCTTGTAGTTAGTTGCTGTGTATTTATTCTTCATATAAGGATTTTTGAAAATTTTTCCACGCTTAATACATGCTTGATAAGTTTGTTAAAGCATTCAGAAAACTTTAAAGTTCTCTCTCTCTCTCTCTATATATATATATATATATATAGAGAGAGAGAGAGAGGTGTGTGTGTGTGTGTGTGTATAAGAACCGATGTAGATCAGATAACATCAAATTGTTATCAAGATGAAGAAATCTGACCGAAACGGCGTCGGTTCGTATGAGGGAGTGAGAGTGAGAGAGAGAGACGTGCGTCGACGGAACGGAGCGAACCCGTCGTATCTGACATTAATTTCATTCATTAATGAGCGCACGCGTAAATAATGGACGGGCATATATTTTATCTCCAATTATAGGGCCCGAAATAACCGCGCGTCCGTGCATAGGGAGCCGCGGAGCGTCGCGACGCACGCCGACGCGCCGATATTCGTAGAGATTTCGTCGACGGAGGCGTCGTGCACACATGTATATATATATGTGTGTGTGTGTGTACCTAACGGGATAATTCAATGATAAATTGCTGTACATGTAATTGAGTCCGCGTGCCAGCCGTGCGACATGAACGCGCCGCGAACGATGCGCGGCGTCGTCGCTGTCTATTCCTGGACACAGGAGGCACCGTCGTCGTTTTTCACGAGAGCGCTGTGTCGTCGGGATGAGGCCCGCCGACCCGTGCGATGATCTAAATATCGATCGTGTCGTGTAGGTTTCACTAGACTTGCGACTTCTCCCCGTTCGCGTTTTTAGAACAGACGGATGTAAGCGTTTTCAAACCCGGAAAAGTGTCGATCCGTCCGAATGTGTCGCAAATGTTCACGGAGAGTGTTGGGTCTTCTACGGACATTTTTTCAAGCGCTGATGTTCAATCATATCTTAGTTGTTCGAGCGGGATGACAGGTAAAGAATTACGAATGAAAATAGACAAGAAAGTAGATGAGATGATGAGATGAGAGATCACTGATGTACACGTTTCGAGTCCCAGACAAGTGTTAATCCGTCTCAATGTTTTGATATTTATAGAAAACGTTAGATCTTTCGTGTGTTACAGTTTTTAAAGCCCCGGTGTTAAATCATATCGTAGTTGTTTGGGTTCATTGACAGGTAAATAATCAGGAATGAAAATGCACAAGAAAGTAGAACACAGATGTGTACACGTTTTCAAATCCGAAAAGGATTCAATCTCTCGACGTTTCGATGTTAAACGGACTAAGAATGAAAATGTTAAACAAGTAGATCAATAAGCTAATTGGATTCGTTTATAAAACTGACAGGAAGTTTTTGAAACTCGAGCAAGCTTCAGTCCGTGAATGTGTGATTCATCCCTTATGGAGAAATATGGAAAGAGGAGAATATGAAAGAAAATATTTCAGGATATTAATCTTGAATTAACGTGAAACACTCCAAGAGATCTGACGAACCCTAGTCATTTTATGATATGTTCAGAATGACATTTCATAATGAAATATATTTCTCGAATAAGCAGGTATTAAAGAGATCCAAAGAGAGAAAACGAATACGTGGAAATATATTTTTCATGTTATATTTTCAGTTATTCTCCAAATTGTGCCCAGAGACCAGTGAAGGATTATCTTAGCGAGGTCAACATATCTTTGTAGCTGTTGATCAGGTCTTATTTCTGGTATATTTTCACAGTTCTATTGTTTTTTTAGATCCTTTATTTTACACGCAAAGCCTGTAAGAAATTACAAACGTATTCGAGTGTGTATTATGAGGGAGAGAAGTCCTTTTAAATTGATATATTACCAATATATTCGATAATTAGTACTTTGTACACCGCAAATATTTTATTGAAATATCAAAGATTATAGCAGGCATAGAAATTAGATTTTTGGGTGCGTATTACAAGTTCGAATCTTGTCGTATAAGTCAATAGATAAAATAATTATCTTTCGCTGAATATTTGAAAGTCACAGAATCAAGTCTAAAAACTAATAATAGAGTTTATGTTACTGGCATAAATTAAGTTGTGATGATCTAAAATGTACACCGTGTTGGGAAATAAGAACAGAGAGGTGAATATCCTCAGCTTATTTCAAGTGCTTATGAAAAAAATCAGTCTTCTACGTGAATTTGTTTTGGAGTAATTAGTGTTTCAGATAGATATTCTATGTTTTAATTATCGAGAAATGGATTGACCTGTACACAGTGACACTGTTACAAAGTGAGAACAAAAAACAGCACTCTAAGAGGAATATGTACGAAAGTATTTCTTTTGTTCTGAATTTTCAAAGCTGACTCTTTTATGAAACGATTCGACTCGAAAACTGAAATCGGTCGAGATCGATCGATCATCCGTACTGTTGTTTAGATTCGTTCTCGTTCCGTCGGACGCTCGTTCGACACAGAGACGAGACGAGACCGTGCCGACGGTCTCGTCGCACAGGTCTCACGTGTCGCGATTATTCCGGATCCGCAGTCCCCGTCGTCGGCGCGACGTAGCGTCATAGAAACGTGACACTGTCGACGGCACATGTCGAAAGAAAATCATCGTCGTCGGCTATGACAACACAACAAACATAGAACTGTCGACCGTCAACGACGCGTGAAAATAAAGACGGAGCCATTAATCACGCGCGGCGTCAGAACGGGACGGCGCGTTCATCATCTCGCAAATATGTCGAGCGAGTCCGATCCATCACGAGAAAACTAGTATTTCGGTTATTTTTATTTATTTATTTATTTAGGTGTCGGGTTCTATTTTTTTCTTCACGTTTTTTTTTTCTCTTCCACTTCTGATCAGTCGTCGTCGTCGTCGTCGACGCTGCCGTCTCTGTGGACCGTTTGTTTTGACTATCGAGCCATTCCGAATGTGTTTAGTCTTCGTAGGCGACACTCCGTCGACAATCTGATGTTTCGTAGACGGAACGAACGGTCGCTCGATTCGAGCTCAGCACGCTGGTACACAACGGGAAAGTAAAACGATCCAGCTGATGTTTGAATGAGACCGTAATTGTATACTCCTGGACAAGGAGAGGGACCGATGAAACGTTTAAAAAAGCAACCTCGCTTTCACGTCACGTCACTGATTGAACGTTCTGCTGCACAGATTCTTTGTTTGCTGATTTCAAGCAGTCTCTCGGATGCAAAACATTCGATCTAGATAGCCGCGACCGCCACAAAACATCGACAGAACGACCGGGAATTTCAAAAATCGGCCCACGTTGACACGTAACGTTCATGTGTGTCTATATTTATGAAGGCGGAAGTCAAAATGTTCCGTGTAATGTTACGAACGTCGATATTAATTTTCAGAACAGGTTTATACAGTAATAATCTGTACTTAGTCTCTAGATGCAACAACATGCCAATGAGGAGCAACACGATATATATATATATATATATATATATATATATATATATATATATATATATAAAATGGATGCGTGTATAAAGAACACGATTCGATCAAGGAATCGATTAACGGCGTCGTATCGTATGTACGTACATAAATATAATCTGTTACTAATCGTTTCCTCTTACTCTCACTCCAGCGTCTCTCGCGCTTCGACGAATGTAAATATTTTACTCGCACACACATACGTACGTGTCGCAAAAAGCCTCGCAAGCACACGCCAAGTGTACGCACACACACACACACACACATCGGCGTCCGTCGGTCGGCACTTCGTCGTCGTAGAACAGTATTAGGTTTCCTAATTGCATGGCGACAAAATAATAATATTATCTCGTGACACGGAATTATGTTTCATCGTGAAATGTTATAAAATATGTACGGGTTTTTTTTTTGTTTTGAAAGTCCCAGTTCCTCGAACGGTTCTGTCTTTTTCTATTTTCTGCATTACTCGTTTATTTACCCTGTATGTATATATATATATATATATATATATATATATATATATATATATATATATATATATATATGTATATAAAACAACACAGACTGCTATGGTTTCATTTGTTTTTCTTCTTGATGTTTAAACAATTTGAAATTGTTTACGCTGACATATCTGGATCGCTGCTATATTCATTTAATTCGAAATAAGATAGAGAACTGTTCAATTGTTTTACGTCGAACAGGACTTCCTGTACGTTTGGAAATATGCTAATGTGCGTATTTCAATGACGGTCTCCGAGAAACTATTTAATTGATAATGAAATTGTGTTGTTAAAACGAAAATCAAAACTGTAAAACATTTAACAAAAAGATTTAGTTATTTTTATAAAAAAGTATAGCAGGCTATGTTTATATAATATACATATATACATACATACACACGCACATGTTTGTAGAGTGCTATGATTCGATTTGTTATACTCTTTCGTATTGAAAAAGTACTGAACTTGTTTTCCAGCCTGTCTAGATCTTTGTATTTAATTTATATTAGAGGAACATGAAGAAATATTGACAATTGTTTTATCTACAATTAACACATTCGTGTTTTCTGAACATTTGGGGGTTTATTTTTACAAATAAAGTTGTTTAATCATAATATTCTATCATGAGTAATGAACGGGTCTTGCAACTAGTGAAATGAAAATTTCAATAATATTTCACGCTGGCTATGAGAAAATATGAAGAATACTATCTAATGTTAAAATAAAATATTTTTGTATATATACATTCTAAGTCTAATCGCCATTCGGAATAATTAGAAAGATGGACTGTCTCCTAAAAGACAGTCAGTCTTCAGGACGTTCAATTACACAAGGACTTTATAATAATTATTTATGTTTTTAAACAAATAGAGGCCTACAGAACAATCTTTTCAGAACATTTCGATCGATTGATTCTTGTAAATCAATTATTTTATTTCGAAACATCATTATCTAGTTGGTTGTTTATACATCAGTTGTTTTATTTTTCAAAACAGTAATTCCGCAGTCACCCTGGATCGATTCTTTAACAAACACGATTCGAGAAATACTTTTTTTTTGTCAACGCAAAAAAAACAACTGAGCAAACAACGTGATTTATTTTGTTTTAATTTTTGAATAAAAACAATGCGTCTTCTCGAAAATACTAACTAGATTTTTTACATATTATTTTGTTGCAAAAAAAAATTCGATTACAATTGTGTATGGAAATTTGTTTGTCAGATAGGTCCGTGTGAGTGTGTGTGTGTGTGTTCGTGTGTGCGTTTACAGTGTGTCTATTTATTATGTACACACATAAAGGCAACCAAATGTGTATTTATTTATGCGTGGACATCCGATAAACTGAACGACGACGACGATGAAGAACCAGTCAGTCGCCCGTTATGTATTCAAATTTATGCGCCGAAATGATCGCGGTCGGCCATGGAGACGCTACTGTGCTCGATCCGTGCAAAGTTTGATGTGTGCATCACGGCGATTCTGTTTTCTAACCGTAACGGTCTGAAATCAGGTAGACACTTCGTCTATTTTAGATATAGGGCGACGGACAGCTCGAAAATAATTGAGAAGTAAGATTCTGGTCCCTCAGAGCCGGGAGTTTTCTATTCAGTTATCGCGGAAGACAGCTCATACACTTTTATGAAAGTGTCTAATAATGAATTGTTGTTCATTAATTTCTACCCTGACGTGTATTTCGACGACAATCCAGTTATCTTTAGAGTGCATGCGCAAAAAAACTATTCCCAATCTGAAATAGATTTCTCTTATATCTGAACTTGGAGGATGTTAAACTCGACATTAAAATGAGGTTCAGAGTCTCAAAATAAAACAAAACTCAATTATTGGATATTCTAATGAAACAAAATATTAAATAATTTTCATTTTGATTTATTAATGAAATTTGAAAGTCTTTTCAGAAGTGAAATTAAGAAACATTGTTTTATTGCTTATTTTTCGGATTCTTTCCACATTTCAGTGTTAACTTATCAAATCATCACACCAGACTTCCAGATAGGAAACATTCCATCGTCCCAGATCTCCTGAATAGACATTAATCATTCTTCCAAATTGCTCACACGTCGTACAGAACTCGTTACGTCGTTTAAAGGACGATCAATTAAAAATTAACACGATTTATTTTCAAATCTGTCACGGTACACACATTTCTGATCGTTATAACTCCTTTCATTCTCATTTTCGAACGACAGTGGCACACTTTTGCAAAGTGTTAGTATTCTATATTGAAGATATATTCCGACATTCCGTTCTCTATTTATATTTATCCTATATTTCGTTCATCTCGGCGAGTATATTTAGATACAAGAACAAAAGAAAGCATGTTTATTTAAAGACAACCGTGATACCTAAGTCATTTCGATCTCAGGTTGCCATGGATAAATGTTGAGACATTTCAATGCGGTTCTGTATACAATTCTCCCATTAATGAATTCAGAGTAAATGAAATCGTTATATATATATATATATATATACACACACATGTATATATATATATATATATATATATATATATATATATATATACAGAGAAAGAGAGAGATAGAGGGAGAGAAGTATTATTCAAGGAGATAACTGATTCAATTCTCGTCTATCACAAAACAGCGTTCGTTAATTAATCCCGTCCATAGCAACAATTTCGAAATAATCGACATCGCACGCACGTACACACACACACAGTCAGAGAGACATGACATACACTGCTATGCAAACACAATCTCACACACACAATCAGATATTAAAAAAAGAATGAAGATGAAGACTTGTCACAACAACGGTCTTCGTAACTGTACAACAATTTTAATTATATTCCTTGTATACTAAAAATTCCATCAAGCGACACAAACACACACACAGCACCGTATCTATCTATATACATACATATATACACATACGCACACATATTATATATATATATATATATATATGTATGTATGTATATATAAACATGGATTTTTATACCATTAACGCCCACTTGAACGCATATCAACGGACATAAATAATTTCGTTAAACGCGTGAATCGAGTGTGCCGTGCGTTTTAATAAATAAATGAAACGATGGAAATAAAAACATTGGAACGCGTCCGATCGACGCGAGAACAAGAAAGAAAAGAATCGAGAAACGTATGAAAAAAGAAACAACCGATAAACAGATATATAAATTGACGCGGCCTACTACGAACAATTAGCCACATATTTGACATTCATTCGTTTTGAAACGGGACGACAGACTGTGACAGTCGTCGTGCGCTGTTGCTGGACTATTGAGTTATTGCATCGATGCGTCCGTCACATGCTTATATATATATACACACACACATATATATATATATATATATATATATATATATATATATATATGCATATATAAGAATGTATATAAATTGTCAAATTCTTGCAGTAATAACTACAGCACCCTTCCATACAATCGATTTATATACATATGAGAGGTAATCAAAGTGCTGGAGTGTTGAATAAAAAACAACTAGTTCGAAATTTAAATAATTCTAGCTCGGATAAAGTTTAAATGTCTACCTTTATATAAATAGATATTTTTTCAAGACAAGATTAAAGGAATCGTTATTAAAAAATAGAGTACAAGTTTTATTGAACACTTCTATATCTGTTTGCTTTAATCCTTTGTTTCATGTTTTTCTATTTGGTCTATATTCTCTAGTTTTGTCTATCGAATTTAGTAAAGTAGAACATATAAACAGCTTATAAGCAATTCTATTTTTTTTTACGTCTATCGCACTGTTGTTCGTCATAAAAGGTTCAGAAAAGAACCCACAACGTAGCTACAGTGCCGGGATTCTTAGAGACCCGAAAACCAGTATATGTTCACTGATGGCAACAAAGATGTTATGCTTCACTGGTAGTCATGATCTGGGAAAAATAAGCACTTCTATTTCAATTTCTTTTAAATTTTGAAAAAATTGTATCACAAAATGTGCCGCCACATATATGTATCGCATAGAAAAAGGAACACATTTCAGAAGGAACTTGACAAAAATATAATAAAACCATTTTACTAGAAATAAAAATAAGTATCAGTCATTATTGAATAAAAAAAAACAAACTGTTATTTAGCTGACATTACTGAATTATATTCCAGTGATCGAGAATGATTACTAATAAAAACAGATTGCTTGATTGAGAGATATTGGTTTACTTCCCCGGATGATAATTTTTACAATAATCACAGCTATCCATTTCTAAAAATGCTACTGTGATCAAATATCTGCAGATACATTATTATTTACATATATATATATATATATATATATATATATATATATATATATATATATGTATATATATATATATATATACATGAGTTCAATAATGATCCAGATATGGAGTACTGTCAGGGAACAAATAGCGAACCGAACATTTTATTTCACAATATTTCAAACACAAAGTTCTTACAACATAAAGTACAGCAGGCCTTGAAAACAACGAATTTTAAATTTAATTTAACAGATTTATATACTGTTCATTTCAAAGCTCACTTGATTTACAATACGTGTACGTTTTAAATGTTTAACGATTCAGTGCTCACTAGATTCCTCTTTATACGAATCTATATGAATCTGTGAGTATATATATATATATATGAATACACACAAATACACTGTACGTACATATCCACATGTGATATAAATAATTACACACATTGATATAACCGTTTTCAAATTGAAATATTTCGTGCAGCATCCACTTAGTTACCTGCAGTAACAAAAAGAAATTGATTAGTCAGAACATGTTTATTCAGTTCCGTGGACGTGTACCTCAATTTATAATGTTAATTAAACGCTGTGTTATATAATACGGCTTAATTAATTATGTCTATAAAATAATACAAACATTCACGTTTAAATATATATATATATATATATATATATATATATATATATATATAAACATGTACATAATTTGAAAACATTTTTTTAAATGTATATATTTGAAGATAAGCAAATTGCATAAAGTTTTTCGCACAGAAAAGCGGGCAATGTTGCTAATTAATTTTGTATGAAATTGGTTCGAATGGTCCCGTTTTTAAAAAAGTAATTTATGTGTTTATTTCATAATGTTACATCGGTCGAATCTCACTGGAGGTGTTCTTGTTTGTTGTAAAGAGAAGATCGTTCACTTTCGTTTTGAATAAGTGTGCACACCAGATTCGCAAATGACCAAAACTGTGTTTTTTTTTAATATTGAGAGATCAACAACGGCAACATTCACACAGACGAGTTCTTTCAATCGACGAACGGTAAAAAAATGCTTCTGATCTCAAAACGATCTAATTTTGAACCAGTACACTTTTTGCGGTCTGCTGTGTGACGAGAAAACTTGTGAGAACAAATTGAGAGCCAGAGCAGAAATCTGAACAGGAATAAATCTGAACGTGTGTGTATCAACAATGATCGAGCGTGGTCACTATTCAAATATTGACCATTTTTGATCGGAAGAAGGTCTCTCATCTACGGGCGAGTGAGAAAGACATTTGTGAAAGGGTCAGTGCTTCCCGAGAGCTGTTGCGAATTTCAAAATACATTTTCATCGAATGTTTAACTAATTAAAATGTACCATGAGAGATCCAAGAGGTGATAGATGGACCGATGAATGAAAATGTGTGTGAGTGTGTGTTTATTATTCCACATATTGTTATTCTCGTTATTCCATAAACATTGAGAAAAGAGAGGGAATTAGTAAAGAAACAAAATGTGAAGAAACTGTATGCAATATTAATTTTATCACACTTTGATTCATGTATTCAGCTTTGGAGTGTTGCGTTTGCTATTCTCTTATTTTTATATTCTTAAATATATATATATATATATATATATATATATAATGGAGAGAGAGAGAGAGAAAGAACGAGTTATATAGGTATAACTAAATAAAATAAACATAGAATTTGAATTTCAAAACCGTTCTCCATCTCAAAAGTATCATCTGATACAGAAGAGATTGTTAACTGTTTATATATATATATATATATATATATATATATATATATATATATATATATATATATATATATATATATATATATATATATATGGTCCAAAAAAAGAAGAAACATTTTTAGTACAGAGATCGACTGTGCGAGATAAGTACAAAGAATGCCATTTAGGCAGTAAAAGATGGAACTTTCAATAGGTTGGAGATAAACCACACAACACAACCTGTTGTGCGTCTATCATCAAATTCAAAACACACACACATTATATATATATATATATATATAATGTATGTGTGAGTGTGTATACAAATGTATCCAAGTGTGTTTCGTTCTGGTGCTGCTGCACCGTGTGATCCGTTGAAAAATATATAGGATTTATCTGTCGGGTCCATCTTTTGTATCTTGCCCGTTACATCGACTCGAAATGAACGGTTCGAATATACATTTATATATATATATATATATATATATATATATATATATATATATATATATATATATTATTTTTTCCATCTCGTCACTACCTGTTATTTTTTCAGTATAAATATTTTTTTCGAATTTCGATCCGTGTCTGTTAGTTCGTGTTATTTCTTTTTTAAAAAAGAAAAGAAGCAAGAATTTCGAAAAATCGTTCTATTACTTGTCGTGGATTGAATTCCGTAGATTTCGAAAATTTGTACTTGATGTATAATGTTGTTAATCGGTTCGGTATAAAATGTACCTTAGATTAATAATATTTTTTATAAGTCAAGTAAATTATATTTGTCTTTTATGTACGTACGGACAGGGGTTGTTCGATAAACGAATACCGATATTAAATAATCAACGATCCATCGATCGTCTCACGGGATTTCTCTGTCAGCATTAAGGGGAAAACTATTGTGAAATTTACACTTTTCAAAAACGAATCTACATTTTTGTCATTTTAATAATAAATTTTACCTGTTTCATTTTCGAATTTCAATTGAATCAGTAAGTAAATTTAAAATGAAACGACAATAGTGGTAGTAGTAAACATAAGTATGTACTCACTAGAGAATCAACTTCTAATCTGCTGGATAATAAGGTTTTTCTTTAAGAATCTGAAACAAACAAGAAATACAATTAGTGTCAATCAATTTCTAGTTTTCTTGATGATATTAATAATGAATTTGAATGTAAATATATGTGTATATATATATATATATATATATATATATATGTGAGTGTGTGAGTGTGTGTGTGAGTGTGTGTGTGAGTGTGTGTGTGTGTGTGAGAGAGAGGGAGAGAGAGAGAGAATATGTATGCATAAAATGTGTTTAAAAATTCAATAATCAATCCCTAAATGGAATTTTGTGACGTTGATCTAGCAATCTTCAGAAACAATGTTTTGATGATATTTAGGTATCTCGATCGTTGAATGCCCCAGTCATTTTCTTTTGTATTTATAGACTAAGCTGCACTTAACAGAATCTACATACACTGTTCCGTTTTTGGATTTTAATTAATTCAGTAGACAAACAGTTAAAATAATCGAGATACTTCTTATAGAAGAATCACTCCTTACGCACCACGAAACTTTTTTTTGACAATCATAGCCTCGTAGTTAACCCGCGGAAACAACGGACGGCGTCGCGCAGTGAAATAAATTTAGTTTCACTAGTATTCCGATGTTTAGATTATGTTTGTATCTCAGTAGTCTGTGAATGAATTCGTTAATAATTGAAAAGCATTAACGAATTAATCATTATTCGTTAATGAATGAATAATAATACTGTTTAATTACAATATACATAAACAAACACACATGTATATATATATATATATACATAATGGGTGTATGTTGGTACAAGTGTGTGTGTGTTTTGACGATTTTTGAAAAAGAATGAATATACCATACTTCGATCTAAGTGGTCTCTCTGTGTGTGTAATTTTATGTAGACCATGGATAGAAATTATTATTTATTTAGTGCTCTGTGCATTAAGATCGCAATATTGATCTCAGTAGACTGTGGATGACTGCTGTTGAAGTGAAGAAAATGTCAACATTGTTTAATTCGATATAAATAAAAGTACATACGGACATTATATATATATATATATATATTATACATACACACACACATATATATATATATATATATATACATATATAATGTCTGTATGTTGGTACATACGTATATGTTTTGAAAATGAATTGAGATATTATGTTGGTGCAAAGAAAATTGCGGTCTTCACAAGGTCTTCAAGTGATAAAAACCACCATTATTTTTGAACCAGCCTGGTAGCATATATTTAGGTTTAAATAATTTGTGATGTAATTCTAAGCAGATTCTGGAGAAAAAGTATAATTTATCTTAGTAATCTGTGTATGCACTAATTCGTACATTTGATCTCAGTAGTCCGTGGTGATGATTGTTACTAATGAAATATCAATATTGTTTAATTCAATGTACATAAAAGTACGTACATATTTGTTTGTGTACACCCACACACACAAATATATATGATTTGTACTTGTATGTGCGTATCTGTTTTGTAGATGTTGTAATACAACAGATATTTTTATCAAAACAATCTGTGGTGCAATTCTAAGCAGTCTCTGGATCTGAATTACTTATAATTTATCTTAGGAATCTGTGCATGACGATCATACATTCAATCTCAGCAGACTGTGAATGGAATTTGTTAGTAATGGAATTTCGATACAATTTTTATTTTAATACACAGATGAATATATACAATCATATATGTATATGTATATATATATATATATATATATATATATATATATATATATATATCGATTATGTGTCGCGAGGTATGCAAACGTTCTTAAGCGCGCGTGCGTATGTGTGAAAATAATTGACAGTCGGCGACACGGATCACTCGATCTTTCGCGTATATCTGTCAACTGTTCATCTAAAGTCTGTTACTCTGCGATGCGTCCATGTACACTTCTAATATTATTATTACACACACACACACAATGGCCGGAGATCTATACTCATACAATTTATATATATATATATATATATATATATATAAGTGTGTGTGTGTCTGTAGAAACTATTTCGACTGACAGACCGATCCCGTTGACATCGGTGTTGACTTTTGTCGCTCCTCTTCTTCCGCACAACGTCTCGCGGTCATTATCGTTCGAATTTTTCAGTTCTGTTTATGTTCTTCGAGTTTTCTTATATTATTATTACTGTCTAATATATTCGTATGGCTTCTACGTTTATATATATATATATATATATAAAACGATTTTTTCTATACCGTCATCTCGTCAGCGTCGAGTGAAGAGAAGATTGACGATTCGGTCGTAATCTACGTACATGTTTTCAATTAACGCTCATATATCAAAATTAAACGTCTGTTTGTCCGTCTCTGTTCGTTAACGCGACGCGCACACGTGTGTGCGCCGCGTGCAACAGTCCCGACAGACCGATCTCTCCTGTAGGAAATGAAATATCATTCTGAATTTCGCTCTTCGAGCGACTTTTCTACACTATCCGTTCTGTCCTTTTGCAGTGCCGTCCTCTAGCTGCACGAGACTACATCTTTTTTAAGTCAACTCTCTCGGTCTCCACAAACCGTAAACAAAAACATTCGATAGTTGATTATTGGTTATTCAGATTATTACCTATCCGCATTTCGACGGCGGTTTCATCGTCTTCACAGCGTAACGTACAGAAACCGTGTATGTGTACCTTCTGCGTATTTATGCTCAACTTAGGATCCATTTCAATAAATTCACGTTTTCTCTCATCCTGTTTCCAGTAAATAAGTACTGAGTTCGCCGAACTGTTTCACATTTCGATATAATCCAACCGGGAGACCGTACTCCCGCATCGATACAATTTTCGATCGTTTTCAAGCTCTGTTATTCTTTTTCACACATCCCACTGCCATTGTTTTTCACACATCCCACGTCTCCGTCAGATATTCGTACGGTGCGCGCTCCCATTGCATCGTTTACATTAGCATGTACGACGTCGCTCTGCCTGAAAAATCGCCCGCACAAGTACTAAAATACACGCACACACGTACCACAAATGAAGCGAGTGTGATCGATCGCAGCGGGCCTAGTAATTAATACCGTCAGTGCGTCGCCGCCGCCATCAGCTAATACACACGCACACATAAGGCGCATGTATGTATACGGTTTGTATGTATATCGGAGCGTGCGTTGAAATTCAACGCCTATCGCGATCGTTTTGCACACCTAAATAGTTTGGTACACGGCGTCGTAGTTGCTTCGACGGCGACGAACTGTTTATGAATTATTTATGGTCTGCACGGATTTAAGTTTTTTTTTCCACAATTCACACACCCACCCACACACACATACACACATATATATATATATATACATATATACATATATACATACATATAAAGACTGACATGTTTCTATGTCTTTCTAAAGTATTCCAATTTCAACAATCCTGTATCTCGCTTAGGTACAAAATTTCCAATATTTTTTTTATATAGTGGTATCTTACTCATACAACGGTAAAGTAATTTTTTTTTATAATCAGTACTAGTTTGATTGCTACATTAAGACGATTAGTTGTAGAACGAAGAAAACTTTGAATCTTTTAATAGCAACATCACAGGTCCGGCTTTGAAGTGTTCGATCCATAAAAAAGTCCAGTATTATGAAATAGGAACCGCGCCGTCCGTGCGCCGTTCCGTCTTCTCAATCGTAATAAAATTCATTAACGATTCAAAACGTCGTTCGATCAAACCTAACCAGGAAAATAAACAAAAAAAAAACGCTTAGATTCGCAAGAGGGAGACCCGAAACATAAATTATGTATCGGCGCGCGTATCTACATAAATAGAAAAAAAATCGAAACAATAATGATGATGATGGCGACGGTGCCGCCGTGTGTAGGAGATTCGACCGGATCGAACGTACGGATTCGGAATCGAACGTGTGGCCCCCCGACGGTGCCATTATGCCGGCCGACAGGTGATTATGTTAAGAGAAACAAGATAAATGGCATTAAAAAGGTATGAATGATATAGTCGTTAAGTTCGCCAACCAGTTGTCTAGACGTCGTAGCAGCGGGAGAGCGGCCGCGGTGCGATGACGAGGCTTTTTGCGTCGACGGATCGATCGATCGATAGATCGATGTGAAATCGTAAACGGCGACGGAGACGGATAGAGCGAGCACGACGACGATCCGTTGTCGATGTTAACGATTCATGCGAAAGCGACGAATTAATTAGTGAAAATCGATCGGAGTTGTTCTGCTGTGACGGAGAAATAACAGAATATCGCGATATACGAATCGATTTTTTTTCTCGTACGACTGTTTCCCTCGAACATATTTATCGATTATGATCTAGTGTGTTTGTATCGTTTCGTACACGTTTCAAAGTGTGATCTAGTCGCCTGTTTGATTTGTACAGTAACAGTGGAATATCGACACTAACGGCTCGTTTATTTATTTATTATATGAAAATAATTATTTATTGAACGGACATGGAGATAACTAGTCCACACAAATATACATTATATTTATATATATACATATATATATATATATATATATATATATATATATATATATATATATATATGTATATATGTATATGTGTATATGTGTGTATGTATGTACACGTATGTGTATAGTAGGTACAGATCGACAGGCAGCTGTTCAATTTCACGACGACGACGACGGCGTCGTTCTTCACCGTCGGACGCGTTCGAAAACCGTCGGTCCGTACGAACGAACCTCGACGCAAATGTGTTTACATTTGCGGCCAACAGTTCTTAATCATCGTTGAGTGCGTTAAATAGTTCCATTTGGCCAGTTAATTTTGTTTGTAAGCAACTCTAAGCTGCTTTTAAAATTGTTTATATCATTCCGCAGTCGACCTATTAATTCGCCTAGGTAAATAAACACCGCGTTATAACGTTCAACGTGCACATATATATATATATATATATACACATACATACACACACGTGTATTCACATATACATACATAACACACATTCACATTTACAAGTATATGGACGTGTGCAGGGCCTTTCGGAGAAAATGCGAGTCCTGGGGCGATCGATATTTTCGAGGCCGTTCAAAATTGTAAAAACTAAGTGGAAGAAAATATGAAACGTTTATGCTTGTTCAGTGATATTTGATATTTATTCATGTATATAAACTATTTAATAGAAGCTTTTCGCGCTTTAGCACTAGAAAATTCAGTCACTGTTTCAGAATAATCTTAAATAATAGCCATCTGATAATTCGTGTCTGGCATCACCAGTCCATTTAGTCGTTGTTGGCTCGTTGTCGACCGTAGCAAGTTTTCAATCCTTTTCGAAATTCTAAAAGGTCTCTCTTCTTCTTAAGGTTAAAGAAGTTCGAAGCATCATCGCCGTATCACGTGATATGTTTATGAAATTATGGAATTCGTGAACTTATTTTTCTTATTTGTTTTGGGATAGAGTCCTGGCATTTAATGTATTCATGCCTCGATGCTGTCTTCTCGATGACCTCTTCTTACCTTCATTCTGCCGCTTAGGAAAAATGTCAAAAAACCTAAGTATCTTCTAATCTCTCGTATTATCATCCCATCTTCTTCCCAGACGCCTATGTATTTTATTTGTCTGTACCTCGACGTTTTGTGAATAATGACATCGCCATCGAAATGTACATAAATGAAAATTCTAAATAGCCAATAAGGAATTATTGAATATTTATGATCAGAACTTTTTTTTTGCCATCGTGGTGCGGAGAAAAAGAAATCATTTCAGAAAAATACTTCAGTAGTTGGAAAACTGAACGAAGACTCTATATTGAGAAATGTAGAATTCCAGAAACAAATGTTTGTTAGTCGTTTCGGGTCTTAAAGCGCTTTGACAGCTGAGTTCATTAGCGTCCGAACACAAATACAATTTAAAAACACAACTCTTGTTCGAATCACCTCTTAATTCGAACGCGGAATGCGTTAGTGCCAAACGCTCGAAAGGAGTCAATTAAAAACAATATCACTCTCAGAGACAGATAAGATATAAATATAAATATAAAGGAACTGGACCAATCTGAATTGGGCACACGTATAAACAGGATAACAAAACTCACAAATTGTGTCCCTGAATATCAAAATCAAAAAGGATTTTATTGCGATGAGGTATTGACCAATGCTACAGAGATGTGCGTTGGATGGCAATGAGTGTGGATTCCGGGATCGTAGCATTTGGATTTTAAGCATGTCTCAAGAGGAATGTGTGTTTGTAAGGTAATGAGAGTGTTTGGTAAGCTTAGAAGTTTGGAGTCCGTGGTGCATTCGGATTTATACATAAAAAAATGTGTGAAAGAATATATTATCTGAATGTTTTCTTTGATCAGATTTAATAATTATCCATACACATCGGTCTTAATTATAGAATCTATATATATATATATATATATATATATATATATATATATATATATATGTGTGTGTGTGTGTGTGTGTATGTATGTATGTTTGTATGTGGATGGATCTGTGTTCTTTGTGAGAGTATATAGTAAGTCGGACAGCCGAAAAATTATTTTCGAACCCTGACTGCGCCGATGAAGACGCTCACTCTGTGACTGTCGTCTCTGTGTGTGTGTGTGTTTGTGCGCGCGCGTGACGTCACACGCTCGCATTCCAATTCTATTTTTACACGAGAGTCAAAAACCGTGTACATATATTCGTGACCAACGCAACATGACGGCGTCCGGCTCGCTCTTGTGCGCCCACCGCCGCCTACATCCGTCTCTTTCGGACGACGCGGCCGCACGGTGATGAATCTCATCTGTCTAGGCTAAATCGGGGGTAGCTTAGACATATTTTTGAGTGTTTCGTGTCTCGGACACACACACACATATATATATATATATATACATACACACACACACTTATGGAGACAAGTGTGAGAGTTTGTCTGTTTGTTTCTGAATAGCATGAAGAAAATCATCGAGGTACATCTTTGAAAACAGATTTTAATTTACGCGTTCAATTTTTCAAAGTCGATCGTACACGCCACGTCCACATGTGTGCGAGTGTTCGATTCAGTTGGCTGTGATTAGACAAGTGATTTGTATAATTTTCCTCGCTTGCTTTCTTTTATAATTTATAAATACTTATACATACATACAGACACACACACACACACACTTAAGAATGCATATATTCGAAGATGACTGAAGAATGCGATTCGTCCGGATAACAAATAGCACTCTGGTACATAGAGACATTCGTTCGAGAAAAATGTCTACGTGATGTCAAAACGTGATAGTGGTGTTTAATCGATTGTCGAGAATCAATCTAACGAGGTTGTTGAACCGACAGCGAATTATCAGTTCTTTATTGTGATTTTTCTACATAGTCATTAGAGATTTTTCGTTCAAGTCGTCCTGTCGAAATGTCTAATCGATGCACACTGAATGGACGACACGACTAGATCGAAAACGATCGAATATTGAACGTTCTTCTGTCAGATTCTGCGGTTTGTCGCGCGAATGAAAAATACATTTCTGACACGTGCGGCGACAACTATACACACACCTCGTCTAAAAATTATAATCGAGAGCGCTTTGAAACAGTCACACGCAGAGAATCGGAACTGAGAGCGTTTCGATAGTGTGCCAGAGCCTGCTCTACACGCTGCGTGCGCGTGTAGACGATCACATCTGAAAATTAGAATCGACAGCGCTCTGAAACGGAGCCTGCTCGGATCTGTCGCGCACGGACGGGTAAACGTACGCACAGGTGATCCGATCTTTTCAGATCAGGATTCGAATCGAGAGACGGTATCACGAGCTCGGGTAAGACACGACGAATAAACACTAGATAAACGCGTACGAGTCGCGCGTTTTTAACACGTACGCACACACTCGGCGTGTATTTTTATTCTTTCGGCTATTTTTAACGGATAGTAAAGCTTGTTCTATTTTCATTAAAATGAAAACACTGCATGATAAGTCTTTTATATAAATCCGATATAAACATACAATGTATATATATATGTATGTGTGTGTGTCTGTATGTATGATGTGTGTATTTATATACGTGTGTTGTGTAGTTAGATGGATGTGCAGATAAATAGAATGAGACGTGAAAGTAGATTCTGTAGTGCGATCACCACTACACACCACAGGTCGAATTTTAGCACGGGACACAGGGTTAAGTCACCACATCGATCTTGTGCCGAGATGCTTTGGGACACGATCCAACAGGACGGACACATCGTAATATGTTACTTGATAATTGTGTGTATTTCTGGTCGATGCGAGATGAGATGTATGTGTGTGTGTGCGCGCGCGACAATGATAAAGCAATCTTATCAACATACCTAACGAACGTTCGCTCATTTATATATATATATATATATATATATATATATATATATATATATATATATATATATATATTGATATAAATATATGAAACACTGTACGAATTTATATGTAGAGATTAATTATAATTAACGCGGAATAGGAACGCTAATGGCGCAGAGACGGTACAGTGGATGTGATGGATCTGTTCACGCGCCGCGTGCGATATTTCAACTGTTCTGCGGGTGTTTCATCGGATTCGTTCGGTTTGCGGGGTCGCATCGGATACAGCAGATCCGTCGGATCTGTTGTCGTGCGACGTGTGATTAAAAGTGATTGTCTGCGGACGCCTCATCACGATGAATTCAAGATTCGTATTGGAAAATCGCTGAGATCACTGTTTAAAAGCTGTGCTATCGATGACCGCCCGGAACGCACGAGTCCTGTCGTTCCTTTCGGTTCGAAACGACCGAAAGATCCAAGTATAGTCACTGTTAGTATTGTGAAGTGTGAGTCGTGGGCTCCTGTGCCCGATACTCACTAAACGAAGACAGCACGGCCGCAAGGTAGCAGTCAGCGCGTGGGCCATTCAGGAATGGAACGCTAGTGTCTATGATGAAATCCTAGAGAAGCTTCATGAAAGTAATTCAGAGATTTCCTTGATAGCTGAATCTTCATTTAAGCTTAGTTGGATGTGAGCGGTTTTTTCTGTACCTCGGCGCTCTCAAGGTGATTGAATCGCTGTCGAATTGCGCATTAAGCAACATTAAAAAAATAATAATGATCTCCTGTATATTTTCGATCATTAACATTTTTTCGTAAGTGTGAGATGAAGTTTAGAAACAGTAACGGTTATTTAAAGCCATTCTTCTTGTTTTTTCTAAAAGAAAATTGAAACATTTTATGGAAAACTTGATAGAAAAACATGTATCGTTGTTAAGGAGTTATACTAAGTCTTTAAATGGAGATAATTCAACAATTTAACATAGATCGTACGCCTGAAGTACTTTTTTCAAACCCTGCTTTCTAATATGTTTTTATTGTTGATTTGAATCCTACGATCTATTCTGTTTGTATAGACATGATGTTAATTATGTTTCTAATTATAATCACATTCATAATTCTAAATCAAATATATACACACACACACACTCATACATATATGTATGTGTTTGTAGACATAAACAAATCACATGTCGTCGAGAGAAAAAAAAGAACGACTCGAAAACAAAATCGTAAGCAAAACGCGCACGCACACCGACAAAACACAACACGACGACGACGACGACGAAACAACGACCAATTTTCCTGGTCGCAAAGAGGGCGCAAAACGGCAGTAAGCGAAACAAACGACAGCCGAGAGAGGTAATGTACATTACCCTACCGCAAGAGGTCTCCGCCAGATCGTAGCACCTCTCGTTTTACAAGCTGTTTGGAGTCAATAAAATAATAATACCCCAATAAAAGTACCGCCGCGCCGCGTTCCGTCGATCCCGTGATGCCCCCACGGCGACAGTGTGTTGTGCCGTTGCGATGCGATGCGCCAACCTCTTCGCCGGATTCAACCGTCTAGAAAATGGCACGACGGCAATTCTTTTTTTCCGCCGCCCTTAAGTGAATATCTTAGGAAGTGCCGCGCGACGCCCGGTGCAACCGATCCGTCACGGCGCGCTGTGCTCGTCTCTGTCCGATCCGCGATCGGCGGCCGTCACTCGTCTCTTATCGTCGGTCGGCGCGTCGCGTCGCGACCGCGGCCGCCGCGATCCGCACGTCCCGTTGTTTACTTTCGCGCGTCCGTGTGCCGTTTCTCCGTTCAACGCGCCGTCGATCCGGCGCTCCGTCTCTCGGACGACGGGCGTGCGTGCCCACTTCGCGGAGTGTACTGGCTCCGAACGTAATCACGAGATGCAAATCTTATATTTTAAGGAAAAAAAAGCGATAGGGGGAACGCAGTCGATCCTGTCGATTTTTCTCCCGCACATGTTTTCGAACGTAGAACGAACCGGCGACAGAGATGACGCTCGCGCCGCCGACTGCGAATCGAAACGAGACGGGGCACACTTAACCGAAACAGATTCGAAAATTTGTCAATTGAATTTTCACGAGGATCGAGGCGGGCGTAAACGGCGACTTTAGAAGAAGACGACGGCCGAACACCCGGACGCGTATCGGAGAAGGACGCGAGTTCGAACCGGGCCGAATTCACAGAGATCGAATCGAAGAAGATCACGTCCGCGTGTTCGACATACGTCAAATAAGGACGGGGCCAACTGCGATCGGCGGTTCGTTAACACACGACAGTCGCGCGTCTCGAACGAAAAGGGAAGAAAATCGGTTTCCGATCGACGTTTTGTACCGACGTGCACGCCGTGGTAAAGAAGAAAAAAAAACGCCCCCCGTGTTACCTTTGTGTATTTATTTTATTTATTTATTCCGCCGCTTTCAGTGTCATTCGATACGATTGATACGAAACGAAAAGTGTAACCGTACAGGTGTATGTATCGGTGTGCACGAGAAGGGAAGCCGGTGATTCTATTGAAATTTTCACGGACGGGGAACGAAAATTCGATTTTATACAACCGACGCACGAACGTTTAATTTTTTTCAATGTTCGCCGGTTCCTTTTTCTTTATACGCGCGGGGAGACACAGAACGGAGTCTTTGTGATTTTTCAATCGATTGAAAATTAGGTTCTTTTTCGAATCCATTGAAATCACCGACATGAAACACGTGCATGTATCACACACACACACAGTTTAAACAGATTTTCCTGAAGGTTGAATCGGATATTGCAGGAGTAGCTAATGTTCAAGCGTCGATTGTAAAATAAAAACTCGGCGAATGCAAAAGAGAGCAGTACTGTTTGCATTCCGTTAAGCATGAATGATTAATTGAATTTGATAAGTGGTTGGATAAGAATTTTACCTGTTTATTCGAAATAATCAAATCTAGTAAATAAAATTAATGTAGATAATTTGTGGGGTCAATGAAATACTTTGAACACATTTGCATAAATGACTGATGTAGTCGTCAACTCGTTCAAAAATTCATTCTGATGGCACGATTTGAATCAATTATTGGAATCAATTTTTCACAATGATAGAAATTAAGTTCTTCTTAAGTTATTATGTATTTTCTTATTGCTCTAAGACTGAAATCAGATCCAAGGCACACCTTTAATAACAAAGTTACTGTTGTATGTTTGTGGAAAGAGATCGAGGAAATTGTTTTATTAGAAGGAACGGATAAAATATTTCGATTGTGTAAGTGTATTCCAAGATCTCAAAATAAAAATGCCGAGTGACAAACTGATACTAATACCGTTTATTTATTATTAACAATAGATGCTTGTTTGTGTAACTAAGCAACGTCTCGTTACCATGACATTGTAACTGCAACTGCACATACACATGTACAGTTTGAAAGAAATTGAAGTGTGAGAGAACGTGTTCAGAATTGTTTGAACGCAGACGATCAGCAAACCACTTGAATTCATTTTCACAAATGAACTCTTTTTCTCTCCGCACAGACCACCGCTCTTAGACGATAAATTATTGACCGACATACAAACTACAGAACAGTTTTTCGGTCAAAAATGTTCAATAAATCCTTATTGATCATTTGATTGTTGCTTGTACGGATTTAGATTCTGAAAATATCATCTTCAGAGCACCAGTGTATCGCAATAAGACTATTTAAATATTTTTGACCGGGAGACTTTCTCCAGGTCTGTGTATTTAGAAAGGAAGTCGCGGTAAAAGAAAGCCTTAGATCACTGCAACACGATTTACTGTCTTTGAACCGTTGTATTCACACATTACTGATTAGTTTTTTTCACGAGTGAAAATCGGTAGAATTATATTTTCATGTAAATAAATCGAAATAGGACATTTCAGTGATCGAAGAAACCCGTGCCGATAATAAACGTACAGACAGTGTCGTTTGTTTTAAACACGAACGATTCGACGCCGACTAGATACTCAATGCGAATTGTGTTTTTCTTTTCATCGTCACATTTCCAAGCCCTCTCGACGTATCCGTCGTCACGTATGTATATAAAAGTTGTGTGTGTGTGCGTGCGCGCGCGTTTGTGGCCAACAACTTTAACTAACGACCACTTTTTCCGACGACTAAATCCAGTTTTCGCACATTCTCGCCGGAGTTCGAGTCCGTGCCGTTATATTTAACGGTAAATCGTTCGACGAGCGACCGACTGACCGACCGTTCGAATCCGTAAAAAGACATAAAATGACCGGAAGTAAGTCCGGCCATAAAAATGATGTATGTGCCGTAGTAGTATACTGCGAGCAGCTTTTAGCAGTTCGCTCGATAAGTATGGCTTTTAAGTGTTTTTTTTTTCTTCTCTCTTCAACTCCTTGTACACACACACACACATAAACGGGGCATCGAAGTGCTTCGTGAAGCACACAGGGAATAAAATGAATTATCGACTTGATATATGTGTGTAAGTACATAACGTTCGGTGAAAACAATACAATGTAGAAACGTTGAGTAGATGTGGAGGAAAGAACAGAGTGCCGTCCGTCTATGCACTCTTGAAAATAATTAGTTTAGTACCTGTTGTTGCCATATGTGCGCTCGTAAAAATTTCCAACTAGCTGAGTGCAGAACATGGAACCTATTTTTTTCCACCCCGCAAACATAAGCGGTTTCACACCCGCTTTCAACTCGATTTACATAAAATGCAACAAAACGAGCAAATAATAGAGTAATCTAATTAAAACTATCTCCTATAATTTATATGATTATGTGTTTGTGTGTGTGTGTGTGTGGATGAAAATTATCGCTCTGTCACGCTCTATCTCATCTCGATGTTGAATTCGTTGAGAATGAAACGAGAGGGGAAGAGACCCGGTCGGATAAATGCGCGAGGGTGCGAGAGAGCTCGTCGACTGTGATCTCTGTCGTCGACGGCGTCGTCGTAGTCGTAGTCGTCGTCGTCGTAACGCGGAAGCTGTACAAAGGCGGGCGATTTAAACGGACGTAATTGGGCGAGTCTCGTTTCGCTTCAGCTAAATAATCCTATTAAGCGATTTCGTCGGCTTTTAATGTCGTATCGCGACGGTGGCGGCGACGCCGCAGCCGTCCGACGTCCACCACCAGCGGCGGCGACAGAGGGCGCGCGCTGCTCACACAGATTTAGAAAGTGAACGGGATGATCGACGCAAGAATAGTTTTTTCAGTTTATGACCGAGTCGTTCGATCCGTGGGTTCGGGAAAACTATGGCGGTGTTTGGATAAATGGACATGAGCGTAACAATATGATTTTATATTTGTGTGTTGACATTGAATCTCTCTCTGAATGATCGAAAACAGTAGATTAGATTGAGATATGTTTATACCTATTTCTAATCAATATTTATTTAACCGATGGCGATGGCGAGTATACTCGACTAAAAGACAGTAAATGCACTTGCTGTAAGACTGAGTTAAATTATAACAAAATGGTACATTTTTTTGGTTGTTTCTTTGAAAGATTTATTAATTTCATTGTAAGTGGTTCACAAATCGTATTTCATTACTGTTTGTTGGCATCCATTTCTTAAATCTTGAATGTTGTTTCAAATTCAGACGACTTTCGAAATATTGCTCATCATATAAATTAGTTTGCTCCTCTATTATGTTCAGTAAGTCATAATCTATAAAAAAAAATCCATATAGAACACACATTTAGAGTTTGACGAATGGGGAATAATGAAATTTGGGTCAGGATGAGCAGCAAATTTAAACGGTGCTCGCTCTCCACCTCTCTGATATTCCATTGTACATTTAAATTTTTATTTTCTTTATCGAGCTCATCACCTTCTTCATACTCGTCACTACTTTCATCAGAAGACGTTGAAATTACTGAAATTCTTTTCTGTGTCCTTTCATTGTTCATCCTGGAAGTTGAGTTATAAAAATCCGATTTTTCATGTCTTCATACTCATGTAGATAACATGTCATACATGTGGATAACAGAGTGACGATCGAAATGTTTAGAAATTAAGTAATGCGCATGTCAAGCGGGTGTCCGATCGGAAAAATCTCTTGCAATGGGCGCTGGATGATCTATGGAATCAAACGACGTAGAGTATCACGTCGAACTCTTCATCATCTAGGTTTCATGCAGTCCGAGTTGTAATAGTGTTCGTATGATAAAAAACGCTTGTTGTAAAAATCGTTGATCGTTCCACGTTTTACATAAACCATTTTGATGAGTTCTTCCTAGTCGAGCGTTCATATTCCTCGTCGCCGTTCGTCCGCCAGTCACTGCTACTTCGGTATCGACACGCATAGACAATTAAAATCGCAATTAAAGAAGATTCGGAACGAGATCTCATCCCGGTTGACACTATTGTGCGTACGGAGGAGCCGAAACTTGCTGAGATTGAAATAAACGCGCACACACAAGTGTGTGTGTGTGTATGTGTATCTGTACACACACATATATATATATATATATATATATATATATATGCATATATGGATGTGTGTGTGTGTGTGTGTGCATTTACAAGTGTATAGGAAGAAGCGTCGTCGTCGTCGCACGATGACGATGACGGGTGTTGTATGCGTACAGTGGAGGGCGAAAGGGCGTAAAGTTATGCGTACGCAACGCTCGTACGCTGGGTAGGCGATAAATCACGCCGACAAATTTAATTATCCTGGTGTCTGCGATAAGGAGCAAACGCCAAGACGACGGGATGCTGTAAGGAAGGGGGTGGTCGGTGTGTCTTTCACTGTACGTTACGCGGGTATGTGCGACGGCGGTCGCCGCCGCCGCCGCCGCCTCCGCACGACACTAAAGGAGGAAGACGAAGAAGAAACAGCGTCGCGAGGATCAAGCAGGCGTCGAGACGGATAAGATGGCGCGCTCTGTGTCTATCTGCGTGTTCGATCTTTCACGCCTAAATGTTATTATAGTACGATGATGCTATTGCTCGGTGATTCTATAAACGGGGGTTGACGGTGCGCGAGAGCGAGAGAGGGAGAGACGCGCGTGCACCGTCGGGACGTTTCGTTTTTCGGTCTCGCGCCGGCATGTTTGACGAGCGATAAAGGTGCGAGGTTTATGTGCACGCGTGTAAAAATAAATTTGGATCTTGTACACAGTCGTACACGACGATGACGGCGGCGGTGGCGGTGGGCGTGAGCGAGTACGACGACACTTGTTCGTGAATGAGAGAAAGGGATGAATATATATATATATATATATATATATATATATATATATATATATACCAACATATCTCATTCTACATAAATAGTAGTTCTGCTAGAACTCACAATGAGTCTCTTAAGATTTCATCTAATTGTTAGATTCGAACGATTCGACTGCAATGTTATTCAACATGAAGGTAACGCTCTTATAACGCGTCACAAATGTAATGTCGTGTTTTGTTTATTCAGACGAGTTTCAATCCAAGGAAAAACTCGATCTCTAGATCGGAGAAATGAAAAATATGTTCTAATGTCTTCCACACAAGTCTTGTACACATAAGATCAAATAAATTTACAATAATGAAACGAATTATCCAACAGTAAACACATCTACCCTGCTACATGTCTAAATTCTTATAATCTTCTCGTACGGATGGTGGTCTGTCAGCTGAGAGATTGAAGAAATTTGAGAAATAGATGTTTCTCTAGCACCGCACAACGAAATCTCAAAAAAGGAATTACTGAAAAATATCAAGCAAAATCTTATCAACTGATTTCTTGATAGTTAAACCGGTTGATGAATCGGTAAGGCCCAAAAGATAGAATTCTACCAAATGGTGAAAATTATGTCTAAGAAACAAACTCGTTGTCTGTCCAATGACAAGCTCAAGTGAGATTTTGGAAGAAGGTGACACTGATTAACGTTTATTTAATAAGTTCCTCTCTATATAACTATATGATGAAATGAAGTATTTAAATTTTGTCGATTTTGTCTTTTAATAGCACATCTAGAGAACTGTATTCTGATATTTCTTTATCTTTAATCATGTAGATCGATAAAGTAATCCTGGTATCGTTTTTATTTACATTCAAGCGACGAACATTATTTTATTTTCGATCAAAACCGCGACGAACAACCCGGTTCAAAGGGTAACAATGCCTCGGATCGTATGTCTCTCAGTTTCCAAGGCCAGATATATCTTCTCTCATTGTTCTTGCGATACTTTAAAAATGATATGAAATATTCTAGACTAAACGCACATTGCAGAAACAAAAACACACAAGTTGTAATAAATATAAAAATAATTGACTGTTTTCAAAGTGATATACATATTTATTATTGAAAATCTATTTTTTCCATAGTAGACCACGAAAACACATGAAACGATGTGTTTTCTATAACAAGATAAACTACTATTCGATTATCGTTTATTACAATTCGTTTGTTTCATAGATTATTAACATCTAAACGTCGATTGTTTCAATTATATATAACTGTAATATATTTCCTTCACCTGCAACACTAAATGTTCATTAAATCATTCCTTGAATGTTTGAATGCACTTTTTCAAAATTTGATTCTTTCAATTGTTTTACATTATATATGGTCGCTTTTCAAGTAGAGGTCACTAAGTACAGAATCATGATTGTACAGCAAATGTGACATCTGCCCACATACGATATGTGGATAAGAGACTTATACAGATGTGATAATCGTTAAGATTAGTGGAATATAAAAAATTTTGACTTACAAATTCATTCAAATTTAATGGAGTTTTCTGTAAATTGTTTCTGAGTTAAAAGTATACTATTAAGAGTTTCTGAATCTCTTGTATCTAATTCTCTTTGATGGGAAAATATTGTTCCATTAGAAAAACATTATTGGATTAAATCAAGTGTATATATATATATATATATATATATATATATATATATATATATATATATATATATGTACATACATAAACATGTGTGTGTATGTTCTAAACTCAAGTCAGGTGGTGCGTAAACACGTACCATGTACGCAGAAGACGCCCTCCGGGACCCATGCATCACTCTTTGAAAGGAAACCGTGTATACACATACACGTACGCGCACGTATCCAGAAGGCCGTGGCATAACGGATGACTTGGCGGCGAGATTTAACGGATAAAACAACGACGCATCGTTTTCCGTATAAAAAGCACGGCGGCGGCGGCGACCGAGAGTGGGTACTCGAATATTTTTCGCGACGATTCGAATTCGACGCAGCCGCCTCGATTATAAACAAATTCAATTACGTGACGACTTGTATGCAAGTGTGCGTGGTTTGTTTGTTTAGATGATTGTTTTTTTTTACAAAAAAATAATGTTTATGCATATATATATATATATAAAGAGGAAGGAGGGGGGAGAAAGAGAAATGATCAGAAAAAGTATGGAGGTATTAAATTTTGTAAATTGTGGAAATTTGAATTCATCAGTAGTGGATTAGCAATAAATGTATATATGTATGTCTGTGTGTGTATGTATAAGTACATATATATATATATATATATATATATATATATATATAGAGAGAGAGAGAGAGAGAGAGAGAGAAATAATCAGAAAAATATGAAGGTATTAAATTCTGTAAATTGTGAAAATTAGTATTATTCAGTAGTGGATTAGCAATAAATGTATGTACGTATGTGTGTATATATATATATATATATATATATATATATATATATATATATATATAAATGAATGAATAGATATTCAAGACACCCCCGTGTATATATGTATCACGATACTGTGTGTAAAATATCGAGAGTGCGTTGCGAAAACGACGAAGAGCGACGACGGAGCGATGGATGCTGCGGAAAACGTGTACATAAAAGCGTCGCGCGGTTTAAAACGCACCGATTTCTCACCTAGAGAGAGAGTCAGTGAGCAGAAGCCATAAGTCTTCGAACCCCTGACGCGTGTGTCGTCGATATGAGAATTTATAGGAAATTGAAATTTCTCTGTGGCGGAATGGCGCTAAATTACGCCGCACTCTCTGTAACCTGCGTGCCCGTAACATACATAACTGAAAGCGATTCGGTTTCGGTGAACTTGTTTGCTCTCTTTTTCTAAATCTGTACATATAAATATATATATATATATATATATATATATATATATATATATATATATATATATATTGTATGTAACATTGTTATAAACAGTTGACGAATCGGAACCGTTAAAATCAATTGTTTTTTTTAAAAAAAAAACACAAAAACAAATTTTGAATTTTTTTTTATTGTTTACTTTTTCAAAAATATGTTTTATGGCACTTTAATAGTACAAAATGATGAAAATTATGTTCTCATTTTTTAATTTTTAAATGTTAGTAGTCTATCGCAAGCACATTTAAACTTTGTAGGAAACAGAAAGAAAAAATCATCATTAAAATAAAGGCAAATATGATTAAACGAAAATAAAACCCATGTCCTTTTAATTTCGGCCCGATTTTATAGTTTTTTTTTTTTTATATATAGAGGGCTTAAGTCAGCTTTTCTCCATTTTAACTTATGAAAACAATGAACATATAAGATGTTTGTGTATGTCTTCTCGTGATATTAAAAAAAAACGATTAATTCAAGCGTTCAGTCAATTCTCATGACAGTTCAGAATCACACTGGTCCGTTTTTTCACAGCACACGTGACTGTTTCGCATGCAGTGTGTGTATTTATTTATAAGATTGTTTTCTAGTTACGATTCATTTGTTCTTCATGTACAGAAAAAAAAGATATTACAACAGAGCGTTTATTGATTTCATAGCGTACCGTGACCAAGTTACTGTTATTAATTACACATCCGCGTCGTCGCTATTTTTCCACGGCTCTCTGATTTTCATTTGATTTTAAATGTTACGTTTCGCATTATTTCTTTCATTTCTCATTTATAAATTTCAAAGCGCACTGCGTTGACAATGTGTTTGTTTATAATTCAACGCCTACTTATTCATTCATTCTGTACGATTCGACCGCAGTATTCTTTAAAAGTTACACACGTTTACACACACACATACACACACACACACACATATATATATATATATATATATATATATATATATATATATAATAGTACAGAGTGTACACAGTACTATGACATCGACTTCGTCGTAGATTTCAACCCTTCATTTTTCTAAGGCACGTGGCCGCGCGCAATCTTTCATTGTTCGGGCTCTTTTCAATTGAACAGGAAACGATTATAAATATCCACCGTGCCGGCGTTTGTAATCACTGTTATTTCGCTTGTAATTGAGTGTGTTTTTGTGTAATGGGAATTTGTTCTTCGATTATGAACGCGTACACTCACACACACACACCCGTGTGTGTGTTTGTTTAGGGTGGCGTGTATTCAGTCATTCTTATTCGTTCTTATAACTTGAGGATATATTACAGGAACAGATGTCAATGTTTACAAAAAAATAATTAATATAGGCTTTCCGAAATGAATTATTTTCTCATTTCACAAACCACAAGAAGTGTTTCTGATTAAGAATATTCATTAAGTGGTTATTGATTGTTTGTTATTTATGCTCATTTCGACGCCGATGCCCTCATCTTCAGAACGCCGAAATAGAAAAGCGTCTGTCAAGGTTTTTCTATGTTTGTGTGCTCTGAGAATGACGGTATCCGCATTGAAAGCAACAGTCAAAAATAATTGATTCAACATTTTTGATTAGAAACATCTTTCATGATTTCCGCGATTAAAAAGTAACTCATTTGTGAACGTTTCTCAACTTCTTCCTTGTACCTGCAGTTCAATAATAGTTCCTATTAGAAATTACAACTGTTAAAACGTACTGTAGAGTCTGTATGGCTAAAGAGTGACTATATGTTTCTGTTACATTTATGTGTGTTTCCTCTTTCTAAATTAGTGTAACAAAAATCAAAGTTAATTACAGATATATATATATATATATATATATATATATATATATATATATATATATATATATATATAGATAGGTAGATAAATAGATAGGATAATATATATATATATATATATATATATATATATATATATATATATATTGGCTGGTTTTGTATGAATACTTGTGTTTATTATTTATATTTGTTTAAAAGATAAACAGAATCGCTGGTTTTTAATTGTCACATATAAGATTTATTTATAAATCGTATTTGTATCAATCATATCTTATGTGTATCATCGTTACATGTTCGTCGTCTTTGTGCACCGTTAATAATTAATCTCGCATCGAAGCGAGCGAAAGAACAGTGAGAGAGAGAGAGAGAGAGCGAACAGGAGCAGTGTGACACGAAAGAAAGAAGAAAAAAGTGTAATATTTAACACGCACTCGGGCGTCCGATAGCAGACGACGACGACGACGCTTTCAGAAAAATTAATTTTCCGCCCGCGACGTTTAAGCGAAACTTGCGGAGGGTGCGAGCCGGCAACAAACAACGATACCATATTATATTAAGCGAATGAATATTTTATAAAGTTTACACGGCGAACCGAACCTCGTTCGCGCCCTACGCCGGAGCGAAGTGAGACAAGTAGGGCCGCCGCCGCGACGACGACGGCGTCGGTCCTCGTACTCGACCCTCTCACCCTTCGCACAGAAGAAGAATCGACGGATTTTTTCGACCGAGTTCGTATGTAAACGTTCTTTGTTTTTCGATTTCATCTGCGGTCACGTCGATCGCTTGATAACTCGTTTTTTAATGTGCCCTGTAGTCAGTTTTAATCCTCGAACCCGGCACTCGTCGTCCATTCAGTATCATGATCGTGGTTTTTGCAGACAATTTTGTCTATTATCGCTATGATGTTGATGATCGCATCGTCATCGAAATTCGAATGAACAACGATAGAGATTTGTCTTTGCTACAGCTCTCTGAAGGTGATGGCATTGCCGTCGAAATGTAGCAACAGCCAATCAATAATCATCACTTACTGTACATTTTTGATCAGAAACGTGTCTTGTACTTTGCAAGTTGAAAAAAGAATTCATTTGTGAGAAGTGAATTCAGCCAGTGTCAGAACCGCACTGTAACAAATTTAAGGCATCCACCCCCATTTATTTATGTTTCGAACGACTTCTGACTTCAACATTTAAAGCTGTTCTATAAGTCCACCGTACATGCCAAGTGACTCATGTATAAATTCCATCGATTATCCAGGGTCGAGAACAGTGTATTTCAGTTCATGTGAAATACCGAGTGCACTGGTAATTTTGCTCTAAACCACACCGGCTTGGTTCGGCCTCCGAGAACGACTTCTCGATATTCCGTTTGTACAGATATATGCTTTATTACACCTTTTTGTGTGTGTGTGTGTGTGTCCGACATTTCTAGGCGGGTTATGTCAACCCCCCCGTTGTATGTCCGTTCGCACGACGGGCGGCCGTGACTTTGCGTGACGGGGGGCCGCAAAAAGGACATATTTGACGCACGTTCTGTGCGATACCGAGAAATTCTTACAAATCCTGTAATGGTATTTTGGGATCCGCACGAAATTTCTAGTTATGTTGTGTATGTGTGTAGGTCGACAGACCGGCAGGCCAACCAGCCAGCTTGCACCCCCTGCCAGTTTTTAAAATTTGTACGCAGATTTACTTACACCGAACTTCGTAGATGTACAGCCATGCGCTAAATAAATATTTACACTTATGCACATCCACACACACAGATATATAAGTAAATTATCCATAACTAGTCATCCAGTCAAATTCAATTTGTTATCTTGTTTCACATATAAAAATGATAACATTCGATTTTCTTCCATAGCACACTACGATTAATGAACTATCATTTGTTTCTAATGTTTTTTTTATTTTCAAACATTTTTTTTCTTTAAAACAAAGTCTCAATTGTTTAAAAAACAATAATAGCAGAATAACAAGTTTTTTGTTTTTGTACACAAAAATGATGATAATGAAATAGTGTAGTTTACTAATCGAAGTGTATTTTTGTAAAAATCAATCATAATCAATTATTTTTTTATTCCATAAATCAGAAAACGTTCTTCTAGTTCAAATTGTTGAATCAGTCATTACTGGTTGTTGCTTATGGGTATATTTATGGCGATGCCATCATGTTCGGAGCGCCAAGATTTTTTTTTATAGAAAAATCTAGATTTTTCTATATCTTGGAGCTCTGAGGGTGATGGAATCGACATCGAAATTCGCACAAGTAATAAACAAAACGCGATCAATAATTATCTAATGTAATTTGTAGATTCAGCTACGGCCGAATCTGTAATGAGATTTTTATTAGTGATCTTATTAAGATGATGACAATCATCTAAAATCCGCCCGAGCAACAATAAATGATGATTTATTAAACATTTTCGATCTAAAAAACGTTTCGCTGATTGAAAAAAACGATTCATACGTGAAAATATAATTAAATAATCCTTCACAGCCAACTACGCGTGCACGATTGTTTCTTTTCGATTGTTTGTATGAAGATTGTTTTTTGGTATTGTTTAAATTGATTTGTTTACAAATTGTCATCGAAACATATGATCATTCCGCCGACAATTTCAGAGCGAGCTTTGATATTTCTGCTGTCAAAAATTGATTTTTTAAGAAGCACTCATTTACAAAAATACATGATGGAGTCTGTACTTCCAAGAGAGTCAGGAAAGCAAGCGGAGATGTAAATATTTCAAAAAGTACGAATACCTAGTCGAAAATTTAATGAATGTGTACTTTGTTCATACTTTAGTGACTGTGAATGAAAAACAATGGATAATATATATATATATATACACATATATGTGTGTGTGTGTATTTACAATGGAATCGTGTGTGTGTGCCTCTGTATGTTCGAAGAAACATGCAGGAATAAAGGCCGCCGTCATATGTGTCCATCCGTCTGTACGTACGGTCGGCTGGTTGGATCTTGTTCGCGCTGCAACGTTGGCTGCCGCTGCTACAGCCGATCCAGCCAGCCAGCCAGTCAGCCAACGAACCAACCGACCGACCGACCAACCAACAACAAAGGCGTCTCGGAGTTATTAAAGGGCCGGCCTAATTAACGTGTCTGCGCCACCGGGGCCTGCGGATGACAGCTCGCGGTGGTTGTGCCGTGTGCAAAACGCACGTCACGACGGTCGTTCGTTCGTTCGACGAGGGACGATGTGTGTGTGTGTGTGTGTGTGTGGGATAAAACGGGAGATCCGTCGTCGAGGTCTGTTTTCGAAGGGATACACGGGTCGGGGATGACGGGAGGGAAAGATACGTACACGGCAAGGATGTGTGTATGGAATTATGTACGCGTATGCATATATATATATATATATATATATATATATATATATATATCCTGAAGGAAATAAATGAATGTATACAAAATACAGTCTGTAAAAAGAGGGTTTTTTTTAAAAAAAATATCCGACAAGGTTTGAACTTTTTCCCGGAGAGATGCGAGTTTCGATTTGTATTCGTGTTGCTTGAAAAAATGTCTGTTCTGTGCTGTATTTTTTCAGTCGTCGTCCTAATCTTCTAACGAACCGTTACTAGGAAAATATCCATTTTCTAAAAACAACAATCTAATATCTCCCATCTCCACATATGTCAATTGGATTCTTTAATATCTTTCTATCACATGTTCGAGAATTAGTTCCATTTCTTCGCTTACTGTTATTTTATGAGTTTCAATGCACGCATACACACACACACACACACACACACATATATATATATATATATATATATATATATAGATAGATAGGTAGATATAGATAGATAGATAGATAGGTAGATATAGATAGATAGATAGATAGATAGATAGATAGATAGATAGATAGATATATCCTGAAGGAAGTGTTACATTGTGTACAAAACGCACCATGTAAGAACATCCGATAAGGTTCATAGATTTTCTTCGAGAGAGGCGGACTTGAATTTGTATTCGTGTTTGACAAAAATGTACGCACACTATCCTTGTCTCGGTCTTTTAACAAGAATCCAACTATGAGAGAAAATATTTTCTTTCTAAAAATACCCATTTCAAACTGTTAAAGCTTTTTCTCTTTTGCACACATGTCGATTGGATTTTTTTTTCATTTCTACATAAGGTTCTTTCTAGGATTTGATGTGTTTATTCACTTTCAGTTAAAATTGTTTCTTTCTTTGAAGTTTCAATGTATATATATTTATATACATACATACATATGTATATATATATATATATACATATGTATGTATAATTTAAAAATGGTCTCTTCTTTATGCGTACGTTTTTTTCGTTCTCCGATTGGTTGATATATCAGCCACATGATCTCTGTTCTGATTGGTTGTTATCAATCGCATGATCAGCGTTATGTTTGGTGATACTTTTTTAATTTTGTCATTTATTGGGGGGTTGGTTAGCGAATCACGCAGGAGGCGGAGCCCCCCAATGTATATATATATATATATACATATACTGAATGAAAGAAAAGAATGTCTACAAAATACAGTATGTAGAAAATATCCGAAATAGATTTTTCTGTAGATACGGTTTTAAATTTGTTTTTTATGAGCGCGTCGACAGTCAAGTACGCGACGACTGGAATCATAGGATGAGAAAATCGTAATTTTTCTATTGGAAATATTTAGAAAAGAGGACGGAATTCGAAAAAAGTGATTGATCCGTTAATGAACAGTCACAAATCGAAGATGCCGCGCATCATCGTCATTTTCAGCAAGTGACGATCGACTGTCGAACGAATTGTTTTATTCTGATTGAAGAGGAAAGTATATCAACATCGTTTCCGATCATTTCGTTATCTAAAAGTGTTTATATTTTAATTTTTGGACTAATTTCTCATATTATTAGTTGGACATGTAAGGAAAAGAGAATCTTGCATATCTCTCTCTTTGCATATCTGAAAATAGTGTGTGTATGTGTGTGAGTACACATAATGAATATGCAAATGTATATGTACAAGAATATGCATATGTGTTTGAAAATGTATTTAAAAAAAGAGTATTTAAAAATGAAAGA
>CM068318.1:45404124-45416624 GCA_034766995.1 Acanthacorydalis orientalis | reverse complement strand
CTGTACTGCACATGCAATTGCCATGTTTGTGTTATTAACGTCGATCGAGATTGCTCCGAATGAATATACATCATCGTTTGTTTATTTATTGTTTCAATTGTTATGTCGGTATTTGTTTTTTTTTGTGTTTTTGTTTCGCGTTTATACGTGTGTTTTGTTTCGATGTTTTTTTTTGTGTTCCGCGTTCGTGTTTTTTTTGTCGATTGCATTTTTTCGATATTGTTTTGTTTGTTTTTAATTCGAGTCGAATTAACAATCGATGCAATGCAGTACATGCGATCGTCGTGTTTTTCCAAATAAATTTCTGGTTCTGTTTGTATAGATTTCGAAAAGTTAACCCTTTCGTGGACGACGGGACGTATATTACGTATAATTTATCTTTGTACCTTCGACCGGGTATCTTTTTCCCATTTACACAAACATTTGACTCGACAAAATTCAGAGGACATGCGTAGATAGTAGTGAAACATCCCCAGGAACAACAAAAATAAAATAAAACTACAGAGAAGAAAGAATTTCAACGATAAAATCTTACAAATATATAATAATTAACTGATGTTTTTTTTAAAAAAAAGAAATCGTATTAATTTCCAATTCACCGTTTATTCAATCGGAATTTATTAAATCTTTAAAAATTGGTGTCGTACTTAATTAAAAATAAACAGCTAAGTACAAAAATTGCAGACACGGGCACTGCTATTATTTCAAAAGAAACGAAATTCCTGAAAAATATCCGCCCACTTCGATGCACTTCATCGACAAACACAAAATATCTTATCTGGGCACCAGAGTCGCATGTGCTCTGTACATATTTCAAAAATCCGTCCACAGGATTTCTTTCTTCTCTGTGTACCTGTGTTGTATCCGTCGTCTCGTCGAGGGATAAAAATATTTCATACACACATACATACATATATATATATATATATATATAAATTCAGTGCCATTCATGTGAAAGAGCACTTCTTTAAAGAAAGAACTCTGTTGGTGTCGCTGTGTGTGTATGTGTGTGGTTCGAAAATGTAATTTGAACCTTTTTTCAATACAAAGACGTTCTGTTTTTAAATTAATATATATATATATATATATATATATATATATATATATATATACACATGTTAAAAACAGAAAACGTCTACGATATTCATTGCTATAAAGTGCATTTTAGTTTTTAAAAAAAATAAATAGAAAGCTATGAATTCAAGTTGATAAATAAACGTTATTGCTATGAAAACATCACCTTACTGTATCTAACTGCAATCGTAGACAACTATGATCTATTAAACAAGTGAAGAAATCCGTTGTTACTTGATACTAGAATGAACCGATGAAATTGAAAAGCCTACTACTATGCTGTCTTGTATTCAGATACTGTTGTTAAATTCGATTCGTACTAGTTTTTAAATAGACATGACTATGAAATTAGAACAGTTCACTGGATCATGTATGTTGTGCGCTTTCGTACAACCGTTATTGAAGTCGACTGTGGTTTATTTTTTAATGAAATCCAGTGTGCTATGAATTTAAAGTAATTTAGTGATTGTAGAATAGAATCAAGTTTGAAACAAAGCATCTCGTTTTCAGACTACACTGTGAATATTGTAATTGAGAACCCCTTCAGTCGTTTTCGAAGCACGCTTTCAAATGTTTTTAACAGTATATAAGTGATAAGCAAGATGCTCAATAATCGACGGCTGATCGTTTTAATCCGAAAAACTTTCTGTCTGACCTGTGAAGAATTATCCGACAGCCACATTTATTCAATACACTAAATCCATTCGACTCTATTTGCTCCTTGTACTAGTTTTACAGAACAAAATTACATCCGATTTTCTTCATGTCACTGCAGACATTTCACTCACGACTGATTCCCCGCCATGGACAAGAAAAGTGCCCAGCACTCTCGGATAATATTTTAAAGGAAGTCCGCACGAACTTCCCAGAAATTCCTATGTCTGTGAATAAAAATCACATCTCGACAATAATCATCTCGAGAAAATATTACAAGTCACTGGCGGCGGAAACGTTTCAATTATTTCTACACACCGAACGGAATTTCTCAGTCTATTAAAATTAATACAATTTGTTTACATTTGCCATTAAAATGTTTCCTTTTATTTAAAATCATCTTTGTCTCACATACGACCGGTTTCTCTTATGAACACGAACATAACTATAATGTTTGTGTACAGAACGACTGGCACGAAGAGAAAGAGCGAGACGTTTAATTAAAATTAAATTCGTTAAAAAATCCAACTGTTTTTTCCTCTTCAATTACATTGTTTTATAAACAGTGTACTGAAAGTGACGTACACTTTAACAATAATGTGTGTATATATATATATATATACATATATATATATATATATATATATATACATACGTATTACACACAATGAGTAATAAACCTCTACAATAAACGTCTGGAGATAATATAATAACATGAAGTATTGCCTGGTAGCTCTCAATGGGAGCAGAAGGCATTAAAAATATTAACGCTTTATATCTTTTTATTGCACGTCGATTTTTTTCCTACTCTTCTCCCGTCGTTTCATTTACAATTTCATCATATTTACATTCGAGATTATACCGCGAGTGTTGTGTACATAATTATATCTTTATTCATATATATATATATATATATATATATATATATATATATAAATGTATCATTGTGTATTTAGACCGTACATAAAAGGTATGTATCTTGGCCAAATCTAGATATAAAAATAAAACAAGAGTGTGTACAGATATTAAACAAATAGTGATATATATATATATATATATATATGTATTAAAAAAAATGAACAGTTCGTATTTACCGTCTATTGTTTCTGCGTTGTTTCGCGTCTCAGTCGCGCGCACGGCATCGTTCTTCTTTCGCTTTCGACTTTGTAATGTTTTTCGTTCGCTAGATGCGACGTCACGCCACGCTGTAACAAGATTACATGCATTAGACGTTGTCACAATTAATTTTTGTCATCTGTCAACTGGTGAAACGCGTTAAGCGTTTAGCTGCTGATGCCGGGGGTCGAACCCACGGACGACGTGCTACTCGTCACAATTATTAATGTTGTGTATATAAGACGGACATCCCTGTACATGTATTTTCGAGTTTATGTATATATATATATATATATATGTATATATAGACAGAGAGAGAGAGAGAGGTCACGAAAAAGATCTGAAGGAATGTATCCATGCCCTAGAAGCAATTCCATGAAGAAATATATCTGAATTAATGTCCAGCTTCTGCCTGTTCTAGAGGAAGGAACATTCCTGTTTCTACTGTTCTACTGATACCGTTTTTAGAAATTGTTTAAACAGAGACATGTATAACAGTCCTGTAGTTAATCCGAGTCGAAAGAGGATCATCCAGTTATAAAAGGAATTACATGAAACGATTTTTTTTTAAAAAAATGTTTTCTATTTTGTGTATTTCGACGACGATGTCATCATCCTCAGGGCGCAAGGCACAGAGTTCCTAGTGTTCCTGTGCGTTCGTTCTGAAGATGAGATGACATCTTCATCTAGATGTGTATAAATAATACTCAGAATGATCGATGATCAATTACTGATCGTACACGATTTGAGAAAAATGTATCGTTTTTGGAAAAGTAAAAATATATTTATGTAAACGTATAAAACATCTGAATGTTGTCAGGTAAAATTGCATTTAAAAAAATACTTACGCGTTTTGAACTGCTGCCATAATCGAATTATTAATTAAATAAGATATTTTAAAATAAACTAATCGACAGTATTTGTTGATTTCTAAATAGACACCATGTTAGAAAAACAAATTTATAAGTATCTGCCTCGAAGCAGTATCATTTTAATGTCTTTTCGGCAAAATAACAGGATTATTATATCAAACAATTCGAAAAAAATGAAACTTATTTTTCGTATAGTGTTATAAAAAAAACCTGCATCGATTTAAAACAAAACACACACTCGTTTACAACAGAAGATGCTAACTGTAACCGCACTAGCGTCGAACAACGGACGGTGCGTCCAGTTTCATCGACAAAAAGAGTTATGTAATATTAGAATAATGTATTGAACGAGAACATCAATAATATAATCCATACTGATTCGTAACTGTTCCTTACTCGATAGACACGTTACTATAATTTTTACATTTTCAACCTATTATTATTTGTTGTGCTCAAATACAGACTATTTATAAAATATTAACTTTATTAGTACATGTTTTTGTATACATGGAGTTATATTTTAATGTGGATATTTTTTTATATATATATATATATACAGTGATGCACGTAAAACATAAGATAATATAAATTTATCTAGTAATCTGTGACACATTCATAACTAGTCTCTAATTCAAAAATTCAAAATTACAATTTATCTTAGTAATCCGTGTAATTTATACGATATAACGTATTTCAGTAGCCTGTGGATGAATTTTTTAATACTGAATTTCAGTATTGTTTTTTTTTCAATATAATAAACATGCATGTGTATATATAAATCTATATATATATATATATATATATATACACACACACACACTTGATCGTAGATATGTATCGATTCGTTTGTCTTAAAATGCACAGCGCGCTGCGACCATCGCATACGAAAATATTGTATGGTATAAACATCTGGTAGGCGATGAATGACATGGCCTGCCATATATATAATCTTGTACACGATCAAGCGCGCGATTTTCGAAAGAAAGACGAACGAAAAAACGAGAAACAGTTGCAATAAGATCAGTCAGGGCCTAACGTGATCTCTCTACAATTATCATTTCATTTTAATCGATCGATAATAAATATAATAGAACGAACAGCACTGTGTGTGACTTATGTTATGTGTTGAGTTTCTGACACGTGAACTAGTTTTCCATATGTATATATATATATTCACGAGAGTGTGGAGTCGACTGGTTTGACTTTTGTGAATAGAACCAATTAGTATGAATAGTATGTACGGTTAACTTGGAACATGTCTTTCTGTTTGTGTATATGTATATATATGTTTTTCATCCACTCTTTTCACTTCACTTATTTTATTGTGTACCTGGATATTTTTTTCGATTTGTATTTGTGTAATTTTAGGCATATTGTCTCGGTACGAAGGGTTGCTTTACCGTACAAAATATCTAATTAAATTAAAACCGTATATATTAACTTGCATATATATATATATATATATATATATATATATATATATGTATATATAAAAATATATATATATATATATATATATAATGTGTTCGTGTATAAGTATGGTTTGGTTTTATAAAAATATTCTTATTTGAGTATTATTGAACATTTATCGAAAAGTACTGAAATCATTAAAATAATTAATTAGTTTCATCCCTTCTTTAGGAACGTCTTCGTGTACATATATTTTTTGTTTTTGTATTTTAACATATATTTACTAATAAATCATGAAGTTGATTAAGTATTTCTCTCTCTTTCTGTTTATATATATATATATATATATATATATATATATATATATATGTATATGTATAATAAAACATTAACAACAATGATCTTATTTAAAAATGGGTCATACTCTTTATGTGACGTTCAGACATGACACACATGGTTGTTACTCAAGTTAAATAAAACCAGCAAATCGATTTGTTTTTAAAGATACTTGAAGACTTGACTTTAGTTGCAGTACATTTCCGATACTGTGGCCAAATCTACTTTCGCAAACGAATTTTTTTTTGTCCTACAAACCACTGATCAAAAGTGTTCAGTGAACGATTATTGATCATTTTTGAGTGTCACTTATGAGGATTTCAATGACAATTTTTTCACAGTGCCAAGTTACAGACAGATCAGAGAGGTCTCAAGCACGGAGATCTCATTGTTTTAATGAAGCGATTTTGAATAATAATCGTACAGGATGAAAATACATTAACCGTCATTTAACCGAAAACAAACTGTTGTTTGAAATATAATACAAGTGAAAGTAAGGAAATGAGTAAAATATATTGTAAGAAAAAAAATTTAACTGTACTGATTAAGAGATGATAATTATAAAATATTTCAACAAAATAAATCAATAAGTGAGATAACGATATAAGAAAATACATTTAAAATATGAGGCAGAGATTTTTCTTCGCCTCAGTGCTCTGAAGATGATGAGCTTGTCATCGAAATGTGGGTAAACAACGATCAAAAATGATCAGTAATGATTCATTAATCATTTATAATCAGAAACTACTTTTACAGTTTGTGGACTGGAAAAGTAAATCAATTTGTGAACTTGTTTTTAGTTTTTGTAATTCATTGATTGATTTCGATTATATAAATTTTTCTGAATTGTTGATTCAGCAGTTGAAAGGATTTAAAAGAAAATGTCTCAGTAGATGCAGTAATTTCGTACTTGTTTGTTTGACGCATCGTTTCTAATTATAAAAACAACACACGGATACAGTCTTTGACACCGTGGCGAAACTCGCTTCGACTCTCTTGAAAAAACCCCATCGTTCAAATGCTTCTCGTCCGTCGCCATTGTCGTCGTCATCCGTCGAACATGTTTATTCCGGCGCACCGTTCCTAATGTACTCCCGCGCGACGAAAAGTGTGTCGCGCGTGGATGACGGGCACGAGACGAGGGTGGTGGTGTTTGTGCTCGTTCGTTGCGAACAACTTAAAGAACGTTCGGGTTCGCGCGTCGGCCCGGCGACGACGACGACGACGGTGCACTCAAGAAGTACTTTTAAGTGTAAAAGATTTAGCGTAATTAAGTGAACGCTTTTCTTGAAAAACGTTTGACACTGAACGCAGTCGACTGGTCGTGACGTACATAATTCACGTCGGATGGTCGTTTTGACGTTGATGGGACACGAACTGGCGTTCGGTCGGGTGACGCGGGCCGGACGTGAATTCGAGGGAGAGTTCGCTCGTCGTCTTATTGCATAAGCCGCGTTCGTGTTTGCGTTTTCGGATCTCGAATAGAGATGACGGATTCATCAGTTCAGGTCATAAATGGAAAAGAATACTAGGTTTTTCTGTACTTGAGCGCTATGAAGATAGCGGAATCGCCATCGAAATGCGCATAAACGTCAATGTGGTGATTCGTTGAATATTTCTGATCAGTATTTTTTTTTAATGGTTCGTGGAGTGTTGAGAGTGAAGAGCATTGGAGAGCAATTCGTTTGTAAAAACGAAACTTAAATCAGAGACTGGTGGAGTCGATTACGTTTATCTAGCAAGCTTTGATTGTTAAAAACAACGGCTAATCTATGATTCTGTAATAATTGGTCCAAGATTTACAAGATGTGCCGAACAAAACGTTTTAATAAAGTTATTAATAAAAAAAAAAAAAACAAAAAATAAACCATTAGAAAAGAAAAAAAAAGAAATTCGAAAACAAAAGATAAAAACAATAACAGTTTCATGTTAATATGTTAATAGTTACCTATGGAATAATAAAGATTTGATTGTCGATGCACAGTGAATATTTAAAAAACAAACAAACAAAATATGAAATATAACAAAGTATTGAATAAATCAAAGATGTAAAATTATATATACATATATATATATATATATATATATATATATATATATATATATATATATATATATATATATATATATAATACAAAGAGTGGAGTAATATGCGTTAAGTAACTGGTGTCAGAAATTCAACCCATATGAATACATTAGCTGTTATTTCCAGGGGGTGAGTTTTGTCTAAATGTATATATATATATATATATATATGTATATATATATATATATATATATATATGTATATATGCGTGTGTGTGTTTCTGTATACGTCAAGGGTACACACTCGCACCCCTAACAGGGGGAAGCTGCTGCCTGTGCTCCGTTGCTGTTTCTAGCTTGCCTCAGATATTCATGAGATAAAATGCGTTACAGTTGTCAGCTGTCCATCATCTGTACAGACATAAAGAACATCCGAAATTCCTCTCTTTATATTTACAAAAACGTATATATATATATATGTAATATGGAAATGTTCGTGTAAATCTCAATACACATTACAAGTTGATTTTCGTGCAAGATTCCTCTATTCATTCAGTAAATATTGTTAACTCGAATGCGTTACGAAATCAAACAAAAAAATATATGAAAATGTGATTTTCTGTCATCCGGCGACGACTTGCGAAATAAAAATAATTAACGGAGAACAGAACGCGCGCAACAGTACTTTCGAATTTCGATTTCGAACGTTTTCTTTCTCGTCGAATCGTCAGAATTTTCGATTGTTATTCCGTTCGATGATTGTTTCTCGATATGTTTCTGTTCTTTTTTTTTCTTCGTCTCAGATGGCTGTGATGTTTATTAAGACACTTTGTAGACTTTTATGGTCGCTTCGGTTATGATTCTGTTTCTGTATTGTTTTTAAAACAGTTTTGTTTTTTTTCTTCTCAGACGACTGTGATATTTCATGTGTTGTTTGTTTGATAATATAGTTTTGTTTGTTTTTTTTTTTCAAATATGTTTTAAATACTTCATCCAATTTCATAGACTATCGTTTTTGGTAGCAATGTATATATATATATATATACAGATTATATGTGGGCATAAAAATATTTATTTGAAATTGATGTAAAACACAGGCATTGAATGGTAGAAAAGTTTTGGAAGAGGTCTTCATCTAGCAACGGATAGAAAGAGCCTGTTGCTACAGATATATATATATATATATATATATATATATATATATATATATATATATATATATATATATAAATAATAGTTTGATTATCAACGGTTGAACTTTTTTCGAGTTATACATCTTTTCCATATATTTCCAACGAAACTGCAGATGTCCCTTATACCATTCGTGTATCGATATCTTTCAAGGCATTCTTTTAACATTTCTCAGTTAATAATTTCTCTGATCCATCGATTGTCATCTTTTCTTACATTGTATTCCATGAATTTGTATTTCAAGCTCTTCTCATTAGTAGCCTCGTTTCGAGTTTCTTAGTCTTTCCTTATCTCTCTTAATTCCGATTTTCAACTTCTTTCTAGACTGTTTTATATTTATTTACTTCTCGTCAATCATATGTGTTGCATTTTACTCAAAACGTGAAGATATTATTCATCTTTAAAAATCAGTCTGTGTATACAAATCCGTTTGAATGCTGATTCAAACGATTCGGTATATCTCTGTTTTACAAACGATTTTTTTTTCATTACACATATCATAAAAGAGATTTTAGGTAAAGAATGATCGAACAAATTGTTATTGATTGTTGCTTATACACATTTCGAACGCTGTGCAATCATCTTCAGAGTGAAAGGTACAGAAAAATCTATATGCGAGCTCTTCATATTTTCAATGTATTTTGTTGTATTTTTATCTCGCTCATTCATTAATCTCTTCTTTGTTTCCATAGATGTTTGGTCTACTAGTCAGTTGTGTTGATTATTATTTTTTTCTGAAAGATATTTCACTCATTTCCTTTTACTCGTATTGTTTTTCTTAGTACAGTTTGTTTTCTTGTCTATTTTATTCTTCTTTTTCGTATTGTTGATTATATATATATATATATGTAGAGAGAGAGAGGGGGAAAGAGATATTTTCATTCGTGTGTGTTGTTTGTGTATGCATGTACAAGTCTTGTTACATGAAGTATTGTCAGTCGACAGGAATTAAAAAAAATAGTACACGAATACCGCCGTAGTCCAACCCCAAAGAACGTCTATTCGTTCCGGTCGTACAGGGCACAACCCTATAGTACGGACCCGAGTTCGAAGTGCCGGTGTCGAACAGCGTTCTACATGAACTGTTTCGCATAATGAACCGGTACTGAAATTATTAAACTTGCACATACGCCAGTGAGTGACATTGTGTGTGTGTTTGTATCTGGCCGTCAGTGTTCTCCTTGTGTACTGCGTGCCGGGGTACCAGGGCGGCGTCGAGGGTAGTCGTAGCACAGTCCTCTCCGCTGTGCACCTCAATGAAGCAGTTTCGGTCCGCATTGTTCGCTTAATTCGATGCAACAAAAATGCAGTTTATTGAATTAGAGATACCTTTTGGCAGTCGTGTAACGTGTCATACGCTTTCTGTCCGTTGACGACACACACACACGCACACTTTTTTGTATACATTTAAACTGTTTTTTTTCTTCTTATCGTTCGGTTGTCTCTTTCTGGTGCGTCGTCGGACTGTCAGTTCTGTTTTGGTTCCCGTGAACGTTTATGGGTTTTTGATCGTGTCCTTTATCGAAAATCGATTCGTGATGGTAAGTCGTCGCTTGTATTTGATTTTTTTACTCATCGAACCAACTACCTTTACCTTCTGTTCATACGGACGGTATTCTTTTGTCAGTCATACATTTGTATATATGTATGTATGAATGTATGTACAGCTCATACATGTATATAATATATACGTATATACAATAGTCAAGTGATCTATGACCATATTTCCATAGTAACTGACAAATTGTTTAGATCGTATTTTGTTCGTTGTTTGTTTTTGAAACTTGTTTCTTGATGTGTGTTTGTGTTTTGATAGGCGTTTATTTTTAATTTATAGAATATTTTTAGTTACTTCTGTTTTTTCTTTTTCTTTAACAGTCGATTTGTTTAAACCAGTCTCGTCGTAACGACCATTATTACAAAAGAGATATTTTTGTTTAATAAGTCGAGCATTGATCTGTTTATTGATATCAGAGAACTTAGAATATTTCTTATTAGTTTTCTGAATCAATGAACTAACAATACTTCTTAGTTCTTTGATCGGTATTTACGTCCAGGTGGTACCGTGGAGATTTTTTTTATAATTTTTCTGTACTTTAGTGCTCTGAAGATGATGACATCGTCATCGAGAACAATCAATATTTATTCGGTAAACATTTTCGATCAGAAATATTTGTGTGCTTTATGAGATTAGAACAGAATTCAATTGTTAAAGAGAATTTTATGTATTTGTTTTTTCGTTCGGAATTTTTGTATTTAATTTTATTACATACTGTTAAATGAAGTGTCGTTTTCGTTTAGTCTTCTTGTATATGCCCATCGATCCAGGACACACCAACCAACCAAATCGCCACTCACTGGGTTCAAAGATTATAATGAAATGACTTAAAATAAAACGATTATTTTTTTTAAGTCTAGCTCTAATGACTGTATTTTTGTTACCGTTCCCAATCCGCTCTTAATTTTATTACTCTTGTTCGTACCAATTTTTCTTTTTTAAAGACAAATTCTTTACATGTTTATTTAATACCTCTGTCCCTATCTATCTACCCATCTATCTATCTATATATATATATATATATATATATATATATATATATATATATATATATAAGCATATAACCTGTCCATTTAATTACCATTTCCGGATACTGCATTTTAATTTAATCGTCTTTATCGTTTTATAACGTTCGAATCATAAAATAGCATGTTATAATTTTGTACACATTCACACACAAACACACACGTATGTGTGTGTTTGCTTTCTTGTATATATTATTGCATTTCTTTTGAACGTTTTGTTCGTATTTCTGTTAATTGAGTGTGTATCCTGAACACACTTCACATCTTGACGAATTATATAGCGTTTTGGTTGTAGGTACACACACACCCATCTCATATATATATATATATATATATATATATATATATATATATATATATATACAAGCATACATACAAATGTATTTGGTATGATATGTATGTGTTTTGCCTCTGACAGCTGCTTTAGACAGATGGGTTTCCACTCTGTGCAGCGTAGGTCAAGTTTCATAAAATATACACTGCTAAAATTCCAAGGACATATACGTCAGAGCTTAATACTATATATGTGTATATATATATATATATATACACATATATACATACACATACTTTATTCAGTTAATTGTTCAATGAAATAAAAATCTAGTAAAAGTATCAAGTAAACTGTTTTATAAGTTTACAAAATATGGAATTCATATCAGTTGGCTTGTTTATAACAAATAATTTCGGAATTCGTTTAAAACAATTGCGAAAACAAAAATTTTCAACGCACGCATGATTCTAAAACGCATTAAAATCATCAAATTGTACATGATATGAAAAATGTTCTCTGTATCTGTCGACGTCTTGCACTTTTCATCTTCGTCATAATATAATGTTTGGCAGTGTGGCGTGTGTGGTTCTGTTTTATAAACGACTCTTTCATTCTTCCACAAACGAACAGTAATGTTCAATAGGTATTTTCATTCTCACAGACGAGTTGTTTTTTCAACCCATCGTCCACAAAAAAATATTCTGATCGAAATTGTTCTTTAAATGTGTATTGATTCTTTTCGATTTTTGCAAATGCGTATTTCGATGACGATTTCATGATCCTCAGACCGTCAAGGTATAGAAAAATCTCAAAAAAATTTTTTTTTTTAAAAAACAGATTTTTTTAATTTTTAGTTCTCTTTTGTGATTGTATTCATGAATAATAAAAATGAATTATAATAAATAAACATTACATGTATGTTAAAAAAGTACAATGTATTGAGAATTTATGTTTTGTTGTTCATA
>CM068318.1:45341624-45399124 GCA_034766995.1 Acanthacorydalis orientalis | reverse complement strand
GACTTTTGAATTAGGGGCTAATTATGAATATGTCACAGATTACTAGATAAATTCATATTAACTCATGTTTTACGTGCATCACTGTATATAATGTATATATATATATATATGAGAAAAAATATCCACATCAGAATATAACACCATGTATACAAAACCATGCATTAATAAAATTAATATTTTAAGTTATGTAGCTCCGTAATGATCTACACACAGAGACCCATAACAATCCAAAAGAAAAATTTGGATGTATTTCCTATCAAATATACCTTAGACTGGTATTGGAAGAGAATATTCATGTAAACATGTAAAAAAGTATGAACATATTTATCTGATGAAAGAAGGACAGATATGATGGCAAGTGTCAACGTCTGCCCCAGTGAATGATTTGATTGATTCTGTTATTTGGGATTTAAGGGCGCGTCGACAACTATGATCATTAGCGCCCGCCATAGAGGATGAGATTGAGTATTGGTGAATGTTGAAGGTTTATACGAGGAGGGCTTGAAAAATTGATGATCAATGATATGTTGTTTTTAGAAGTTGACATGGTATTTTTGACATTTTTATGATATATATATATATATTTATATATATATATATATATATATATGCATGTGTGTGTGTATTTACAGTAAATATGATTTAAAAAACACAACGTGCAAATCGAAACGACTATACATAAAAAAACGCATCATGCTGATGCAGTCCCGTAATTTATTTCGAACGCGAGTACTGCCAACATTGCATCGAATGCATGTGTACATGTACACACACACACACACGCACAGAAGTGCTACCAACCGTACTATATTATTCACTGTTTGTGTGTATAGAGTCGACGGCGAGTGCTCATAAAGTTTCATTAACGCAAAGTGCCAGCCAGTGCGTTCATGTTTCATACGTTGGTAATATTGTACGCTGATCCTGCATGTACATTCATTCATATACATATTATTATATATATATATATATATATATATATATATATATATATATATATATATATATATATATTAATATAATGGATATACGTTTGTAATTTGTATGTGATTGTATTTTGTTTATATATATATATACATATATGTATGTATATACACACACACACAATCGTATATTTGTGCTGCGTCTGTTGTATGAAGTTAGCTACACGCGATCGTCATTTCTCAATTAAGCTAATTTCACGATGATTGCACTGACATGTTTATTACGTGTCTGGGGTTCGATTTGTTGTCAAGAATTTGACATGTTTGAAGTAAATATGAATGAATTGCCCGTGTGCATATTACGGGAGCATTATTAAAAGCATCACTATACATTTCATATATATATATATATATATATTTGTATAAAACACATGTATATAAATGACAATTAGTTTTTCTGCTTAATTTTATTTAATTATAGAGAATTTGTCCGACGTGACGCATAAATAGTCATAAAGTTACTGATAAACAAATGGTCGACTCTCGATGTTTCTTTTCTGTACGTCGCGTTTTGTCACTCGTTCGTGTTTTCAATCGTGGAATTTCCTATGAAATCGTCTAAGAATGTTTTAGACATACACGGCATGATAATTCGTTAGCTTGAGATTTTCCTAGACATTGTCACTCTGAAGATCGTCACCGAAACGCGCGTAAACGTCAATAAAATGTGATAATTTGTGATTTCTTGTACATTCGTGACCGGTAGAATAGTTTGTGTGGTTCGTTGGATGAAATAGAATTCATTTGTAGAAGAAAATAAATAAGGAATGATGTATAAAGGTTGAATGATATAAAAAAGAAATTGAAAATGATATCTAAAACGTAGGAACCTTTGAAAAAATCAACAAAATATCAGAAAATCTAAATAGTAAGAGATTAAGTAGTAATTAATAGTGTATAAAGGTTGAATGATATAAAAAAGAAATTGAAAATGATATCTAAAACGTAGGAACCTTTGAAAAAGTCAACAAAACGTCAGAAAATCTAAATAGTATGTAAGTAAATAGTAAGAAAAGAAATAAAATACAGTCGAGTGTCGTGCAAGGAAACGAGGATGAAAGAACTCATTTATGAAAATACAATAAGAGGCTGAAATAGCACCAATTCGAATTTTAGGAATATCTGCATACTGTAAATAGAAAAATAAGTTGTAAACGACATTCATGACAGGATGAGCGCATTGAATTTAAAATTTTTTCTTCTATTTTGAGGATAATTTTGTGTAATTTGATAATATAATTGCTCATTAGAACAAGATATAAACGTGAAAAGTCGCTATGTTTTTTTTCTAAGCTGTGAACGTGTACCGTGGAATTGATAACTGTCTTGATCGACTTTCTTGTGAAAAGCAAGATATAATAATTTGATACTTGTTTTTTACATATCAATCAGTTCTCCTATGCCGTTATTAAGAATTTGTTGAGCTTTTTGAAAAGTATAATTATATTTTTGTAGTATCCTTCAATTCAATCTCTGCCGTTCAATTTATTGTATATTTTTTTACAGTCATTTATCATTCAAGAAACAAAAACTCTAAACGTTTTCATTCGTATCGAGTGCACGGACTTCTCGATCGTCCGTCGAAACTTTTTTCCGAATCGGAAAACACACACATACACACGCACACACACCACATCAATCTAAAAAAAAAACGCCACTAATGAATCCATTGAACAAGTGCAACGTCTGATAAACTATGACCTACAAATCTGTTTTAGACATTAATACACATCGTACATACACCATACGATGACGTCATGACTATATTCGAATGTGTTTTGTTGCTTTTTTTTATTATTAATAGTCCGATTCGATATTTTTTCTCGGACATTTATCTCGAGACATGGACGGAGAAGGAGCGCGCGACGTACGAGAGCGGAACCGAGAGACCTATAGAAAACAACGGCGCGCCGTGATTAAAAATCACGCTGAGTTGTTAATTTTTTAACAACGATTTCTATATACAATTTGATTTCTGAGAAATTCGATCGAAAACGAGCACTTTTCATTTTAAGTACAGGGGGTGTACTTTGAAACGGTCCGCGGATCATTGTTTCCTTCGAACGAATATCATTTCTGAATGGTAAATATTTTCCAATTATCACATTTTGTACCGAGCGGATCACGTTGTGTCGCATCGTTCGACGTACAAGTTCAGGATTTTAAAATGTCTATTGAGAATAAAAAAATTGAATTTATTTCACAAGACCCATTCATTATCCTACATTCACAATGCGTACAATTTATTGTATTTACTTTTCTTCTTTTTGTCAGATTAAAAAGGGTACTCAAACATGACTTTATGATATCGTACATGATTCAGACTTCTAAGTATTTCATAATGCTGATTCATGTCTTAATTAAATAACTAAATTTTTTTTGATCAAATTAGAAATAAAATACTTCTTAATTGTTTAGTTCAGAGAGTTAGTTCCTATGGAATCTAGAAAGCAAAAATGATGCTTGTTTTAAATACATGGCCTACTATTGTGAACCACTCGTCTATTATGTTTGATATAAACAAACAACGCCTGCCTGTTTCATAATATACGATAAAATGAATCAAAAATGATTTAAAACGTAGTAGTCAATATTTTTTTTTAAAAAAAATAATCAGCAAACAGTTATAAATATTATTGTTAACGAGTTTTTTTATACATGAATCATTTCTTATATTCTACAAAAATTGTCTCATCAATATATAAAGCATTTGTTGAATATGTTGATAAGAAAATTCTATAAATAATACATTTTCTAATGAACGATACATCAGCAACCACGTACACAATATTCAAATTGTATTTACTATGTTTAGAAAATAGTCCGACATTTGCCACACTTCACAAATTTATACTTAGAGACTTTTGAGTCATCTGTCTATTTCGTTTTTAAAAAACACAATAGTGGATAAAAGTATCTTGTATGATTTTCGAAATTGAAGAATCCAGTACTTCTCTCTCGCTACATTTATATATATATATATACACATACATCTATCTATCTATCTATATATATATATATATATATACATATATATATATATATATATATACATATATATATATATATATATATATATGCATGTGTGTGTAAATATGTGTGTACGTCCGTGTATAATAAAAAAATACTACAAGTGTGCTGTGAAATATTTAAATAATCTATCAGTAGTTAGCTATGACAACGCAACGATGTTGTTTCACTTTATCTATATTTAATTTGACATTTTTTTACAGCGCAGTTGGTTTTGACTGCTTAATTATTTTATTGCCGCAATCAAAGACAACTGCGCATCGCTATCATTAACAATTCGACTCCTTGTATAATACATGTATAAATACTTACGCACACATTCGCACTCGGCGACGTACGTACGAATAAAATGGGACAACACAACTACACACACACCTCGTTAAAACGTCTATTCAAATATTTATTCTTACAACTTTATTGTAACCCAGACTCTGTATGTATGTGTGTGTGTGTGTGTGAGTGAGTGGAAAAAAAAACAGTACACGGGTGACGGTTCAGTGGCGATTGAACGATTCTTCGCGGCCACTCCGTACATTCAGTTCGAAATATAAAAATGTTCAACTGTGACCTAACAAGGCTGATTGTATTTCCGACCGAATAACGACGTCTTTTTTCACTGAGGAATATGTGTGTGCAATAAAAAAAAATAGATATGTGTATGTATTTATAATAGCAGTGTAAGAGAACTACTTAACAGATAATTACATGGACGTTAAAAAAACAAACAAGATAAGTTCGAATTATCGCCGGTTCGTACGATGTACTTTATACTTTGATACATTCTGATATACATGCATTCATATATATATATATATATATATATATATATATATATATATATATATATATATATATATATATCAATGTTTGTCAAAAGCACATACAGTCCTTTCCTCGATTTACAAAAGCTGAAAGAGTTTAAAGCAAAAACCTACTATAAAAAAGCATTCTAATGAAGTAAATTCATTGAAACGGCGAAGGAAGGCGTTGAAAAATTATAAGTCGAGAGAGAAAAGAAATTTAAACGTTAAGAGCAGAGATATGTAGATTTGTTTATTTTTTCCAAATTGAAACAAAACGAAATCATGCAAGGTATCTAGATTCCTATAGCAACAAGAGCGCATATATATATGTTAGTCATGCGGGCATGGATAACGAGATGAAGCAGGATGAAATCATTCACACTCCTCTTCGATCATTTCGTTCGGACACTGTGGTTAAATTCAATTTCACAAACGAATTCTTTTCTTCTTATTTTGTCACCCGAAGAAATAAAACAATAATGTATCTGATGAGAAATATTCGAGGAATGATCATTGATGAAAGCGTCGAGACTTTTCGATCAGACCACGTGCACGTTTAAAACTGCACGCGGCATGTAAAGATGACGTTTTCGGGAGAACACGTTCAGTAATGAGATATTCCGGCCGAACGCAATTATGATCCGGTCGGTCGTCGCTCAACACGCCCGCTCCGTCGAAAAACCATTTCATTTTTGACATAATGAATCGTCAATTATTGATTTTAATATTAGCACCGGGTGGAATTTATAATATGGCGTGGTCTTTCGTGTACGTAGGTGCTCTACGGCTCCGTTACCCGGTACAGTGTGAGTACGGGTGTTGGTCGGTAGGTGCATACACACACACACATTATATATATATATATATATATATATATATATTTGTGTGTGTTGGTGCATAAGCTTGATGAGCTAAACGATTGTCGTGCGGCGAGCGAACGAGAACGGTCCCCGATCGGCGCAAATTGCCTCGTCGTTAATGTCGATTTACGTAATGAAACGTTGATAAGTGTGTGCTAGATGGTTGTGCCGAGATAACGGACAGGCCGCTATTAAGGAATATTTTTATGATACGAAATGTGACGACCGCGCAAGTACACGCTCACTTGCACATGTTTCATTAGCATCGTTGCGTTGTATGCAGTTCGAATCTAATCGACGTATCTCGTCGACGGTGGCGAATTAATTGGCACAAGTTTCGACGTGAATACAGAAGACATACGCCCATAGAAACGTTTCTGATGTCTTGACACGTCGTTAAAATCTATTTTTTTTGAAAAAAAGACAGATAGATAAGGTAATGTTGTTATATGTTAATCAGTTGAAATAAGAAAATATGAAGAAAACAGAAGACTGAATTCAATACAATAGTAGTATATCGTGGATAACTCTGATTTATGAAACAAGTGAAGAAATCTGATATTAGTTGATATTAGAACGAGTCGGCTATGCCATTGAAAAGTCTATTGTTTATTGAATTTAAATATTGTTGTTAAATTCGATTCGGATTTGTTTTTGAATAACTATGACAATGAAATTAGAACAGTTCACTCGATCTTTACATGCATTCCTGCTATTGTCATTAAAGTCGACTATGACTGATTTTTAATCAAGTCCAGTACGTTGTATATTAAAAAATAACACTTAGTAACTCAGTGTTTGTAAAATAAGATAAACTTGAAAACTTAAGGTATTTTATTCTTAATATAAGATCAGTTCAAACGTTTCTTGACTGTTTCCAATACAAATAAAGGCGATTTGAATAAAAATCAGATGCTTCTGTACTTTGGTGTCGTGAGGATGATAGCATCGCAATTGAAACGCGCCTAATCGAGAATCGAACATGATCTATAATCATTTATTGGGTATATTTGATCAGATAATGTTTAATGATTTGTGAGGTGAAAGAAGGATCCATTTGTGAAAATCGAATTAAAGATTTGATTACAAGCGCGACGTGATCCGACTTGTTTGTTTGATGATTGTTTTCTAATTTTGTTTAAATTCACTTTCGTTTGTTTAAAATTTTTTATTGAATTTTTTTTGATCAGAGAAAAATTGGGCGCGTTTGTCTTGAATGTCGTTCAGAGATCATTATGATTTTCTTTATCGAGCGCCGATGGGACGTTGATTCGCATCTCTTTCATCGCTATTGTACATTTGAAAGAAGAGAAATCTAATAAATACAACTACTACTCTAGTAGAAACACATCGTCGAAATCGTTTTCACCATTGTTACAAATTACCGCGCTGTGGATAAATTCCGATTGACAAATGAAACCGAACACTACTTTCTGAAAGAATTAGTACAGAAAAAAACTATTATTATAAATCAGGCCGTGTTGGTGTTTCCATAAAAAATAATCTTTCTCCATTCGCACGTATTTCTGTTTCGTTTCACGCTGTATCTACCGGTATGAATAACAGACAATGCTCAGCATTCATTGTTTGATTCGTTCTTTGTGCAGGATTTTCATCCCGGTTCGGTATTTTCGAACATCCAATTAAATATATATATATATATATATATATATATATATATATATATATATATAAACGATATTATATGAAAAAGCACACACTTCCTCTGTGTGCTCTCTCCACGCGTATAAACAAAAAACGCACACACATGTACGATAACGGCCGCTGTAAATGAACAACAATGACCGTGATACAAACACAAAAGACATAAAATCACCAGCTAGACGATTAAGGGCTTAACTTTCATTACCGGTAGAGCCAACTGTGCGGCCACATAATCTCCCCGCGAGGCTATTTTATCAGATTGTGTTGTTGTTGTAGCGCGATGCGGCGGGGGTCGTTACGCACACATATATACACACACACATACACACACACGACGGCGCCGAGAGATGCTGCGTTGCGACGTTTTCGGACGGGGGTGCACTGTATGTGTGTATACATATATATATATATATATATATATATATCCGTCAACAAGGGGTTGTTACCGAGTTCGATACTTATCTATGCACGAGAATACAAAACGTCATGTTCGGTGTGTGTGTGCTTGTGTGCGGGGCTTATATACGATCGTGTGATAAACGCAATGTTGTGGTTTTAGACAGTTGTGTTCAATTGGTCTTAGAATTTTCAAATTGTCAGGAATCAATTTTGCTCTTTTTTATTTCGTTCTCAGCTTCATCCAAACGTGTATATCTATCCATCTATACACACACACACACACGCAACACACGCACACATATATATATATATAAAATTATTTAATGTATTTGTCTCGGAAAAAATGGCGTGTTTAGTGGCGTAAAAAAGACTTAATTTGTGAAAAAGATGTTACAACACACCACAGCCACCTAAAACTATCATAAACATCTGATTGTTTAAAATAACAGAAAGAACATTCAATGAAAACAACAAAATATACTGTCTAAACAACAGCTACCTTATATATATATATATATATATATATATATATATATATATATATATATATATATATATATATATAAATATAAACACACACACATACATACATTCATACACCAGCGCCACCTTGATCAGAAACGATAAACAGTACAGAACTATCAATATAAAATATTAAATCATATTGTGTGTGCATGTTTTATTTGACGTTTTCAATTACTCTAATTACTTACATTCATTGATATGCATACACGCTGGATATATATATATATATATATATATATATATATATATATATGTATGTATGTATGTATAATATGTATATATCGAGACCACCTAATCGTCTAATTAATTTATATACGGCAAAGATATTAATACATATAATTTCAAACAACATTAAGAGAAAAAAAAACAAATATTTAAAAGTCCAATTTATTTGTTTGTCATTTCACAGACTGATTTATCGATTAAACCTAGCCATAAATTAACATGTCATTAACAGATTTTATATATATATATATATATAAATAATATAAAGATGCATAGATCTCTATGTGTATATTTAATGAGCGAGTGTATAATAGATGTAAATGATATTACAAACTGATGAAGGAGAGGACGAGTGAATTACCATACGTTTTCAATTGGTCCCGGTACGTACGTTAATAGTGTCATTAAGGAATCGTTTAAAGTAGGTCGTAATTGTTTTATCTGCATAGTGTGTGTGTGTGTGTGTGTGTATGCCTGCGATGAGAATGAGAAAGAAAGAGACGTAGGTATCTCTTAATATCATGTATACAATTTTTAATACTGTTTTTTCTTTGAACATGAATTATGATTTAGATATTTTTTGACGTTCGTGATTGTGTTTTATAAATATTGTCAAAAAATTATGGAAAAAAAGAGACTTATTGCTATTATCCGTTTATTGTTATACATATATATATATATATATATATATATATATATATTATATTTAAAATTAAATAAATAAATAGTAAATTGCCAAATTTGTCAAATCAATTTTTCCCATGTCCGCTTACGATTTAACGGCCTCTATTTGTCATTTTTTAATTTATTATATAAATAAATTATTTCTCTGGCGTTTTTTTTCTGCGGCACAATCAAAATTTGTTTATTAAATTTATTATTCGTGCGAGAGCGGGTCATAGCGTTTTTTTTCATCGGCATCGTATCGGCATGTTTGTTTAAACGAGTTGACAAGGAACGTTGTGCATTTTTAGGTCAACGATCGAGTCTTGTTAATCAAGTTTAAAGGTCACTGATTTCTATACATGCTCTCGCATGTATCATACAGACATGTGCATATATATATATATATATACATATATATGTATGTACATATAAATGTGTGAGTATGTAAAAAAAACGGACTTTTTGAACAGTTATGTGAATATGAGCTGTCTGTCTGTCAAGTATCTATTTTCTGATAATTTATCGTTTTTGTTACAACTTTGTCAAGTGATTTACAATGAAATTGAGCACAGCAATTGTGTACGGCTGAGCGAGAGAGACGGAAACAGTATTGAAATGAAAGAAGTCGAATGCATTGTCAATTTATTTAATTACAGACGATAAATCCTGTAAACTGAAGAAATACACACACACACAAATATATATATATATATATATAATGAAACCACTGATAATCTTTTGTTTTATAAAAATTGTTATTTCTTTCCAATTGTTTTGTGTACAGTAGTTGTTTTTAAAATGTACGTTTTTCATTAGTATCGGGTCGTCTTGGACAAACAACCGGTAACTTGATTTGAGTACATTCAATTCACATTTTCAGGATATGAAGATGTAATTGTAAATCTTTTTTTCAATAGCTTGTCAGTTGGTTATTGAGGGTTTAGTGGCGCGTCGACACTACTAACGTCATTAGCGTACGGTCCTGTTTCCAAGAACAGAAACGTTATCAAAAAGAACTATAGTACTCCCTAACCAAAGAACATAAAACCGGAATAATTAACACAGTTTCTATTTGATGAAGACAGATGGTAATTAAATAGTGAGTTATTTTTAAGGAATACTCTGCAGAATCGACTGCTAGTCAGGAAAAATCTTATGTTGATAAAGTAAACAGGCAGGAACGTTTAAACATTCATGAGAGATTTTTAAACATTATTTTAGACGTTTTAAATTTTGTAAGTATCAGTGACTGAAATTGATCAAACTTTTTGGATCTAATGATAAATAAGATGTTTGAAAAAAAACAATACAGAGACATGAATAGAGAATGTCCTTGTCTAACTGATAAATATGGGCCAACCCAGTAGTATTATGCAACGAGAAAGAAAATAAATTAAAAACGATCAATAATGATTTATTGATCATTTATAATCAGAAACTATCTTTACGATTTGTGGAATGAGACAAGAATTCATTTTTGACAGTAAACCGTATTTGTGTCAGGACTGTATTATGAAATTGTATACAGTTGATCTTTGAAGGCAACATTTTCAAAATCGAATCTCACTTTTCGATTCTCTTTCGTTATGGATTATGAAAGATCCGCACAGGTCACCCGCGACATCGCGTTTCGCACATCTATGAATGACACGAAGAAAGAACTTTCATAATTTAAAACGATATACGTGTCTTTTGTTTTCAATAAACACGACCGCCTGCGTGACGATCGTTGCGGCGTCACGCGGATAATTGAACATTTTGAACTTTTTTCTTGCCGGTTTGTGCGTTGGAAAGAGAGAGAAGAATTCAGTTCTGTGAGTGAAAATTCGTCCACGCTGTTTGAACTGTACTCACGTTGGAAAAAATATTTAGAAAAGTATCTCAGTTCGGGAAAAATGATATAAATATAAAACAAGCAGTTTTCTTCTATATGTCTCTCTCTTTCATAATATATATATATATATATATATATATATATATATATATATATATATATAGACACATATGTATGAAGAAACAATCAGAGTGCGTCTTGAAAATAACGTAGCATCGGTAAATAATCGGCTTACGTCATCGCCAGTCACCGCGATCTCCACTGTAAAAACCGACTGCAATTTGTAGTAAGCCTTGGAAAATTGCAATGCGAGACCAGAAGAATTATTATTAACTCGACGAACGCAAACGGCACAAAAAGCATATATTATAACGAATGTATATACATGTGTATATATATATATATATATATATATATATATATATATAATATATATGTATAAATACCTAAACACATACAATGCATGTACATATAAATGTATAAATATACATTATTAGATTTATCTCCGCATAAATACAATCTCACAATTTATGTAAAAAAGGTAATTTATATGTTGTTGTCTTATTTGAATTGCTAATTCGATCACATTTAAATACATTCATATATATATATATATATATATATATATATATATATATATATATATATATATATATATGTGCACATTATTTCTAAATACAATCCTGTACCGTTTCCGACGACGTCTCTTTGAAGAATCGAGTCTAGGAATCGAAAAGTCTTGCACCCACAAATACTGTCAGATTCGAAAATGTCGTACAAATCATTGTGCGATAATAATGAACGTCTGACTTTACATTAGCATCGTCTAAACTTGTTTCATTCAATAAATCTAATTCCATCGAATTCCGTAGATTAATTCACACTTTCGTTCACTTAATCGATTCATAATTTCGTCTAGTAGATCTATAGTATCCGTGTAGATCCGGTACGGATACATTGAAACGTTTAGTAATTCTGTTTACTGATTAGATTGACTGGACCAAGGACAGTCCGAGACGATTGTCGGTTGTTTGTCGTTTAAAAGGGAGTGTTGACAAGTGAGACACAATTGTTGGTTATTGTGATTCGTGTTGGCAGTTGCTTAGGTCAGTCGGTGTGTGAGGGAGATTTGGGGTTTGGAGGCACGTCGGTAGGTAATGTTATTAGTGGACGGACATCAGTAAGAGGTTGTTTTTTATTCGAAACAGTAAAGTCCAAGTAGTGAGTGTTTTTCCCCGGATGAGCAAAGTCCTAAGCATGAAATCCACGTGAAGACGTTATAGAAAATACAAGAGAAATACTGGTTATGAGAATTTCAGCCCCTCGGAACAGTGGCTGTATCAAAAACTCTGTACACTGCACCAAGGAAATTAAAAAAAATCGGTAATATGTCGCCCTCTTGGATATTTTGAAGCTCGGCTGGTATGAAGAATTGCTCCAGCATTTCGTGATGCTTTCTCGATTCCAGAATCATTTGAAAGTATGAGTCCTGGTGCTCGATTCTCGTTCCAGTGGATGGAGTCGATGGGAGAAATGTTTGTAGGCCAATGGTCGTTCTTTTAATTAATAAATATATTCTTTTAACTGATATATGAGTCTTTATACTCGATACGTACAAACCGCAATTATTTTTGCACCAATATAACATTAGCTTTCGCATATGAATCGTTCTCTCATGCCACAAATGGCAAGAAAATGAACCCGGATCTCAAGATCTAAGAAAATGAAAAATTTGTCCGAATGTCTCATACACGCATACACGAAAGCCATGTGTACACAAGATCAAGTAAATGTTTCAATCATGAGACGAATTATCTGGCAGTAAACAAATCTAACATGTTATATGTTTTCGAATATCGCATATGAATGAACAACTTGTATATTGTTGGCACGTGACGAACACGTTTCAGATTATTAAAAGACTGGACACTGAACTGGTTAAAATACTCGACTAGTACTTGCCTGTGAAACAGATCAGGATCATTCTGCTATAAACTGGCAGACCGATTTGCCTGGCACGACGATGTCACACAGTCTTTCGAAAAAGGTCAGCGAACGGACCGAAACACTGTCAGAAATCACACGGACATATATTTTAGAGAGAACCGACGAGTCGACACCTATGTACGAGCAACCGTGTTGTGTAACCGGCGTGCGAACGAATCGACCGACATCACACAGAGACTATTTCTCTCGATCAGATTTTTAATAAGAGAACTTGGTCCGTTTTCAACGAACCGCACTGTATTTTCGCACACGCGAGACACAGAAACAGCACAGAAAGGTCCGTGATGTACACCGAAAGCGAACCGTGCCGAAAAATTGCATGAAAACGCGACTTTTACAGAGAATATTTGTGAAAAATACCGAAACAACGTCACGCCACGCACACTGCAGCGAATACATCTCGGTGTGGCGGTGAATGCGTGCAAGTCACAGCTCACTCGATATATGGTTGTAAGATACGTTTGTATCGATAGAATGTTCCATTCCATAGCTTACTACATTAAAACAAATGTACAGACACTACGGCAAATCTGATCAGAAAAAAATGTTTAAAAACGCATTCAATCAATCGAGTTGTTAAAAATAATTGTCACAGTTTTGTAACCGAAGAAGTGTACAGTAAACCCCTTCTATAACGCGGTATTCTCATGACGCGGTTTCTATATAACGCGGGGCAAAAATTTCAACAGCCCTACTGTAACGCAGTACACTTATAACATGGTTTCTATATAATACAACTTAATTAGCTTAAGCAGTCTCCCTTTAGCATGGTGTTTTCTCTATTACGCTTTTACGGTTGAAATAAATGGGAATTCGCCTGTTTTTTTCATGCACGTTCGTCGTCATTTTTCAATTTCACTTGTCAGGGAATTTCCCTGTAAACGTAGAACGATGCAGGATTACTTTTCTTTATCAAAACTAATAATATAGTGCTCTGAGAATGCAGTTTTCATATAATGGAGAATGAATCAACCTGATGTATATGTACTTATTTAGTTTCACTTAACGCGGTACAAATTAATCGCGTTATAGTACGGTTGACTGTAAGGTAACCCTCGTATAACGCGGTTCTTCTATAAAATGGTTTCGACATAACGCGCGATTTTACTTTTATAACTCAAGGATAACGAGAAAGACAAAGATACACTGCCCGTTCGTTCAGCGGAGAAGAATACAGCGACATGATTGAAGATGATGTTCGTGAATTAATAAGCGAAGCACGGGATTTAAATGAGGAAGAGTTGATTCAATTAACGACTGAATCCGATTAAAGTACTGACAGAGAAAAGGACGATGGAGCCTCGGAGGAGGAGTCCGATAAATCAAAAACTACGAGAACGATTGAATTTGACTAAAATGTTAACAATGTTTTTGTACGGACAGTGATCCGTCAGTGTGGAGCTCTAACAAACTTAAATTTGTTAGAGCTCCCCACTTGCTAGATTCTAAATTCAATTTCCGACTGTGTCTTAACAATCAGTTGAGAATCGATCTACCAACAGACAAGGAAATCCAAAAAGGATTGTCGAAAAGAGCAGGCAAAGTTTTATAATTGATTCTTGACAGACCAGTTGAAGAATCGGAAAGATCAAAGAATAGGATACTATCGAATGATGAAAATTATTCCTGATCGTACAAAAAAGAGATATGGACACGACAACGGGCAGTGGGTCGTAGGCAGCGGGCTTCTCTCGCGCCCCGAGCCGACCCCACACCCCCCGTAACACTGTCTTTAAAATCTACATATAATTTAAAATCTATATAAATTTAAAATCTACATACTGCTCAAAGTGTGCCTTCCGCTCTCCTCAATACCCATTGGGGACGAGCATCTCCATCTGCTCAAGTTAAAGCTCCTTGTACCTCGCACTTGAACCCGTAGCGCGCTTCGCGCTGGCACAACCATCGAGTTATATGGAAGAAATCGTCCGTCCAATGACGGTTCCAGTTTTCGGCAAACGTGATCCTAGAAGAGACATATACTGTTAAAAATCAATTTTATAAGTTCCTTCTTATAACTACACGACGGTATGGAAGTATTTAATCCTTGTTAATTTCATTTTTTAATCAAGTTTTTTCCCTATTTCTATCCTAAAACATATTTGACGAGTTGAACATGACAAAAAAATAGTTTGGAACGTAGCTCCTCGTTTTGTACGAAATGTGAGTCTCGCATAACTCGATTTCCTTAACGAGGATTCTTTATGGAACGTGCCTTCCTCGTTATATGAGAATTACACGTATTACAGAAACAGTATACTGTCAAAACAATTTTTTCTGAAACAGTTTTTTTTTTTAAAAAAACAACATGAAAACTTGTTCCGTTTACATTATGTCGTGTTTTGTTTATTGAATGAGCTTTAATACAATAAAACTTGGATCTCTAGATCTCATATAAAAAGTATGTTCGAATGTCTTATATACACACATACGCATATATATATATATATATGTATATATATATATATGTGTGTGTGTATGTATGTATATGTGTATATTGTACTTTTAAGTAAACAATCGCGGCGGAATAACCTCTTTACAATGAAAGCACGTGACGACGACACGTTCGAACGCGACCGCCGAAATTAACGTGCGAGAAATCCCGACAATCGAAAACCGTATTCAAATTGCTTCATTTCTGCGACCATTAAGACGTCGTTGCGAGGGACCGTTTTTAATCCACTTAAAAGTGCGCCCGGCCGCCCTCGATCTCGAGCTCGCACACACACACACTGCCAACGTCGAAAGTACTCGCGATATGGCGACTCCGTTAATTGTGTGCGTCGGCGGCGGATGAAGATAGATAGCCGTTCCGTTCTGGGAAACAGCGTTTCCATCTCTGTCCGTAGATGCACGCGCGTTCGTGTCCCGTCGACCCGTTCGCACGTAATGACAACGACGCCGGGTCCGCGTATCATAGAGACGTAATCGCGTCGCTCGCTCGCTCCGCGTCGGATTATCGTGAGTCCGTCTCTGTCTGAGTCGAGCGGGACGCGCGCGCTCGATCTTCAGATTTTACGGCGACGCGGTTTCTGAACGAGGGTCACTGGATACTCACGTCGACGGTGGTGGAGTAGAGTACTCGCTCGCCGTTACCCCGCCGCTCGAGTACTAATCGTGGAAGCAGTTAAAACCTATTAAGGACAGTTAAATGGACAGCGCGCTTTTCGCTCCTGGGACGTTTTAATAGTTTTATTATTATTATTTCGTCTTGATTATTTCACGATGCGAACGCGCGTCGGGACGCGGTCGGATTTCATTATTGTGCGAAGTTGTAAGAGACGGCAGATGAATCGACCGAACTCGGGAAACTTTTCACATATAAATACACAAATACATGTGTATATAAAGTGAAACGGAACAGTAGACAGAAATATATATTAGAAGAATCAAAAAATCGTCGTGTGAAAGAATATATATGAAGAAAAATGGAATAATGAATCTAAACAGCTGTAAAAAAAAACATAATCAAGAACGTACTCGTCTAGCAGACAGAAAAAAGCTACAGAGAACGTCATTCGAATTGCAGAGAAATAATCGTTCGACGAAACGAAACCAATTGAATAACACGAAACGATCCCGAGATCTATCCACGAACGCACGTTGCATATTCATCATTTAATTAGACCGAAATTGAAATATCTCGTTAGCGCGACCCGAAGTGATGACCCGCTGTTCATCGGAGCGTCGTGCAGCTCACTGGACCACAACAGCCTCAAAACACTGGCGTGCTGAGCCAGAGCCCCCGTACATGCGCTTACGTGCTCTACACCGCTGATTCCATTACTACGGCCGAGGACGATATAAATCTTTCAAGATCTCTTCACACAAAATAAAAACAGGGGAATAAATAGAAATCTCCATAAAAATTACATCAATTAAGAGTCGAAACGTTGGAAATGTATGCGAACGTATACTAATTAAATACGGGCGGGGGAGACGGCGACGGCGACCGGACAGAGCGTACCATGAAATTTGTACAAAACACCAATTAAATCGCGGCCTACTCGATTTTTTTTCGACGGAGAGACAAAAAAAAAACAACCGACCGAAAACGAAATAACAACGGACGGACGAAAACGTGCGCGCACAAACACAAACGGCATTAATTTAAAACAGTTCGATGTGCACGTCGGTAAATACATGTACATAAACAAACACACACACACACACACAATAATCCTCGGAAATTAATAAATCGACGCGCTTGTTTTTTTTACAGATTTTTCTGTACCTTTCTGCTCTGAAGTTGATGGCATCGCCATCGAAATGCGCATAAGCAACAATCAAAAATAATCAATAACGTTTTATTGAACATTGTTGGCCGGAAAAGATTTTGTAACTTCTGAGATGAAAGTAGAATTCATTTGTGAAAATCAACGCACACGTGTTGACCGGTCATTGTCAGAGTTGCCATGAAAATTCAACAAATCAGAACACTTGTCTGCCTACTTTTTCAAATATCTATTTAAATCATTGCTCACTAGATATATACGGAGATCATATACATATATACATATATACATATATACATATATACATATATACATATATATATATATATATATATATATATAGATATACATGGATGAAAATTCGGAAAATAAGTGACGAGAGAGACAGATTGTCAAGTATTGACACGACGTCATGACAGGCCGTGACGGGTATCGAACGTTCGGCTGTCGGCGTAGAAAAATTCTAAAGTGAAAAGCGTTTTTCTCAATTTTCTATGATTGACACGGGTTCGATAAAGATGCATATATACTATATAGATTTATCTAAATATGCATATATATATATATATATATATATATATATATATATATATATATATATATATATATATACATATTAAATCAAAATTGTCCACGAAAAAATTCGATGACGTTGGACTTCTTTATTTATGACGCGGGTATCATAATACCAAAATATGTTTGTCTCATTTATAAAACAGCAACGTTGCAATCTGTCTGCGATAATGATTACATAGCATAAATGAGTTTTAAAAAATATATTTAGTGTTCTGTAACATGTAGAGACTTATAACCGACACGTGGGGCGAACGCAGCGAGCCAGGGTGTTTGTGAGTACAGCGAGCAGAGGGCGAAGCCTTCTAATGAATATATATATATATATATATATATATATATATATATATATATATATATATATATACATATATATTTACATACATGTTGAAAGTTGAAGTTAAATGCAGTTCTAGTTAAAATAGTTCGAATCAGTTTCCAAAAAAAAACCTGAAGGAGTCGATAAAATAGCTTTATTAAAATGTATCAATATAAATCTGTATTTCGCACTCAGTTCTGTTGTCCTGGCGGTCTTCGTCCTTTAATATGTTTTTAACAGAAAGCAGATAAGCGCAGCTTACCATAATGGACGAAGACGTCCAGGACCTCATATCAACAGGTACACAGATATACAACAATCTTCCAACCATAATTATGTACAGACACTCAGTTCTATTATGTTATCGGGTAGATTATTACACACATTATTAAAATTTCTAGTCGCAAACATAAACAAACTCACCACGACCGGTTAAGAATTTAGTAGGCCGTGACGTTACGAATGACTTTCAATGCAGTTTTCTCAACTTTTAATGATCTTAGGAGGCCGCACATTTTTCTAACGATCTCAGTGCTCCGTTTCTGTATAAATAATAGAAAGTCGAGTGGGAATTTTAAAATGCAAGTTTTCAACGCACACACACACACACATCGAGTTTTCTCTCTTTCTCTCTCACCGCGTGTGACGATTTTATAACTTTATATCAATCTATAATTATACATTACCGTATCAATTATTTAGACTTACTTTATTATCCATTACTTTATGGATAAGAACACCACCATGTAACAAATGAATGACAACAAATAAATGAATTAGCTATTGCTATGCAAACGCGTTCTTGATTTTTATTTTCAATCTTTTTTACTCTATGTCGTTTTTTCAAAATGCATATATATATATATATATATATATATATATATATATATATATATATATATAATACATACTTACATACAGTCATGATTAGCACGCATCTTTTGATGATCCACTGCTGAGTAAAGACCATACTAATAGTGCCTATCAGCTTTTTACATTCTCAGTGCATTTTTTTATATCTTTATCCAAAATATTCATTGTCTGTTTTTGTACTTTTTTATATTTCTGTATATATATATATATACACACATTCCCATACATTCTTACACACTCACATATTGCATTTCTTCAATCTCTACTTCTTTTTCTCCGTTATTAACTGAGGATTACGTTCAATCCTCGTCGTATAGTCTTTTAGCTCGGCTTCGAGATTCGCTATGCGACTTACAATTCCATCAGATATAATGCATACGCTCATATATATATATATATATATATATATATATATATATATATATATATATATAAAAGATAAGATAAGAGAGAGAAAGGGCGTTTTACTTTTCATTCAAACTCTTTTTCTTATATAGAAATAAATTCAAATCTGAGACATTTGCCAAATTAAAAAAAATATGAATACTGTTTCTGTATTCATTTATATCTGTTTCAAAGTGTTCCACAGAGCTGATTTAAACGGAATTCATTCATTTTTGGCACTGTCTGTCATAAATTAATTTTTACATCCCCACAAATCATAAACATAGCTACGTTTAACTTGACGATCAGGACTGTGACCGTTCGGACCACTATCCACCATAAAAATCTTGTATAAGAGTGTTGAATAAAATCGTCATTACGCACGTTGATCCCCTGTATGAATTTCGATGGACGTTCTCCGTCTTTCAGGGAAGAGTGAATCGTTGACACGCGTCAATCAAATGTGATTAGAAATAAGAATAGATATATATATATAAGCAGTGACTGAAAAAAATGTTAGTTTGTGAATACCTGCGCTCTGAACATGACGGCATTAAGATTACACGGATATTCGCAAAGTATCGAACACACGTACTAAAGTAGGATCTAAGAACACTGATCTGTCTGTTTTTTAAACAATCGATCTGTTTATCAGAAACAGACGGCGATATTGTTTCGCACGGAATGGCTTTCCATGATATTGTTTATAAATAAAACAATATCGTCAACGAAAACGAAACATTCTCATACGAAAACGTGTGAGTGCGACTCAATTTTCCCCGAATCGCACCGCCGTACGGTTCGGTCGCCGCCGTCGTCGTCGTCAAAGAGCTTAACTTAAAAGTTTAGTAAAAGCACGTACATAATTCAACAAAGCACCACGGACATTATCGTCAGATGATACAGTCGATAAGTGGAGACAACACTGTGTTTCGTTGATGCCCCGTCAGTATAACCGGAGGAACGGTGTGCGGCGCACACACAACGGGAACGAACGGGCGCGTCTCCTGCTCGCTTCCCGTTTTTACGAGTGATCCGCAAGGCCCTTCTCGGCTGGCACAGACACCTCGCAGACGATGCGGCTCGTAAAACTTTTATGGCTCGTGTATAACAGACTCCTCCGGTGCACGTAGTGCCTACGTACTACGTACGTACGACCTGCACTTGTAACATTTATATATATATATATATATATATATATATATATATATATATATATATATATATGTAGAGATTTAAAGAGTTGAATTTTCTCTAACATAAATGTTTTTCATTATTTGAAAAAATAAATAAGTCCTTCAACGATGTTTAGAATGAAATGTCTATTTTTCTAAGTGACACACTTTTATGGAATACATGTCATGACTGTGGTGAATATCTGTTCAATCTTTAACTAAATCTTAAAAAATTTTATATCGTTCGAAAGAGTGTTAATTAAATTATTAATAATGGGCACGAGATGAGTAGTAAGGAATTTTACTAAGAAGTCCTTTTCAGCTGTATGAGAAGAAGGTGGAATGATTTATATCTGTGTTAGTGAACATTTAGACATCCCAGGCTTGTAAGATTTGTGAATGCTGTTTAAAATTAGCCATTTATGAATCGTCCAGAGAGAACAGTCCTAGAGGTCTTTCGTAATCGATCAGATTGTGAAAGACGAATTCCTAGATCTCGGTTCCATGAAAAACGTCCATTCGTTCCACCACCGTCAAAACAAACCCGACTCCTTCGTCGACGTTACGAACGAATAAATAAATAACCATGTATGAAAAATCTCTTCAGATCGTCGACACATGGAATTTAAATTAAAAGAGTGGCGCGGGAAAAAAATCGTGAAAAAAAACACTATACACACACACATAATATGGAACAAGAAAATCTCTCATCTCGTCGTCGTCGCACATTCGAGTATATGATCGAGTGGCATGTCGTGCAAAAAACAAACATATTTTAAACAAATGACATGTCGCCGACTAATTGAAACCAATGTTGTCCAACACTTAACACGTCTGTATTAAATTATACGCGGTTCGATCGCGACGAACGACGACGGACGGAGACGGACGCACGGTTTTCGCACGCGGCGCCCGTTCGGGCATCTCTGTCGTTCGGTGCGTTGCGACCGCGTCGAACGGACGGCGAGCAGGACGCACACACGTGTCGACGTGCGTTTCGCGTATGTCGTTCTCTGTTGTCAGGGCCGACTTGCACTGTTCGCTGTTTAAAATTAACGACGATCGATTTAATTAATGAGCGCGCTACGACAGGGATCGAAGATGCCGTTACAGTTCTGTTCTGTATGGTCGTTTCACTCGTCGATTGTGCTTTGACGGTGCGAGTGTGCTAGGTGTCATAGTTTAATCACAGAGTTGACGAATCATATATTCATTTAATAATATTTAAAAATAAACCATGATCACATGTGGAACACGCTGTGTTGTCTATTTATTTAGTAGAATCACTATATATGTTGTCAGAGCATCTCTTTATATATATATATATATATTTGTGTGTGTATGTATATTTATTCTATGGTATGTCCAAACCTCAAACATATATTTATGAGATGAATTCAGGTCGAAAAGGAGCAAGGATTTGTCTGATAGATTTTCAGAAGTTTGATTTATTTTTCCATTCCACAAATCATTATTTTTTCTGATCAAATACGTTATTTGAATGATTATTGATAAATTTTACTTGTTGCCTGTGCGCATGCCATCGTCGAAAAAAGACCAAAATGTTGAAAAATCGATACATGCCTAAGATACTCTCTGAATCGATCACGAATTTATTGAACGTCAGTGATTACAAAAAAAAAACGTTTTTTTTTCTGTGATTCGTAGAATGAAAAAAGTATTCATTTGTGAAAGTGAATTCGGTCAGAGTATCAGAACCGTATTGTGATTTTTCGGTCGTTTTTCAAAAACGCTTTCTAAATTGAAACTTATTGACGGTAGATCGTAGTCTTTCCGCGGAATCATCTTCTCGATGTTGATCTGTGATCTTTGCGAGATAGCAGTATGGCACGCAAAGTAAAAACAAAAACTATTTTTTTTCACAACTGAATTTTCATTCCTTGCAAACCGTACTGTAATCTTTCTGATTCAAATATTCATTCATTGGTTTTTGATTAATTTGTCGGTTGCTTATCCGCATTTCGAATGCGATGTCAACATCTTCAGAGAGCCAAGTTATAAGAACATCTGACAAATGTTTGAAGAAAAATTTTAGTATTTTCTGTAATTTATTGCCCTGAGGATGATATGGCGTCACAATCAAAGTTCGTTCAAACAGTCATCGAAATGAGAAATATCCGATTATTGAATTCTGAGTTCATGAAATTTTATCCTTGTTGCAATGAGGAGTATTTGATTCGTTACTTTATTCATTACTATTGTTTTAACTTCAGTACCAATGTTTCAGTTAGTACTGTTTATATTTCGAGAAGTATTAATGCCAACTGTCATCTTTGTATCTCTCATGCATCTTTCATGTGCCAACGATCTTAGCTGTCGACGCTTTCTTAAACCCCAAATATCTATATCTATCTCATTCATCTTGAAGGATAGATTTCTGATACTACTCAGAATGGTAGTGTTTTTGACCTACCCGTGAACACCTCATTTCACTAGATATTTTCCAAGCGGTAATGAGAGTGCAAAGCTTATAAACGTTCTATCGACCTGTTCTAATTTTTTTTCGGTTTCGGTTTCAATCGTAAATAACTAGATGTTGTATCACATAGAAACTGTAATTGAGCCGAAAGGGAAGATATTCCTACTTTTCAGATAGATTAATCGCGTTTTGATAATTGAGATGTTGATCTCTTTTGGGTTGTCAATAAAGTTCTATTGCATAGTTATTTTCCATATTGATTTCATTTAGATTATTATATATATATATATATTAGGGTGTAACCTGAAATTGCGGAATTTGTAGGTGAGAAACGCAATATTTTTAACAAAACCAAATATATTTAATCAAAATAAACTCGATCAGCTTCAATGGTCTTTTGCCAACGAGAAATTAGATTTTTTATCCCATTTTTATAAAAATCGACACTTTCAGAGCTTATAAAGTCTTCGAATCCTTGAATCACTTCTGTTTGGTTTCGGATTTTTTTTATTTCTTAAATAATATATCAGGTGGCGAAAAAGGTGATAGTCTGTCGGTGAAAGATCTGTTTTAATAAGGGGGACGCGGTAAAATTTCATAATTTGATGAATTCAATTTGGGAATTGTGATTCGAGATGTGTGCGATCGAGCATTGTCTTGCAATATTATTGGTCCATATCTGTTGATCAGCATTGGCTGTTTTGTTTTCAATTTTTCGTTCATGTTGTCGATTTCGCGACAATATGAATCAGCCGTAATTGCTTCGCCTGGTTTTTAAAAAAGAATAATGGATTATTCCTTTATTTGTCCACCACACAGTGACCGTAAGTTTTTTTCGGTGCAATGACGGCTTGGGTGCGTGTCGTGGAGCTTCGTTTGCGTTTAACCATTGTCCAGATCTGTTTCTGTTATCATACAGAATCCACTTTTCATCACAAGTAATGATTCGATTTAAAAATGGCGGTTCATCATTTCGAATCATCGATGAAGAACACACCTCTAAACGTCTCAGTTTCTGACCATCTGTCAATTCGTGCGGCACCCATTTATCCAGCTTTTTCACCTTTGCTATTGCAGCGTCGTGACGAGAAACAGTCATAACACTAAGACTTAAATCATATGCGAGAGCTCGAACTGTTGTATGTGGATTAACTTCCACCATGGCTCTCGAATATTCTTCGTTCACGATGGTTTTGGGCCTTCCTCGAGGCTCATTGTCACGATTCATATTACCGGAACGAATTTTTTCGAACCATCATTGAATTGTTCTTTGGCTAGCCGATCCTTCTCCGAAAGTCCGATGGATTTTTCCACCTGCTACCGTTGCATTGTGTCCCAACTTGAACTCATAAAAAAAAGTAAACGCAAATCTTTTATGGACACCATCCTGTTAAACGGTATAAAACAATAACTCCGTATTTAAAAACAATTGAAGGGTACGGTCATTAGTCGATTCCAAATAGCTAAACTTGTAAAATATTGCACAGAACGTTTCTCAATCGCGGTCGACCTCTGACTGACTGAAATTCGGTAAATTGATATGTTACAACCTAATATTTTACTAGAGTCATTTTCTGGTGTTCGGTGTAATTGTATAAATATTTATATTGGATTTTTAACTATGTAAATGATTGTTTAGTTTAAAATTTCTGCAATAAAAAGAACGGACAGACACACACACACACACTGTGTCTGTTTAGTAAAATATAAATGGAATAACAATAGAGTTCGTTCTTACTTTAAGAACAATTAGTATCACCTTACGATCAAGATAACTTATGAAAATTGTGCAGTGAACAATCGACCGTCTCATACAAAGTCGCCACTCGACCATTAATCCCGAAAAGAATATACACATTCACTTGCACCCAAACTTACAAACGTCGATCACATTCCGTCTCTTATAATGAAAGCGCTCAATCGAAATCGACACGGCTCACACATCGGATCGTGAGAATTCACAATCGTCGATTCCGTCTAATTAGCGTGTCGTACGAATGCGGACGACGATCTAGTTTGCCGTGCGTCGCGCAAAAACGCACGAAACTCGATGGAAAAAAAGACGCGCGGACGAATTGCCTCGTTCATTTCCACGGCTGTCGCTGATCAATTTGTAACTCGTATCCGTGCTGCCATTACACGAAATAAAACCGCCTCTCGGCGATGGAACGTCGTCGCAGCACCAATAATAAAAAAGCCACAATCCTTGCGCACGATTTTAAAACAGTACATAAAAAGTACAGACACCGCATCAGCGGTACTAAAACAGTTCATCCGTACATCGATACGAGTCAGTTAAAAACATTTATCCACGGATGTGTGTGTGTGTTTATATATATATATATATATATATATATATATATACCATACAAACACACACACACACAGATACACGTGTACGTTCTGTGAAGTAAGTGTCGATATCCGTTTTTAATGCCCATTTCGCCGGAACCGAGGGTCATTCGTTCGAACCCCGACGGAGTCGGACTACTACTGCAACGACTACTCGATCTTAAAAACGTAACGACCGATCCATAAAATCGACATTGCTCCCGTCTTTGTCCTCGTCCGTCAACGTCCGACCGCTCATGCTCTTTTTCATTTCGTCCGTCGACATCCCCGACACAGAGAATCCGTTTCTCTCGAGATCCTCGCCCATCCAGTAGGCCGCGATCGTCGATGTTGCACCGCGCGTCGATCGTCTCGGTCGCGCACGTACCCGACGCACGCATCGTGTCTCTTTTCATCGTGCACACGCTCGAATATGCACACACACGGTGTATCCGTGTATAAAGACTGACAATGTTTCCTTAAGACCGTGATGTGGATAAAATCTTATGGGGCATAAAATGATCGTATAAAGGAAAAGTGGAGACGTGCTCCGGCGGTTTCGTCGAAGTCCGGGCGCGGGTTTGAACACCGTTTAATGTACTTTTAGTTCTTCCTGGTAAGTGATATATGGGTAGTTGTAGTTCCGGGAGATTATGTCGTAAAATAAACATTTTATTAGTTTATTAAAAGGTTTACTACGAATATATATATATATATAAATCGTATTTTGTTATAAACTAAATATATTAACAGTTTTTTTCTTTTTTTTACAGGTGAGTCGAAATTTGTGTGTTTCATCTCTGGGTGAAACAAACCGTCATACTAGTCAGTAAGTAAATTATATATCAATCAATTTATCTAATTAGAAAGAAACAAACTATTGAAAAGTATAGCAGATGAAAAAGCACGATTTTCAATCTGTTGTTTTTTTTAATGTCGAAGTATGCTCTGATCTGAGATTTTGCAGTTGTTTATAAAAAAATGAGATAAGCAATTCATAAATGAATGTGTTCAATAAAGATAGCTATGCACGGGTTTAACATGCTATGATCAAAAAATGTATATTTTTTTGTGTTTATGCAGTGATAAGGTTTAAAGGTATTCTATGTAGCCAATGAAAGAAAATAAAAATAAAATAACTAAAAAATGAAATAAATAAATAAATTGTATCGAAATGAAAATACTTTATAATTAATTCACAGTCACTATGATTTAAAAGTAGTGATGTTTTCTTGTCATACGAAAAATGAAAAACAAAAAAACGAATTTAATAACTCACAGCTCACTGATATGTGAAAAAATTTATTCGTGTCGTAGCCTGCTGTAATGTTTCAGAAAAGTTGCAGTTTGTTTGTAAAAGAATTTTTTTTTTTAAAAAAGATCAAGTAAGCAAATGAATCTATCGAGTAATAGCTTACTGAAATAAATACTTTTATTATATTTCATTGCCAGTTATTATTGTGCGATCGATCGATTGTTTTTTTTTTGAAAAAACTTCTATTTTTATTTATGCACAGCACGCTGGAATAAAGTAAAAGAATTTGATTTGTGATTTAAAAATAATCGTTCTGATTTAAAGAAGAATAAAATTATAGTTATAGTCTCGTGCTATGGACAACAAACCAGTTGGCCAGTAATTGGACTAGTACTCAAACTCGACAAACCGCAAACTTTTTCTATGTATACGATCTCGACTCATCGTCATTGCTTCTCATTTATTCTTCATCTCGACACAATCTTTCCACTGTGGCCGTCGTACTTGGCGATAATTTAATTTAGAATTCAAGTTTCATTTTATTTTTATATCCCTGAATACATTATAATTAATGATCATTATAATACATTATAGTGACCATGATCTTAGCTGATATTTAACGGAGTTGATGATTAACAACGACTCCTTATTATCAAAAAAAAAAATGACCAGAATTTCTGTATAGGATTCAGACAAAAAGTGTTTGACTGTCCCGTTCCTATGCAGTGAACTCAGTTGACAGCATGCTTTCATTTGCAAATATCTGTCATGATGTTTTTATTTATATTTCTCAGTTTTCTTGTAACACACATGTTGTATTGGTACCAATCGCTAGTGTAAGGATTGACCTTGATGTTCAACTAATTAAAAATCATTCTATTCCTTCATAAATAGCAATTTTCGTGAAAAATATTAGCGGCAAACTGTGTTCACTGCACCGGTACGGGGAGTTTTAAGAAGGTACCGAACTAGAAGCGCGTTAATGAATCGATTGGCTCAAAATAACACTCCACTATGCAAAATAATGAGAATCAATCCCGTATTAGGTTCAAACAGACTGTCAATCGTTGTGATCGACCAGTTGAACGGGACATTGTATCCATATGATAAACAATATTAGCTGTTAATTGACGATTCGACGATCTACGATCTAAACGTAAATTTGAATCGTATACCAATTGAACATTGTTACAAAAAATGACATCCAAGCTAAAACTAATTTTTATAATCTGGAGGAGACGATTTCGAAGCGAATAGCAGTTAACAAAAAATATACATTTCCCATTTTAGCATTTGAAATAACGACTGAACCCCCGAACTTTATAATCAGAGCTTGTGTTGTCTCCTAGTCATTCAAATTCGTGCAGCAAACTGAACAATATTTTCTCGAAATCAGTTAACGTACGAACTTAGCTTGTCCTACGGGAGACCAGGGATCATTCTGTGTGTACGACATACATACACACACTGACACATTAACGCACACACGCACACTCGCACGCACACATAAACAGACGGACATTTTTTTTAACATTCCGTCTGACGATTCCGATTATCTCTCGCATCTCTAGGGCCATTAAACACTGCACTATTTCGAATTATGTACGTTTTCGAACCGAGATACGATCTCGACCCGTCGAATGCCCGCCGCGTCGTGGCCACGACCGTGTAATTCGTGCGTTAATTACGCGAAAAGGTGGCTGTTGCTGCGTGCGAAGAAGCGTTGAAACCGATGTGAGAATTATCATAAAAAATTCTGTTTCGGTCCGCACAAAGATCATAAAAAAATGAAGACATTTATTTATTTATATATATGTATATATATATATATATATATATATATATATATATATATATATATATCTGTACGTATTTGTGTGGCCGTTTCTACCCCGTACCAACACACACACACACACACATAATTACATGAAACCGAACGCGTTAAACTGTTAAAATAACTAAATGACAACGTCATTTCCTGACGTCATTTTATTTTCATCATCGGTGACGACAGGTTCGGTGCACACGAAAATTAGCAAACATGCGTACGACGGAGACGGTGCCGCAACGTGTACGCGTCGGAGAGAGAGACGAAACGATCGTGATAAACGTAATGATATAATTGGAATGGGTGCGAGTGGAACGGACGCGCTCGAATGATACGTACGAGCGACAGTGACCGAAACTGTTGGGATAGATGCACGAGAGGGTGTCATCAAGATGTTACTCGGAGCGTTTTGGTAACTAGTAGCCGGAAAGGTGTTGCCTCCTTGCTGTACATGTATTTATTTTCCATATGAATATACATGTATATGTACGTATATACGGTGAAAGGGGGAGAGAGAGAGATATTCATTAAAATGTAACCACATTGATTACGACACATTCGTAAAGGTATGTCTTGTATCCTCGAGCTTCCAGTTCTACAAATGAATTTCATTCTGGTTGACTAAGATCAACCGAAGAGCAAAACTAGAAAGACAAATATTTAGGATTCACCACCGACAGTCGATTCAAATCTGACCGATTGCTCTTCAAATATTTAATTAAAATCTACGAAAATCGAATCAAGTTTCACACGCGGACCGCTTGAAATAAATACAAACGATAGTTTTTCTCATCTAAACATTCTAACAATTGCAAATCGTTCGATTTTGTACTTCTTGTACGTGTTTCGATGTCGATTCTATCATCCTAAGTGTGCAGCCGTATATAGACGGAGAGGAAACCGTGTGTATGGGAGCTATAAATGTTTTTCTATTACTTCTGTCGATCGTATGTGAGTCAAGCACATGAAGAGGGAATATTACTGTCACGACTTCCTTACGACTGTCTTCTACTTCGAGGAGTTTTCTCTGGAAATCTCCTGATTAATTCAAATGTATACAGATATACAAAACCGAAATGAAACTTGAATTCCAGCTTAAAGTATCACCAAGTTCGACGGCGATTTCATCATCTCCACAGCACAATGTGTCGTGATGAAGAATAAATGTAAAATGATACACAATAGTACACTTTTTTCTCTTCAAGCATGATCGATCATTTATTATTAATTGCTGTTTATGCATGTTTCGATACAGATTTAAGGCATCCTCAGAGCGCTGTGGTATAGGAAACACTGATATTTGAGATTTGGATGTACCTTGGCTCCCTCGGACCTCACCGGTACACATTCTATAGCAGAAACACATTTATCGTCGATGAGTTCTATCCGTACAGCATCCATTTTAGGACCGATCAAAAGAAAACAAAAGACCAAACCAGAATATATATATATATATATATTCGAATAAATACCGTAATTAAATATCTTTCCGTACTTTACAGCTGAAACGTGTATCCTCCCTCTCTCTCTCTCTCTCTGTCGCCGTTCAGTCCGCCGTACACGGACGAAAACTTCCCGCGAGCGAAAAGAATCGAGCCGGAAAAGTTTCCAGCGTTTTTAATTCAATATCCGCGATGCATCCTATTGATTCTCAGACACCCGTCCGATAAAACTGTTCGAACAGTTTTCGTACCGATCGTTTCTTTTCCAACGACGGTCGACGTCGCAGCCGCGTCCACTGTTAGCAAGTGAACTGATCCTCCACATCCGTGCTTTTCTCCAAACACACACACACAATATATATATATATATATATATATATATATATATATATATCCATCCAAGTTGGCCGCGTCGCCCCTCGTACATAAAACTTTTATGCGAATGAGGCACATTCTCTCTAATTTAAAAGATAGAGAGAAAGCGGTTCCGTGAAATATGTGAAAAGTTTTAAGACTTGCGGTTTAATTCGCCGCTCTGATAGATTCTCGTTCGTTCGTTCGTCCGACCGACCGACCGACCGGCATGGCTGCCTCCATAGGCTCCGAGTGCTCCTGCCACACCACCGCCGTTCACTGCAAACTGAAAAGTTATTGTTTTCCAACTTATAAAGCAGTGGTAATTACGAGAAAGCTCCGCCGGTCTTAACTTCAAAACTATATACATTTATACAGAGTGAGCGCGAGCGAGGGGACAGGCGCGGCTGAATTATGGACTCTTGTTTGCGTACTAAATCCATCGGTGGATATATATATATATATATATATATATATATATATATATATATATATCAAAAGCTCTCTGCATTGAAAATGGAAAATAATTGAAAACCGTGCACATCTTTCACCACAATTTGTCATAATGTCGATCGAGTGTGTGCTCTGGAATCGGTAACGTGATCGCGGCGTGTCATGCACGTACACACATATAAAGGAAACGAAAACAAAATCGTCGTGAATGGAAACAAAAAAAAAAACCGACAATCGGTCCGTCATCGTTCGACGTTCGTCCGTCGCGTCGCCGAGAGACAAGGGCGGCCGTCGACGGCGCGCTGCTGCGACGTGCCGACCGAAAATGTAAACATCGCCGGCGGACCGTCTCAAACGACATCTCAACATTTTTATATTGTAGCATAAAATCCGTGTTAATGTTGCCAACATCAAACGGATCGCACCTACAATAACAAACTTGCGGCCGATGCGTGCGGCTGGCGCTGCGGCGAAGCGGGAGATTTGAAAGGAATCCTCATCCAGCACTCTCCGCCGCCGAAACACACACACACACACACAAGCGCGCGCGCGCTCTCTCCGAAACAGTGGCCGCCGTGTAATAACATTAGACCGCATTTTAATGTACATCACAAGTCATTTTATTGCGCCGATTTGTTTATGTGTATTTAGCTGCTGGTTTCTCTGTGTAGATCTTTACCGTTTTTTTTTTCATATATATATATTTCGGTACGTCCGATGGCGCTCGCACGTCTCTCAAGCACTCCTCCTTGCGACAGTGCCGGCATACTGTTGTATACAATGCACAGGGAATCGTTACAGCATCCGTAAGGACATAAAGATGTATCTGTATGCGTGTGTGCGCGCGCGAGTGTGTGTGTGTGTTTTTTTTCTAGAACGATGCTGGTGGTCTTTCTTTCATGTCAAAGTCGTGTCCGGACTAATTTTAGATTCCGTTTAGGAAATTATTTGCATACAGAACGGCCATAAAACGTATGACCTCGACGTAACGACAATTCAGTAATCTGTTCGTCTGTACTCGTCAGTTGTTGAGTATAGGAGACAGGGAAATCGTTTTGTTACGATTTTAGGTTTTGGCGATGCGGTTGAGCCAATTTGCCACACAAAGCAATACAATCGACGATCATTTCTGATTATTGTTCGTGTGTGTTTCGATGATGAAGACATTATCTTCTGGTCGCTTTAAAGGCATGGTTCCGAGGAAAAAGAGAAGGCAATATAAATGCTTTTAATCAATGATCGAATATGATTAAACCTGAATCATTAAACTTTTTGATTAGAACAATAATGCTATATCCTCAGTCAGTCGACACTATGCCTAAATCCGCTTTGAGAAATGAATTCTTTTTTCACCCCACATATCGTATCGAGTTCTGAGACTCCCAGAGGAGGCAAGTTTAGAAGGAAGAAGAAAATTCTGAATTCATATATTTGAATCGTTACAAAATTATCCGGCATGGCAAACATTTGATTAAAGACTAACACTTACTTTTTATGGAACCATTAATCATATCACTAAATGTTATAAAGTTAATAAGGTTCGTGGATGGCCTTTAGATTATTCATAGAAGAGTTTATTTCTGGAATTTACTTTATTCTTATATATTGAGCGAGAGCTTTTATGTGATACCTTGCGATTCGATTGAATGAAAAAACGGAGCGAACGCCTTGAATAGTAGGTTGAAGAGAGACTGTAGCAAATGAATCCTTGTTCATTATTAGAACATCTAACACTGGATCTATTGTCATAAGCAGAAAGTGTATACACAGTTATTAAATAGTTTGTTGAAGACATATTTCTTTTCTTACATGAAAACAAAAGAAATTCGTTATTTTCATCAAAAGTGCTTTTTTTGAAAAAAAAAAACAAAATATGATCGTCCTTTATTTATCGAAACAAAACAGCTCAATAAAATTTGTTTCGACTGAACCAGCCTACCTTTTATGAATTTTATCAAGTATTTTATTGTACACTTAATATATTTACACACATACACACGTGTATATATATATATATATATATATATATATATATATATATATATATATATATATATATATTATTAAAACTATATATAATAATAATCGATTGTGTTACATGTATATAATTCCTTTTATTTTCTACACCGCATACGATGGGAATCGAACACCTGACCATGATTTGCAGCTGGTTAAGTAAATGTGAATGTGTGTTTACGTCGGAGTCGTCGTCCTCTCTTTCTCACACGCTGTGTATATGTGTGTGTCAGGTGGCAGATTTATGATGTTAATTTCAACGTTAGAGGGTTTATTGTACTCTCTGTCGGCCGGGCCGAGGATCCAACCCGCTACCCACTCGACGAACGTTATAATAAAACCGTGATAGCGACAATATCATACATACATAAACACACACACGCATATATATATATATATATATATATATATATATATATATATATATATATATGTATAAACCTATAGAGTACAAAACTGATTTTGAAAATATAAACACGGTCAAATTCTGTTTTATTTGCGTTCATTGAAATATCATAATTCCAGTTGTGCACAGAAAGAGGACGGTTAGATTCGTTCGTACTTGTATTAAAATAGTCGGCGGCGATAAACAATCGGATCTGAATGTTCGATCGAGAGATACGAGAGGCGGCCTTCTTGATTTCCATGTCGGATAGATGGTTCTACATCGGTATTTAATACAGAAACGATCGCAAGTTTGTGAACTGCATACATCACAGATGTATGCTGTCGTCTCTTGTTTCGATGACACGATGTTGTTGTTTTTTCTCCATTCGTTGTTTTTAATTCATATTCAATTTTATCTGACTTGATGATCGTTCTCAATGGAGAAATAAAACTGTATAAACGTTCGGATCTCTAAGAATAATTTGTGCTGAAACAGCAATTCGTGTGTCCTATGATTTATTAGTAAAGCGCGCATGTATTAGCATTTCGTTTGAGTGAAATTCGTTATACCGTGTTTCGTATACTGAGTTGTTTGTGTGTGTGTGTGTAATATTGTGTGAAAGAAACTAAAAGTCTTCATTATAAACGGCAAACACAGTCAAAAACACGAGCGCTTAAAGAAAAATAATACAATAAATCAAGTGTGCGCGACAGACGAATCGACGGACACACATCGAAAATTATATATGATTAAAACAAATACGAAACAATTTTGTTGCCGTGAACAAAAGGGCATTAGACGTGTCGGCTGCTGTTACAACCGACAACAACAATGCTCCGTCGTTTTCATACAAACGCACACACACACACACACACATATTGTGTGTGTGTAGAGAGCATGTCGTGCGGTTTTAAAGGGCGGAAACTTTTTCGAAAGACGATCATAATTTTCATAATTATTGAAATGTGTGTCAATTGTTCAGCCCTTTTTTCATATTATTATTATTATTGTTATCGGCGGCGTTGTCGGTGTTATTGTTATTACAGTTATTTGTATAAACGCATTGTTTGTGTGACAGGTGGTTAATTATATACCCATATATATATATATATATATATATATATATATATATATATATATATACGAGTATATGTATGTAAGTATGAGAGTGTTATAAATACCTGCAGTAAAATAACTCGAGGAATTTAAATCGATTGTAAGGCTCGTTAGTTTTCATAAAATTTAAATTATATCTCCATGTATTTTTAATTAACTGAATGTTTTGTGTATATTTTAATTGTTGAATGTTCTTTTTTTTAAAAAAAAGATTATGTGAGTGCATTATTCAAATAGTGCATTTATGAATGTATGGTTTGAATAACTCAATTAGTAATCTGCTGCGAATCGATTTAATTTCATAGAACTGAATGAATAGAAAAAACAAACTGCACGACAGGGCCTACTTATCCACGCATATGAATCGTATCGGAGTCGATCAAACGATAAGTGAACGTATTTTGTTTTCATTTTATTATCGAATAGCTTTATGATCACCTATCTGTTTGAAACAATTGATATTCGTAATGACACGTGCCGTTTTCACAGACGACTTCTTTTTTTTCAGCACACAAATTAGGAAAAAAATTCAAAAAATCGTTACGGATCGTCGCTTCTTTCAGCTTTTTTTTTTTGTAGATGTTTAATGAATTTTCTGTGCCGTGGCGCTGTGAGGATGGTTGCGTCGCGTGTAAAGACGAACTAGAATGATCGATAATCTTTCAGTGAAGATTTCTGATCAGAAAAAACATGCTTTCTGGTTTTGTGAAGTGAGAAATGAAGTGATCCGTGAAAAAAATATATTCAAGTTGTTTTTCTATTTGGTTTTATTGTTTCTTAATTACTGAATCTTATTTAAAAATATAATTAATGAGCTGTTTATCATTGGAATGAATCCAAGAGAAGATACATTTATAGAAAAACATATATTTGTATTTTTCTAATCTGTTTGAAGAGATTTGTCAATGTTTAAAAGCTTTGAGGACGATACCGAAATGCGCATAAGCAACAATCAATAATAATTCATTGAATATTTTTAATCATAAAACATATTGTGTGGGTTGTAGGGTCAAATAAACGAATTCATTTGTAAAACTTCTGTTTAGAATTTTTAGAGTGAAATTGCCTCTCACTATTCGTTACTGATATAACCATACAGTTAAAATGAATTACTGACAAATGTAATGGTTTTATTAAATCAATTAAAAATGCGATTAAATAGTTGGAATCGTTCACGTTTCAAAAAAAAAATCAAAAAAATCAACAAATAATTATTGAACATTCTTGAGAAACAGAAATTTATTTTGTCGTTTGTAGGGTGAAAAAATGATTGTTTTGTGGAAGTCGATTTATATAGAGAACCTGTATTGTAACATGACGTTCTAGTACGGATTCCAGTGTATGAATTGTTTATGGAAATATGTGTGCGTGCTTTATCTGTACCTTGGTACTGTGAACATGTCGATATTATTATTGAAATGCATATAAGTAAGAATGAAGAATGATTTATTGAACATTTGACCAGAAAGTTTTTTTTTTGTTGTTGTTCGCAGGGTTGAAAAAAGGATTCATCTGTGAATGTGTGTGGATTTCGTTGAGTACTTTGGAGCACAGTGTATTCATGTTATGTGATTCAATTTTTTTAACACTGGAAGCTGCCATTGATAAGATTTCCTTTGATGAATCAAAGTGGCTGATTTTAATTTTACTGCATTCTGCGTTACTTTATGTTATTCAATGGAAAGTATTAGTGGAACAACTCTCCAAAAAATACACCAAATTAATATAGCATCGTTTCAGTACTGTTCGTTCTACAAATGATACAAATGTGTGTGTCTATGTGTGTATGAGTGTGTGTGCGTCGTTTATGCAATATTCTATAAATTAAAGTTAATGCGTACAGGGGTGTGAAAATCATTTCATGCGAAATATTAGAATGGTCGGGGTGGGCCAGACGCATTATTGGTTCTAGACATGTGATGTTCTTTTTTTGATTGATGGGTCGGTCCGTGGAAAATTTATGACGCGGAAAGGTGATTCGACGTGGGGCTGTTGTGGCGGGTAACACTGGTAGAGTAATAGTGGCGGACGCAGACGGGAGACGCGAAGATGATTTAATTAATTTGCCACCGACGCGCACACACACACACACACATACACGTCTATAAAAACGAGGGGTGAATAAGGCCCGTGTGTGTGTGTGTGTGGTCATGTGGTCATCCGAATTCGTTTTTTTTGAAATGTCGCAAGTATCGATTTTTTTAAATATCTTTATACTTGCATGCATATATATATATATATATATATATATATATATATATATATATATATATATATATATATATGAGGTAGAGGGAAAGATGATGGAAACGGCTGATGCCGCCGCAGCAGCTATATATGTGTTGTACGTTGTTGTTGTTGTTGCGGAGTTTGAAATGATGGCGTAATATTCATATAAGAGGGTTGAATTATTATCCGCACCTCTTGAATTTAATCTAAAGTTTATGATATTTCGACTGAGTTATTTTGTGTGTCGGGCGTGGCGGAAAACCGGAACGGGGGCGGTGATATATATATATATATATATATATATATATATATATATATATATATATATATATATATATATATATATGTATATGTATATTTATATGTATGTATGTTCGGTGCGAGCGTACGGGGAGGAATGAAACACGAACGGCGTACTATTACAAGTCAAAACAATGAACAATTAGTTAAATGTCTCCTGCAATGTGCTCTTATATGTAGTGAAGAGTTGCTTCCATACAACTTTGTTAACTTGTTGAAGCCGCGCTTTTTGAAATTACAGTTGACACCTGTTCTGTAATTATACCCTTATATATATATATATATATATATATATATATATACATATGTATGTATGTATATCATTGTACATAAAATATAATATACTATTTGATATCTAGACAGCGATGCGTCGACAAGCGAACATCGTCTGAATGTTCAAAAAATTATTCGTTTCGTTTAAACATGCGCTGCCTTGATCTTAAAAACGAAACCTGTCAGTCATTAACGTTGAGCGAATTTCTAAAGTAACTCGATTTTTTCGACTGATCTAAACTGAGATAGACATGTATTTAAATACTTTGATAATTGAATGAATGGACATAGAAATTCTAATTATGGTCTTTGAATATATATATATATATATATATATATATATATATATATATTTATATATTGTTAGACGACACCTGAAGCGGATCGTCTAGATTCTTTATCCGTGTGTTGCCATGGAAACGCACCGTTGTTGTTTATAATAAACATTGATAGTTTAAGATAAATTACAACCAAGCGAATAGTATGTGCGGACGCGGATTGTGATGAACCTCTGGCTTGTACACATGCATTATCCATTACCGTTGTTATTTATAATAGTTTTTAAATAAATTGTTATCTATTTTGTGTTAGTATTAACGCACCCCTTTCCCACGCACGCTAAAAAATATATATATATATATATTAGATATATATATATATATATATATATATATATATATTAGATATATATATATATATATATATATATATATATATATGCCTAAAATATATTATTTGATATGTAGATAGCGATGTGTCGACAAGCGAACATCGTCTAAAATTTTAAAAAAAATCGTTTATTTTGTTTAGACGTGTGGTACCTTGATCATGGCAACAAAATCATAAATAAACACTTTACCCCACTAGTACAAGCGATCCCAGAAATTTAGCAGTGAACTGACTACCAGTTTTGAAACTTTGCAAAATTCGTTTAGAATGCGAAGAACATTTCGTGGGTTTTTTAAACCGATTTTTTTTTTGTTTTTGTCTGAGATTAATATTACAGTCCAGATTGATTTCTGTGATTTTTCGATAAGAACGAGAGTGTCGTCTAAATAGATCCACAGTGTCAAATTTTTCCTGGCTCATATTCCAACCTTGTTAGCTTCCACCCCTGCCCGTACAAATCACAGAAACATTTTTTTTCTACAGCTCTCGTGCTCTTAATGTTCCTTAATCAGTATTCTGGCATTTTGTTTAATGATGTATACGAATGATATTTTCTAAAATTAACTAATTAATAAAGACTAATGAGGCTATGCATGTGGAAAATAAAAAGGCACACACGTTTTGTTATATATATATATATATATATATATATATGAGGAATGGAAAGCATCCGTGTGTGTGTGTGTGTAGCATGTTACAAACACATCACGGTCATTATATTATCATCATTCGAACATCGCGTGTTGCGTTCACGACGCAAGCGGACGAGCAGTGGCAGTGCGTGAGATACGAACCCGCAGCCTCGTCGACGAGGTGCGAAAACTCATAAAATTGGGCTGGGTCTCGACCGATCGACTTATTTTGTTCCATCAACTGCCGTCGTTCTGCTGTTATTGTTACTCGTTTGTGCGTGTGTGTGTGTGTATGTGTGCATTCGTGAGTGTGCGTGAAGAGAATCAGAACGGGTGGAGTGATCGTAGAAAACAACTGAATGCCGAAGACACGCCCGTCGTTTTGACGAATTCATAATTTACTGGAATGATTTGATTTCGGTACGAGTTAGTGAAGGAATCCTGTAGGATTCGATACTCAAACTCTGTTAAACACAATATATATATATATATATATACACACACACGCACACACGTGTGTGTGTATGTTTGTCTGTTTTTGATGTATTCATAAATGTTGATTCATAAAAACAACATTTATGAATATTTATTTAATGTACAGTTAAGAGTATATATATATATATATATATATATATATATATATATATATATATATATATTGATATTTGTTGGACGACTGTTAACAAAAAGTAGTTCTGTTCACTGTGTCTAAATACAGTTGCAGAAAATTGCAACGATTTTGAAATGAGAATGTCTGCGATGTGTATTTGTGAAACCAGTATTGTCTCGATTGTGTTTATACGAGTATATGTTATATAAATTCATATATATATATATATACACGTATGTATAAAGACATTACTGATTGAAAGATCAAGTCGGCTATAAGTGAAGAAAAAATCTCGGAAAGTTTAATACATTGTTTAATTGTTTTCACAGGTGACTAGAAAAATAGATATTTTTTTCTAAGATAGTTAGCCTTGATAGGAATGTATATAGTCGATTGTCAATTTATGATGATTGTTTTCGTTCGAGTTACGTATTTTGTTTATTGTAGATAAGCGTTCTTCGATCGTTATTTCATGTTATAAATATTGTATTTTTTTTGGATAAAAATCGTTGTTTTGAATTGGTACGATATTCTTTTAAGAACAATATGTTAGTTTGTGATAGTAATATACACATACCTTGTTTGCGTTGAAGAATGCAAATCGGAATATTGTTAGAGCTTGCTGATTGTGGTCTTTTATGAATTCGAGAGTTTGTGATGATTTAAAATATTTTTCGGAACGCTGACTGAACTCACTCTCATAGATAGCTGTTCTTAATTAGCTGATAGGATCACTGCCGCTCAGTGTTCAGTATCGAAAGTGTTTAACTGACACATCTGTTCGGTTTTATTTGTTTCGTTAAACGAATCTGATTTTAATATCGATCTTCATTTCTTTTAATCCTGAAATCAAGAATTCGTGATAAAATATTTTTCGACTTTGTGGTCAAATTGATTTTTACACAGAAAATTTTATCAATTAACAAAAATGGATTGAATCCCACTATCGAGTATCGAAATGATTCGGTAAATATGTTTGGTTAGATTTTACCTCTTCAATTAATTAAATCTGATATCGGTCAATTACTAAAACAATTATTCTCAACAATCATCGTCGCTAAAACAAAATGTTTAATCGTTTTAAAATTAGAATAAGACACTACGAAGACACAAAATCGACCGGTGCTTGTTACAGCGTTGCCTGCGATAAATCAATTGGCTCATAGAAACAAAATACGTGAGAAAAAGTATCAGGCGACTTGATCGGCCGGAGTTGTTCACGTGTCATTTTTCAATTTAATCGATGCATGTTTACATTTATGACTTTGAACTGGTTCTCGAATATATATATATATATATGCATGTCCGATTCAATTAACGCCTTTTAAAACGCATTTTGCATGAATGCATGCGTCCGTCCGTGGTGGTGAAGATGGCTATCACACTGTTAGCCGCAACGACGTTGCATACACAATAACAGCCGGCATGACAGCCTCGACGAGCCACTTTATCGCTCGAGACTGTTCGCATTCCGTCAAATTAAAATTATTGCAAAAAGTCTTTTGAAAATACACACACACACACACTCCACGACCCGGTCGATTGTAAGGGAATGAGACATTGAAAGTAAGAATATATATATATACATACATACACACACTCACACACACAAATATAGGTTTGATAAAATTTTCACAGAATCCCCGCAAAAGAAATCAATCCTTATATCCGTTCAGCAAACATTTCTTAATTACGTGCCTGCGATAAGTGTCCGTTCTGGTGTGTGTGTGTGTGTTTTTTAATCTCATACCGCGTCCGTATCTGTTTTCTGATCCGTTCTCGGCCATTAAGTAAATTTTAATTGAAACTAATTAAATCTACATTTATTTATATTAAAAAAAGCATCTGATTGCAGTGAAACAAACAAGAACCGTTGTTCTGTTCGCGTTTAATTGTTTTTATTTATCTGTTCGACGATTAGGCCTACTCGGTCGACTGTTTCAGAACAGAATCGATCGAGTTTCACAAGCGAATTGATTTTTCGTACAGGGAACAGTCAGAAATTACCGTTGATAGTTTAGTGACAATTTTCGAACAGAACATTTTTAGATGGAAAACGAATTCGGGTGTGAAAGTGAATTCAGCAACAATGTCATAACTGTACTGTGATCAAATCGATCGATAGATTTTTCGATAAACTGGCGCTCTGAGGATGACGGCATCTTCATCTTAACCCTTTCGCCACTAACGGGACCTATGTGTCCCATAAAATTTTCAAAAATTACTAACGGAAATTGAATAATTACTTAAGTAACTCAAAAGATCATCAAACGAAACAGAAGTTTTAAAAATAAAAATATTTAATCCTTGGTGAAAGGGTTAATGCGCACGAGTAACATTAAAAAAATTAGGATACGGTTTGTGGTGTGAAAAAGGAATTCATTTATGAAAGTGAGTTTAGCTACAGGGTCAGAACTGTTTTTGTTATGAAAATCGATGGAGTTGAGCAGCATTGGTCGATTTTTTTGAAAAAGTTTGGAAGATTGTCGAGAATTGTTTGGATTTTATGTTATATCCCTGTTAAGGGAAATAAATTCAGTAACGGGTTTCTATCATTACTATTTGTTAGAGGAACTTATAATTCGTGCGACTTTTCAAATAAAACTATCGATAGGGTAATGTTCCTGTGTATAGTTTGTGTTTGTTTATTCCGTTGTTTTATGTTAGATTTTATGTATGTTGTTGATATACTGTTCGAGATTCCAGTCTTCTCTTTCTTCCACTCTGTATTTTTTTAACCGTGGCCGAATTCACTTTAACAAGTGAATTATATTCTCTCACAAACTACAAAATGTTCATTGATCAAAAATATTCAATAAACCATTATTGATCGTTTTTGATTGTTGTTTGAACGCATTTCGATAGCAATCCCGTCATCCTCAGCACGCTAAGAAAGTACATAAACATCTGCCATATTCATTCTTCACTTTATTTCTGGTTTGATAAAACTGTCTGCATTGGAATAAAAAGACTTATTTATACAAATCAATAAATATGTCTATCTAATCCGTGCTTGATATTTAACATACTGTACCGGGAATCTATTTTTAATAATACCAATTCCGTATAAAAACAAACTCGACCGTCGTTACGATAGCGTTCTCTGCACGATGAACATGAAACAGGATCGAACGACGAAGAGAGACGACCGACTGAATATTTTATCGCGGATTGTCTCGAGATAAACGCACCCCTGTTTTAAAACGGGGACAATAAAATAATCTTACAAGTGTTTTATCTCATATTAGTCTATTATCTTACCTTTTTTTTATTTTTATTATTGTCGTTCGCTACACGTTTCACAACATAAATTCTTACCCATATTTAATTTTCTCACGTTGATAAATTCGTTATTGTACGCATGTCTCTGTGTATATGGTTAGAGGAAACGAACGAGGATATTCGGTTTATCGGCGCTCTAGATGAATTTAGTATCGAATAAATAAGAACGAGGATTAGAAAACGAGATAACCTGTGTTTAATGTGGAAAGAAGAGTAAAAAGAAGATGGATCTGTGATCCTTATTCAAAATATGTGATTGTTATTTAGTTTTAGTACCGATTTTTCAGCGGGTACGGCGTTCGCTTAGCATTAAAAAGAAAAACCGATCAAGTGTGCACAGTTGTGCGATTGCACAGACGACTGTTTCAATCGTCATTTTTATGATCTAGTGATATGTCTCTAGTGACAGTTTCTTTTGTTCGGTACTAGCACTATATTGTTCAGTCGGTTCTTCTTTCTACCATTTGTTGATTTCTGTGTCTACTTTGAAAAAAAAATAGCAATCGCTATTTTACTTTTATGAGAAACTTGTTCTCAGGCTATATATATATATATATATATATATATATATATATATATATATATATATATATATATATATATATATTACATACACACACACACACTCATCGGTTGACAATGCATCCGACCGACACCGGGCCGCACAGACACACAGGTGTCTCGATCCCGGTCCGTTGTGCGCAACGTGCATCGAACGCCGCCATATAAAACGACGTTTTACAGCCCGAGACTATAAATTGAATGAAGACTTACGATGCTCTAATGTTCTTACGGCGAGCGAACGCGCGCACTTAGTGTTTTGCAGTAAGTTTTAATACTACGGGCTTTTATGGTTCGATTCCCGGCGCACGGAGATTATTGCGTTTCGCGTCGTTATTAATTTCGCGGTATTAATTCCCGTCGTGTAAGTTGTAAACTGTTTTATCATCCACTTCGCGTCATAATCGTTATTATTATTATTATTATGTTGTGTGTACGTCGATGTAGACATTCGAAATTAACGAAACGTGCGCAATTAAAAAAAGGACGTGTCTGCCTGTAAAAAGTTTTTTAAGCTCATGATCAGACTATTTATCTCTCTCTCTCTCACACACACACACACGCGCATATATATATATATATATATATATATATATATATATATATATATATATGTATGAATGTAAACAAACAAACATCATCTGCTGAAAACAATCACAAAAACAGACGAGTAGTGAATAAAGTCGCATTGATTTACAAACGGGTCGCGCTGGAATCAAGTCAACTATGTGCCGTGTGTCGCGCGATGACGTTCGACACACCTATGGAAACCGTCTAAACCGCCTTCGAAATCGTACACAGAACGCCGTGCACAGCAGAGCGCGCACTATGTGCGTTCGTTCGTCTGCTGTTCGTTTTTTTTTCTTCTCCGCCGGCCGATCGGATAAGATTCTGCACATTAATTAAGATTGCGTTGCTCGAGTCATTTGCACGTCGCATCTCTCTGTATGGAACGAACGTGTCGATCTCGATCGATCGATTGATTTACACAAGTTCACACGTTCTCACACGGTTATTAGTATTCGGTCGTTTCTTTTTTCTTTTCCAGTTAGCGGCTCGCAGCAGAAAAACGTGAAACGTTTATGGCTTTATATGAAGTGTGTGAAACCGAGCCGCTTGTTTTTCATAACGTCGACGGACAGGAAAATTTAAAATGCAAAATGATTGAAACTGGATAACAAATAAAAACCGTTTTCTATCGCATCACCTATCTAATACCTATTTATAGTATTTTCATGTACCGTGCACAAATATGAATATAGATTATCATCACAATTAATCACATTTCTGTGCACGGAGAAGATAAAAAAAGAAACGTTTTTTCTACCTAGAGTTATACAATTGACGTCGCTTCGATCGATTTAAAAATAAATCTCTCGCGTTCTCATTAATGTAACGACGTAACAGCAAAAAAAAAGTCCGCACAGGAAATTATTCAATAGTAATTAAAAGCGAAAAAAATACGTATAAATTTATTAATAATTGGAAAGCCTGTCAATCAAGTTATTATAGGAAATCAATTACGCCAATAGGTTGCAAATGTATTTACTTTCACTAACAGAACCTGATCTACATAATGTTCATGTATATACATAATATATATATATATATATATATATATATATATATATATATATATATATATATATCTACATGACTCAAGATTTCTCGAACAGATAAAATTATATGAATTAATAATCTCTGTTCCATCTCCGAGTAAGTGTATGAAACGATAAAATTCAAATTTCAGAGGCGACTTAATACCTCCAAGCCTACTTAATGTCTTCGAATGGTCTGTGCATGTGTGATCGGCGTGAGCGTTGAAAATAAAACATCTCTCTGTTGTTTTATAGTCGAAATAAATAAACGAACGCGTTTGTTTTTAAATTGTTTTTCGATCCAGTTGTTTCCATTGTTTCTTCGATATATATTTTCAGTTTTTCAAACTTTTTCAATATTATATTCAGCACGGACTGTTTTGCTTGATCCATTCGAAGAATGAAAAGTTCAGTTCCAATCCTTATGTTTTTTTATCATCGTTTTTTATTAAAGTCATGTATTGGTGTTTTTCGTGTATTACAATTCTCTGTTTTATTTGAAATTAGTCGTTTGACGTGTATCCAGTTAAAAAATGGATATCGCCTGAAACGATTGTTTCATTTTACATAGGTAGAGTGATCCCGATTGATAAAGTAATGACTAAGATTGTAGAAAGATTGCTGGTAGATGTCTTGTTTGTGAATCACAGTACGGTTGTGCTACTCTGACTGAATTCACTTTTACAAATGAATTATTTTTTATCTTACAATTTAAAGAATAATCTGCCTTCTAACGGAAAAGTTAAAAATATATTTAGATATGAGATAGAGAGAGAGAGAGAGAAAAAGATTCAAGTTTAAAAGTGTTAGATTTTTATGTACCTCGTCGTTCGGAATTTGATAGCATCGCCGTTGAAATGCGAATGAACAACAATCGAAAATCGTTCATTAAACGTTTTTCAGCGGTTCGTCGAACGAAAAAATAATTGATTTGTGGAAAAAATAGAACGAATCACAATTTTACACGTCAGAAGTGTGGCCCCTCAAAGCATTAAAACACTGAACATGTGGCTACTTGTAGTCATGTTTCGAAGGATGAATCCTTGACCTGAATTATAACTAAGCATGTCTTCTTATTCATCGATTTATTGCATACAGTCTTCGTCACAAAGATCTATCGTTTGTGTCTCGATCGATTTGTGATTTATAAACAGATACTCAATGAATTATAAAGTAATATTTTTTTTTTATTGAGAAAAACAATCGTCCGCCATAGCGATCCGCAGTGGAGAAATTGTAACGAGCGACTCAGCGCCTACTTCGTTAATTTTCTTTCTCGTTCGTCGTACGCCGCCGTGAAGAAAAAACAAAAACGGCGCGAATAAAAAACAAATACCGAATACGAGTACCGGCGCACGCTGCGATCGCACGCCGGTTCGAACGCACGACAGTCGCGTTCGATGAACGGGCGGTCGTATAAACAGAATCGCGCGAAAAAAACGATTCAATCGAATATGAAACCGTATTAAATTCCCATATTACATCAATAAAGTCGTCGTGCGTATTCGAACGTATGTACACACACACACACTCACATACGCGCACACACAGCCGTACACATTGACGCGTATGCTTACAAGTTTTATTGATCTAATAATGGATGTCATTAAATTAACTTAATATGCAGTTAAATCAAATCAGTGCGCGCAAAATGGCGTAATGTAATAACGTTTTGAAGGACTCTGATGTTCGTAAGGGCTTTACACCCGGCATACACACACATGCGCATATATATATATATATACATATATATATACATACACACACACAAATATATACACATGTCTGTATTTCGAGGACAGAGAGATTGAAAAATGTCATTCAAACGTAAATCAGCATGAGAGAGAACGACAGAGGTGTGTGTGCGTGTGCGTGCGCGCGTTCGATTGTAAATCGGAGGGCGGCAGATTCGGTGGGTTCCTAGGTGACGGTGCGTTTTGCATACCAATGGCGAAAGGGTCTCTCCACCGACACATTATTGTAATTCGAACGCACTGAAATTTAATCTAATACACGATGTTTTACGTCGATTTAATTTTTTTTTCCCACCGCGACTCTCGCTCCCGATTCCTCTACCTCCCTCCCTTCCACGTGCGAAAATTAAAAAGTTAACGTCGTTCCTCGACGTCGCTCTATCACGGACCTAAACGGATTTCGATACGAGCCGATTCGAAATCGGATCTAGTGTGAATTGTTGCCGAGTGTTTGTCCGTTTCTGTTTTTCACAGATAAAAAGTAATTGCAATAAATAAATAAATGATAATTTAGGCATTTGCTTCCAATCATAAGAAAATGGAACAGCGTCATGAAAAGTACAGGTTTTCGGGGCTCTAAGCCCCACGGAACTGTCTTAACATTTTAAGATAAAATGTACCATACGATAGAACCCCTCAAATATCTAAAAAAATGTCCATTTCTAGTTTTGGCCGTTTCTTCGAAAGGGCACGAGGTGTCGATGTACTCTTGTACAAAGTTCCTTCCCTATGCACGGTTGATTCTGGGAAACAGTTGTTCGATGTAAATCGATTTATGGTTAGAGCAACCATAGATATTTCAAAAAATGAAAAATCACTGTCTAGATTTTAGAAGCAAGTGAGTTTCTTTGAAGTGGCGTTCGATTTAAACGTCGATACATATACTTAATTTAATCGGATGATAAGTCTCAACTGATGTAGATGATTTTCTTTCTGTTCTGAAGGTCTTAAGTTAATGGACTAACGACTTTCAGTTCTGCTGAAGGAATAGTCAAAAGAGAGAGTCGACGGAAACGTTTTCCTCTCTGTAGAGTTTGTAACAGGTTAAAAACATCTGAAGATTTCTAGAAAATTGTGTCCTTGTTTCTGTTAGAATTATATTTGTTAATAAAACTAACAGTGTTGTCGTTATCGATTTTCAACTCTGTTGAATGAATAGTAAAGAGTACGACGGTTTACTGCTGCTCCTGCAAATTGTCTACTAAAGATTCGAGTGCTCGGTTTCGTTCGTAGTATCCACACGTTCCTCACCGGCTTTTAAGCTCCCAGATACTTTTTCATGCAAACAGCACTGGAGCGATTGGAACTGACGATGATCTAAAAGCGTATGGCTTGTTGAAACGCTGTAAAATATCCCAGACTTACTCCAACGTCTTCTATCCAATTACCAGAGACATATACGGTTTGTATTTGTGATAACCGAACACCAGCACTCTGGCGTTTGCAACGATCTTCACGAATGTGAACCATTTTTTCGTTCCACGAACCACACCCTTAAAACATTTCGATCAGATATTCAATAGAGAATCGTTAAATGTTTTTAGTAGAAACATTCATAATCGTAAAAACGGATTCATTCGTGAAAGTTGACAGTGTCAGGCCTGTACTGTAAACCATTTTCTGTCTCATGTATAGCAACCCGAAGTTGGCTTTGTCGTAAGACAAAAACTTAGTATTATTCTTCGTATGTGTATTTTATTTTGTTTAATTTATATGTTTTTTTTCGTTGTCCGTTTTTCCATGAAATTATTAAAATCGTAATCCATTGAATTTCTGATTCAAGTTTAGTATTTGTTCGAATTATTCATACATTATGATCATGTATTATTCGTTTTTATCTGTTCCGTTTATTTATTTGTTGATTTAAGCGGTATGTCTGTCCCTTCGAGCACGACCAGAAAGCATATATGTACGTTTCTCTATTCTGTATTCGCAAGCATCGACAATATTCGTCGTTCGAGACAACAGGAAAAGAAAAAAAAACATATCTTTTTCATGCCGTTCTATCTTTCATTTAAAGACAATTCCATTATATATATATATATATATATATATATATATATATATATATATATATATATATATATATATTGTACAGAGCGTATATACGTACACGCGAATGTGCTTAGAGTGCAAGATAAATCAAGCGTCACTACATTATTAACCGAAGCAAACAACAAGAAAACACAAAACAACAGAGTAGAAAATCATCTAGTAGGCCGTTATACGTCGGAAATATCTCGAAAAGGCAAGAAGAAAACCGACGATGTGGAATAAACACGAGTTGAAAGTTGCGCTGTGCTTGATGACGTCACGCCGTCGGCTTTTCCACCGCTGTGTCTAAGATGTGGAAGAAAATGTTCTGGATCACAACACGTATACACACACACGTATTTATATATATATATATATATATATATATATATATATAGATATATATGTGTGTGTGTGTGTGTGTGTGTATGGAGTGCTAGAGCTTTTATGCATCGTCTTAAAAAGATGCCAGCGCGGTCGCCCGTCGTCAAAGTGAGACGCCGTCTGCCGTATCCGAGCGAAAACGCGTCGCAGTCCTCGTTCACGTGCACGCGAGCGTTTTGTTTTAAAAGCACAGCTTTCTCGTGCGTCGGATCCGCGGCATCGGGCGGACAAGGACGGGCCGGTCCCTCAACTTGCAATCTGTATCGCGTCGTCTGCGTTCCGTTTCGACCGTGGACGTCTTTAATGGCCGCGAATGATTGAAAAGCGCACTAGATCGAACAGTGACGGAACGCTAGTGTAACACGCCGTACCTGTACCGCTCTCTCTGTCGGTCGGTCCGTCTGAGATTTTTTTTTAAAAGGCATAATGCGACCGCCGCCGACGTTTCGTGTCGAATTTTCTGACTGGAAAATTTCATGTAATGGCATTTAGTCTAATGTTTTGTTATTACGGCGTTCGCCGTGAAACGGGGCTAGGTGGTCGCGCGGCTCTCTCGCTCTGTGTGTGTGTGTGTGTGTGTATGTGTAGTAAGTATGAGGTTTGAATTCGGTTGAGTGGTTGCGGAGGGATGGAGAAGTCGACGCTTTCGTGGAGATTGTATCACGCTTGAATGGGAAATATTTTCATCGGCGAGCGTATAAGACGGAGACGAGAAGACAACGGACCCGGGTTCTCGGGAGTATGAGGAGCGGCGAGCGATGGATGGAACACGAATTCCATTCGGAACCGAACGACGGGCGTCGTCGTCGTGACGTTAACGTGCGCGGACGTGCTCAGTCGGCGGGAGTCGAAATGCGCCTACCTCGGCGAAAATGCGCGATCTCCGGGACTGTTCTCGTTTCAGGTCTTGGCCCGCGACCAAACTGACAGGAGGATAAGGGATGTAGCGGCGTCTAGTTTTTCGATCATTGCGAGTGTTGCGATACGTGGCGAGTTCATAAGTCAGAGTGTACAGAAGACCGAGATGCTTGGAATGACTGATAGTAAAAAAGCATAATTTAAATTAGAAGGAGATAGGAAAAAATATTAATTGAGAAAATAGAAGGGATAAAATATCTAAATCCATATGGCCGATAAAGAAAAATTGAAAAATAAACCGAGAAATACGACAATTTATGCAAGAAGGCCCGAACGATAATCATAAAGTAGATGAACCTCCCTTTCCATAAAACAGTAACACAACATAAAAATAACATAAGTTTCATAAGAGGTATTTGAAAGTTTTCACCATACCAAAATGTTATTAAATACCGCTTAACTTCTCCAAATTTAAATCAGTATTGGGTGTGCACACTGATTGAATGTGTCAGTCTCCAATCCTGCTCTTCAAACTGTCTTTTGAAAGATTCAAGTACTTAATTCCGTTCATAGTATCCAGATGTTTCTCAGTGGCTTTCAAGCTCTCAGATTTTTCCATGCAAACAACACTGGAGCGACCGGAATCGATGATGTTCTAAAAACGTATAGCTTGTTGAAGACTTCCATCCAATTACTAAAGATACACACAATCTGTATTTGTGATAATGGAACACAGAGCTCTGACTTCTTCAATTCTAGACAGTTTTCTACCGACAGCTGCGTTCAAAATATCCATTTAAGAATAGTAATATCTATAGCCGTAATTTAATTAATTACCAAGAGCTAATAATGGCCAATTCTTTATCGATCCCACCAGGTATATAACATCATTACTCTCAGATAAGTTTCTGACTACACCACTGGCGACTGGACTCGATTCCTTCAGGATCTTTTCCTTTCATGTTATGATAAACTATAGATTTTCCAAACTCAGGTCATTGATTGTTTCAAGAACGATTCGTTTTAGTTGTATTCGAGAAACGAATCGTGAGCAGAGATGGGATCTGTTTAGAGACGTGCACTTCGATGGCGATTCTGTCATGTTCGGACCGACAAGATACTGCAAAATCTCGTTTTTCTTAATTTACTGTACATTGGTGCTGTTAAGACCCGAGTATTCAGTATCAGAAGTAAAAATTATTTTAAAATCGCAGCTGGCCAGTGCATACTATACAAATGTCATCTATCGTAGTTAGCTAGTGTATATTAACGAGTTTCATCTGTTTCTCGCGCTGTCAACAAACAGTATCGGTTAGAATATTTGTTAGTCTACAGTACAATTCAAAATAGGACCTGCATTAGTCGTTATTAAATGAAATACACTTATCATTAAATTAATAAGTGTGTGCAGTTTGACATAACAGAAAGTATGCATATGGTTTGCTGCGCCAACTCACACTTACAGGCGCTTGAAGATGATAGCATCGCCATCGAAATGCATATAAGAGACAACCGATGATGATTTATTGCGCCGCTTCGATCAGAACTTGTATTTATGGTTTGTGGAAGTGAATTTAAATACAGTGTCAGAACTGGATCGTGCCAATGGAATATATTCCTAATAGTTATTGAAAATTTCATCAGTATTTATTGAGATCAAGTCCGATTTTACTCTAAGTAATGTTTCTGTTCGCACTGAGCTAGTCTTAAGACACAAAATGTCACCAAAAAAAAGGACATGTAGATTAACAGACTTTAACATGAAGTAAAAGGCTCTTCGTGTAAAATCTATCTGTGTGGAAAAAGGAACCATCTTTTTAATCAATGATGTTATATATATATATATATATATATATATATATATATATATATATATATAAATGTGTGTATTAATGTCAGAGAGTACGTTTTGTGGTTTTCAATTCACACTTCTCACCCCTCTGTCGACAAAACTAGTTGTAACCTCGTCACACTAGAACGAAATAAAAAAAACCACCACGCTTGTCTGCAGCACTTAAGTTTCTATGGCACCCCATCACAAAAGCATCCCCTCAAAAAGTTAAAAGTGTCTGGTGTTGTAAATATATACATACGTGTATGCACGCGCACACACATGTTTGTGTACACACACACTATATATATATATATATATATATATATATATATATATATATCCACACATGTTCCATAGGGATAAAACGACGACAGCACATTGCTGCGGTATGCAGATAAGCGCTGTTGACGTTTCGACACAGACCTTTCCATCTCGCCCTCTCAGTCACTGTCTCTCTCGATCGTTCGAAAAAAGGGGTACGCAAACAAAAAGCACCGACATGTAACAGTAATAGCAGAGTCAATCGTATCGATCATTCGCAACAGCGTCGGTTCGAATCTATCTATTATCCGAATCGAGTTAATTTCGTCAAGGTGATGTGTTTGTGTGTGTGTGTGTGCTTTATCCCGGCCACGTCCCGTCATATTTTCACTTTTATACGCCGTGCGTCGCGCACACATCACATATCTGTAAATATTTAAGCAGTATCGAAGTGTGCAGAGAAATGTGCACGTCGAGGGAACGCACGGGGTGGCGGCTCTGTGTACTGCAGTGATTCGTTTTTTTTTTTGCTCTTTCAATATAAATATTTTGTTTTATTCATAGATCGCTATAACCGACTGTCTTTTTTATTTATAAATAAGTGAAGACGCGGACGTGTTGAAACGTAACGAAGGTGGTTTTGAAAGATCTGCCTGGAGAATTGAAAGCGTGTAGGATGAAAACGTGTTCTGTATGTTCGGAAAATGATCAGAAGCGAATCGAAAATAGAAAAATCGATGCGGGAAGCGTGGATATTCTAACACCGTATCTGTTATTTTCGGTAGCGGTTCTTAAAACTCGTTCGTTTGACAACAAATGAAAATGTGAGAACGTTGAAGACACTCAGAATACAAAAAAAAAATGATATTAGTGGGTATCTAACGAACCATGTATCACTGATTTAGCTTGTCAGATACCTTGATTATCATCACTAAATGAAACGAACTAATTGCACCCATTATTTTTAGAAAATATACATACAACACTAATGACTGTTTCACTATGTTTTAACCGTAATGTATTAAAAATATTAGATATTTAAATTCGAGTCCATGATTGACTAATACACGTTCATCAATTACCCCAGGACTGAACAGAACGTTCACCGAATAATGAACGTGTTTGAAATTAGCCTTAAGAATTAGTAGACCGTCGAATGGTTTTAAACGAGAAAGCAGACATAATTCGTCCGAAAAGGAGCGCAGAGATTAAGACAATTGAACGATTTAAGAATGAATGAAACGTGAGCTTTGGAATATAAAAACAGTTTTGTTTTCGAAAAAGGATTGAAAATAAAGCAGGCGTTGAAATATATAGAAATAGTTTGATTGTCAAATTATATCATCAAACAGACATTGAACTTTAATAACAAATATACATATATATATATATATATATATATATATATATATATATATATATATATATATATATATATATAAATGTGTGTGTTTGTGTGTATGCAATGTATGTAAGAGTGCGATATATGGACGCATAAAAGGAGATGGCCGAAAAGAGCCACTCGGGGTACGGGATATACGTGTCGTGCTCGGTTTCAAGAAGTGCCGGTTCGAGTATCATCCACGTCACTTACCGCAGACGCGTCCTTGAGGTGTATATAACACCCCCCTTCTCAAACACACGTTACGTCCGACCAGCGGTACTTAAACGACCCACTCGAAATCGTTGTTAGATCATATCTACAATGGGAGTGATAACAGTAAACAGAACATTCCACATGCACGATTATGGGTCGGAGACTCTCATAGGTACACATACACACAAATATAGATATATATATATATAGAGAGAGAGAAAAGTAGTTTTATATGAATGCACTCAATGTAATTCAGTTGTAAAAATCTATATAAATTGTCAATTTTTTTGAGAATAATTGATCGAGTGTTGAAAAATATCAGATGTTTGTTTTTGTTTGAAATTGTTTTTTTTTTAAACAGCCGAAGAAGTATAACATGTGAACCACTACGGTTCGTTGAGATTTTTATTATTTATTAATGTCGGTTCATTACTAGATCTGCCAGAATTGAAAATAATTAATAGGGAAAAAATAAAGTTGAGAAAAAAAACGTTTATGATTTTGTTTTCGTCATCTTTAGAGAGTTTTTTCGATGAGTGCGATTAAAGAATACAGCTTTAACTCTAAAAACTTACAATACCGAAATTAGACTAATCGAAGTCAAAATCTGGAGAGTTGCGAACGTCGAAACCGATCATAGAAAGAAAATATAAAAAAGGACAGAGATCCAAAAGAACACCGTTCGAACAATTGAAGTAATGAAATTGATTTTTTATTTAAATGAAAGAAAAATATAGATAGAAGATGAAACGTTTTATGAAAAGTGATTATGAATGAATTTTCTTTTAATTTTTTTACAATTAGAGTTTGATCGAAAATCTGTACGTTTTAGAAAATGCAAACGAATTATAAACAAGTAACAAAGACCTTTTTTGTTTCAGTTACTCTGTGTAGAAAAAAATGTTTTATCAGATGAGTTCTCATTTGATGACTTTATTGTAAAGATGATGATCGTATTACCATCGAAATACACGTTTGTTTATAAAAATAGACAATTGACAATAAATTAATATTTTTATAAATCGGAATGTGGTCTTAGATTCATTTGTCGAATTGAATTTAGTCATAGCTCTCTATTCTCTTTATTATTATTTTAATAATTATTAGTGAACGGTTGGAACATGAGTGATACATGTTTGCTTTTTATCTTACATAGATAAAGAGAGATAAATTAGAGGGGGAAAGAGAAAAGAGTGAGAAAATGATCAAAATATATATTTTTAAAAAAATGTAGATATCGTTCCTTTTAAGTTTACCATAAATAAATTTTAATGAGAGTTTTTAGGCGAGAAAAGAAGATAAAATAGTGAAAATATATTTTGTGAATGTTTTTTTCTTCATATCTTGTAGAATAACGTTATTAACGTATTTTATTGTAAATTTATATAAAAAAATAGATAAAAAACGAATCGTACCCTTAACTCTGCACATTTTCACTACAAACGTTCGCGTTTTTCACTATCAACGCTACCCATTTTCTCTCGAACTCACATGCACTTTGTCTGGGAAGCAGGGGACCGACCGGCTGTCTATTCTCTCTTTGATAATGAAACGGCCGTGTAAAATATAAACGTGTCTTTATCAAATTGCACAATTTAAAAGTTCCGTGTACGTAAACATCACGGTATGAATAAGTAAAGGAAAAGGAAAAAAAAGAAACGTAGCGCTGGAGCGGGTGGTCGCAGCAGCTACAGTACCCAGCACCCGAGAACAACAAAAAGAAAAAAAAAGAAACGGTCGCAGTTTTTCTTACCGCCGTGTTGTTTTTTTTTGCCCCTCTTCCTCGTCGTCTTCCACCGCTCCCAGTGGACGAAACGTCGCGACATTCACTTGTCAAGTGACGTCGACAAGCTCATTTGTTTCACTGAAAATATCGTTTATTTATTCATCTCTCCGTTCGGACGATAATTCAAAAACGTGCCGGTTTTAAATTATCGTCTAGCGTTGTTTCTCGTTTTTCTCTTTTTTTTTAAAAAAAATAACAAAACATTCTACCGTTTTATTTCAAGACAGCTATTCGTCGAGTTCGGTGAAAAAGGTTCGAATTAAACAATGGAACGTAATGAGATTTCGAAACGGTTCGACTTGGCATTAACTACATCATCAGGCGGTTACATACATGATAGTATATAAGTGGAACTATAGCTCTTCGAAGCTCTTGAACTTAATATTGATGGCTTTTTAAGACTTTACTTCTCCATCTCCGAATCTATACAACCATAGGACTTGATTCACTTAATGGTTTTCATGGTTTTTTTTATCTCATTGCTTTATTAACTTTTAGCTGTTTTTGGCTAATTTTTTATTTGATTACAACTCATACGGTTTAATACAAATTCCTCTCTCTCTCTCTCTATATATATATATCTTCTATCTTCATATTCCTGTCTTATCTTTTTAAAAATCGTAAACGGAATGTTCCATTAGACACAATCGAATACCTTTTCAATGCGTACAAAAGATATTTCTTCATATATTTTCTCATCCGCTTCTCCACAATCACCTACACAGTCAAAATATCATTTCAAGTGTCTGTTTCTCTTCTAAATCCAAACTCATATTCCATTCCAGTGGAATTTAAATCTCCAATCTGTTCACTTCAAAATGATAATCGTTAGGATTTTGGATTCCTGAGATGCTAGAGACATTAAGCCCGATGTTCAAAATAGTCTCCGCGCATGTTTGCCGCAGCCTTCTTTAGTTTCAGAACAGTGACACTCTAAATATCTTAACTGGCATTTATAGGCCTCTCCTTATCTCTATCTCTCTCTCGCTATATATATATATATATACTCGAATATGTACATATTTAAGCACAGGACATTTTTAATTATAAATAAGAATTGAATGCGACACAGAAATAAATTTCAATACCGGAAAAAATAACGCAATTAAAAGAAATCACGTCGAACAAACACTTCAAGTTCGAGACATTCACTCGAACCGCACTCGAAACAAGCACATCCTGTCAGAAACAAGCGCGGATCGAAGGGCGAACGCACACCCCAGAAAACATACGAGCGACGACACTTCTGTATCATACACACAAATGTTTATATATATATATATATATATATATATATATATATATATATATATATATATATGTATGTATTTACGTGTGTGTATACATGTTTAATGTGTATGTATGCGATCTACTTATAAGAATCAAGGCGGCCGTGACCAGGAAATAAACAATTGTCGAACGAGAGACAAAAGAAATATTCGAAGACGATCCGTGGTTGCTGTTGTCGTCGTTATGTAACCGCAACGGACGGACGAGACATTATTATTATTATTGTGTATTATTATCATTATTTACACAGATATATATTATAAACGTATAGACGGAGAATCGGTTCGAGTGGGCGCTGACGATGACGTCACGGCACCCTTCGATCCGCGTGAATTGAAATTAATTAACACAAGAATGCCGGTGTAATTTAGCGAGAGGGATTGATGTTGTTGTTGTGCTGTTGAAGATTGAGTGGCGGAGGTATTTTGGAGCACTGGTTTTCATTAGAGTCGAGTAGCTACGATCTACGCACGATGGTGTATACACACACACACATATATATATATATATATATACACATACATAAAATTTATGCCTTTGTGATGGTAACGTCGATTCTAAAATTGCATGTCTTGTAATCTTGTCTGTGATTTTTTGTTATTTATTATTAAAACGATTGTAACATATGTGACGTCATCTTCAATGACAATTTCTCGATATAACGAAAATCGTTGAATTATTTTATTACATGATTTGATTTGTTTAAAACAATATGTTATTTACCTAATCTGTGTTCGTTCAGTTAATTAAGTTTTATCAACATGAAGTATTGAATTTATTAACAATTAGAACTAATCAACACTATTAAAATGTTTTCTGTGCGGACGTCACACGAGACGATTGGTTCTTCGCATTGAATATTCAAGTGTTGATTGTTATCTGTTTTATTAATATGTAGGAACTTATTACTAATCGATTGACAACAAGAGTATTAGGTTTTTTGAAATTTTTCCTAGCCATTGAAATGAAGTCAATATTGTACATAAGATCAGACCATGAAATGACCAAACTAACCTAAAAAAAATCGATTGACAACAATGGAAGAATGTGTGATAGTAGTGGATTTTTTTTTGTAAATAAATTTATATTACAAATAATGTGTTGGTAAAAATAGTTACGAGTATGTAAACCATCACTTACAACATAAGAGATTTTAAGAATGTTTTGTGAAACAACAGTATTTTTTTGAAGAGTTATACTGTTCAGAAAAATCTATTTTTTGTGTAAAAATCTGATCTTAAGTTCTTTGTTCCTGATTTATAATCAGGAACAAACCGAACCAACCTATTACAATGGATTTAACAGAACTGTATGCACCGTTGAAAACTTTGAAATTAAGTCAAATTCGGGTCAGTAAGAATGTTCACGT
>CM068318.1:45334124-45336624 GCA_034766995.1 Acanthacorydalis orientalis | reverse complement strand
ACAGAAAGAAACGTACTAAATTATGCACGCGGATAAGCGGCATGCAATTATTTTTCACAATGTACACGCGGATTTGTTCGGAACAGAACGGTAAATTTCGGACGAAGGAGCAGCACCGTCGAGTCGCCGCTGTAAACAGAACGAATTTGTTTATAATAAACGTCGATCGTCTGTTTGTTATCCGCGCGAATGTTCTGTTTCAAAGCCGGCTCGCTCCTCTTCGCGTTTTCGAAAAAAGCGTAGCCGCCGCGCCGCGCTTTTTCTGTTACGCGAGGAAATAAACACGGGAGAAAATTATTGGGCACCGAGACAAGAAGTGTTTATTAGTATCATAATTTTTTTTAATGTGGATATTTGTGACGTCGAATCAAGTTATCGAGTCGGCACGTCGATTAAGTCTAATTAGTTAATTTTAAGTATTTGTGTATTTGTTTTTTTTTCACCAGCAGTCTGATCTAGCTTAATTAGATATAGGTTTAATATCCCTTAATTAGTCCGTTTCAATTTAGTTTCGTTCATTTTTTCACTCGTCCCGAGTGGATAGAAACATTATCAGTCAAATCACTTATTAGTTTTTATTATTAATCGACTTAATTAAACGTCGGGTCATCTCAGTCTATCTAATTTATTCAATTGCTTATTTAAAGTGTGTGCCACACAACTACACAGTGTTTGATACGGTTTTCCGTAATTGGATTTTTATGTAATTTTAATTAGTGTCCGTCTCCCTTTAATGTCGCCGTTTGTTTTTCTAACATTTTCTGTTAATTTGTTAATAGTTTTATAGAAATGTGTATGTTTTTTATTTACCTAATTATTTTTAAGTTAATTTATTATCGTATGTTTTTTATCGATGCTAAGATGTTTCGATTGTTATTGTTAGTAGAAACGTTAGAAACGTAGACAACTAGATTCGATTGTGTTCTCGTTTATTTTTTAATTTTTTCCTCGTTTCAGTATTTGTAATGTTTGTGAATCAGGAAATTCGATAATTTTTTCTGTTTATATAATTTTAAACGTATGCGTTAGTGTTTTTTTTCAACTTAATTTTGTTTGTATTTAATTTTAAGTTAGTTTTAGTTTCAGTTTATTAACTTATTTTTAGTGATAAGAACTAATTAATTTTGAATTGATGAATTGTTGAGAAGGTCATCTGTAATGTTTGTTTTTGTATGATTTTTTTTTGATATGAATAAAAATAAATGTTGGAAATGAAACTAGGATATTACATTTAGTCTTTTTTTTGTAAATATTATGAAAAGTAGCTGTGTCGATGCAGTGTTTTACACTGACAGATTTGAAACAGGAAGTAGTGAAAAAAATACGATACCTTGGCGTTCTAACGACGTTGAGCGTCTCCATCGAAGTACGCATAGGGAGTAATCAAACATCATTAGATTTGTTGGACATTTCTGGAATGAAAAAATGAATTAATTGGTGAAAATAGAATGTCATTTGTCATATTGTTAATCAGTCGTGAAGACTTGTTCTTTAAAGTGTGTGTCGCAAATTAAGGATTGAAAAAGTTACAGGATTAAACATTCAGACGTATAACATCTGAACACTGAAATAGTTCTTCCTTTTTCTTGCATATGTACATATATATATATATATATATATATATATATATATATATATATATATATATATATATATATATATGTATGTATGTATGTATGTATGTATAATATACACATGTGTGTATGTAAATATAAATATATGTATGAAAGGTGTGGTGGGAGCGATACCGACCGACCACGCATTCGCTCGTACGTGTACCATTTCGGTCCGTCGACTGAATTTCATCCCGACACGTGTACGAAATCTCCAAAGATCCCGTAGTCGTAGTCGTCGCTCGATGGAGGAAATGGCAAAAAGAAAAGTGCGACGTTGTTGTATTCGACGCACGTCACTTCCATAAAGTGACCGCCTGAAGGCTGATGTGTGCGTGTGTGTGTGTGTATCGGTCAGTCCGGTCCCTGACTGACCGACCGGACTTAGTAACGGCCGCCGATCGACTCCTCGTGCACAAAATCGAAATTTAATAAACATGCAGGCGGCGGTGTTGCGAAAGCGCCCTCTAAATTCACTTCCGGAACGCTTGACCGATTCCCCGAGGACGTCTTGTAGCGGTTTCCAATTTTTTCCACTTTTGCCGACTCATACATACATACGTTTACCAACATATGCATTATATATATATATATATATATATATATATATATATATGTATATATATTGTACAGTTCTATTAACGAAATCGAACGGGTGATACAGAAGTTCGAGGCTTTTTACACAAATTGTGGCTGTTTATCGGTACACAAAACCGGAATTACGAATCGAATTCGGGAAAATTAAGCAGGTTAGACCTTCTTTGGTCCAGTGTGTAACGTTTTAGAAATTTTGTTTTAAACAAGACAAGGAAAAACTGAATAATGTTTAAGTAAAACAAATCGCGGAATATGTAACAAGGATTTAGTATGGGATGAATTCAAGTAAC
>CM068318.1:45249124-45331624 GCA_034766995.1 Acanthacorydalis orientalis | reverse complement strand
CGAAGCAATAGAGTTTGTTCTTCTCGATGAATTACGATGGATGTTTAAGAAGACACAGTTGGTTGGTACGGAATGGCAATCAGATGGATGATAGATTCGCAACTAACAGAGTCATATTTATAGAAATGATTCATCAATTCTAATAAGAAACAATGAATGATGGAGAGTGAGAAATATAGAAAGACTTTCAGTGAGACTCGCTGTGGATTTGAAGGGAATTAAGAAATCGGAAAATTATTCGAAAGAATCTGGGAAAGGAAGACATCTGAACAATTAAATAGAATGTGAAAAGAGAATCATCTAACATTAGATTACCAATCTATGATGGCGGTTGTGCTGTGTTGTCGCAAGTCTTAAACCGGAGTTATTTCCATAAATGACTCGACACCGATTCGAGCACCATATATTTTCTAATGTCCGATAACAGTCATTCCAATAGCTCTCGGATTTCTGTAATTTGTCGATCTGTGGATGTTATCGTTGCTATCGAAATGTGCATAAGCAACAATCGAAAAGAATCAAAGAATGTGTTGAATATTGTTGATTGTAAATATTTGGTATGAATAAAAGATTCGTTTGTGGAAACGAAACTGAGTGACTGGATCAAGAGATGCAAAAATCCATAAAGATACTTGATCTGGATATAATTGGAATGTGTGCGTCGAAGGATCGTTCGAAAATAACTTGAAGTGAGAGTCATCAGAACAATTACATAGAATGTGAAGAGAGAATTGTGTAACATCGATTAGTAAGCTATGATGGTGGTTGTGCTGGATGTTGTTTTAAACCGAGGTGATTTTCATGAATGATTCGACACCCGTATCTCATTCGAACACTACATATTTTCTTATATCAAGAGTCGTTTCGTTGGAATTATCGAAGCTGCTGTTCTTGAATCGTTATGCTCTTTTATATAAATTCAAGAACGAGCCTCGAAGTGTCACATAAAATATATAAATAAGTCTTAAGCAAGCCGCGAAAATATGTCAAATTATATCGAAATGAAAATAGACAAGCATTATTTGAAATATCGAGCGCACTTGTTCAATTTTTCAATAATATATGAACGTTGTCGTCGAAGTAGGCTCAGACGCTTCGAGTGACACTTGATCATGGAACATAGATCTTATACTGTTTCAATCGTACGTTTCTTTAATCTCGGTTTTTTTCTGACTTTCAGTTGAAAAATTGAAGAAATAAGTGTACTTACAGAGGGACATTTCAATCAAATTTTCTTCAACTTTAACGCTCAAGTATACTCACAAAAAGATAAACGACACACGAAAATGATCAACAGTTAATTATTGAACAGTTTTGACTAACTTTTTTGTTTTTTTTTTTGTTTATGGGAAAATGAATATTGTCACTCGTCCGTAAAGAAATAACGGCACAGCCGCCTAGATTCGATTCACGGATATTTACGACGACTAGATTTTAATCGACAATAATTTTAGGATCAGAAACGAAATAGTCATGGACCGCGCGCGTACCGTGCTCCGTTCTGTGCGTACAGATTTTTCCCAGTAGCGTCAATAATAATAACAAAACATCAGCGGCAGAATCACGGTTTCATCCCTTCCGCCCGCCTCGTACGCACTTTGTGTATAAAATTTGATTTATGATATCGAGAGATCGGCCATCAAAAACACAATCAGCTGATCGATGATGACGTCGACGACGACGTCGGCATCGTATGTTCGCCAGTGGCGGTTCGTCGAGCTAATATTGACATCCACACACACACACACACACACACAGATATATATATATATATATATTATATTTATATATATATATATATATAAATAAAAGAATGAATGTGTGTAAGATAAACGTAAAATACCCGTCGCCGCCCCTGTACGTCCTTCCTGTCGTCGCCGGCGCGTACAGCACTCGACGCTCCACCTCCTTTCACAGTTTTTTTCCCGGTCGGTACGTCCCTGTGTCCCGTATATGAACGACAGGCACCGCGGGTAGGTCAGGGTTAAAATATACGATGACAATTATTAGACCATCAAAAGTGTGATGGCTTGCGTCAATTGTGGGAGGGTGCGCGACGCGAGGATCTCTCGCTGGCTGTCTTTATTACATGCCGTTTTTATCGCACCACTTTATGCACACAGAAATAAATAAATATATATATATATATATATATATATATATATATATGTATATGTATATATATATATATATATATATATATATGTACATATAGTGTTAGCATTTGCACATGTGTATGTATTAAATCAAGTGTGCTTCGTGATACATTATTTTTCGGAAAAAAATCAACGCCTACCGTTATTGTCTTCGCATCGATACTGTCGTGTTTATGTAACAAATCTATTGTTTTCGATCGTTATTCACTCGAAAAATGAAATTAAATGAATTCGTGACAGTTGAAGGTCGTGCAGAAACATAATTATTTATTACTGACTTTTAACTGTTTTTAAAAATACGTTTCTTTTGTTTCACTTGTGAATAGTTTTCACAAGTGAGAATATTTTTTCCCTCACAAACGACAGTATATTTTTTCTAGGCAAACATTTAAGCCGCAAAAAAACAGATGTTGCTGTACCATGGCGCTCTAAAGATTATGGACTCGTTATCGAAACACTCATAGACAATCGTCAAATATAATTAGTAATGATTTATTGAACATTTTTGTTCGGGAAATTTTTTTTTGTTGTTTGTGGAGCAAAATGAAAACCAAATCCATTCGTGAAAGTGAATTTTAGGTACAGTGTTAGAATTATTTATTAAATCGTCTAATGAACAGATAGGTTCAGTACTTGGAAAATTTTCAATAAACATTTATCTGAGTGTCGCTTAGCTGTTATCTCGTTTCCACCGATTTTCTAAACTGACTTTCCAATTAATATTCGCAAGTATAATAGAAACTGGAAAAAAAAACAGACAAGTTTGAAGGACTGAGCCAGATCGTATCCTGTAAAGATTGGCCTGTTCGAAGATATTAACATTTATGTAGCGTCCCTTTCACACATGACCCTTGCATATCTTTCTATAAATTAAACTATTACATAATAATTTAGCAAAATCGTTATACACTGTCGGGACTTTCAAGTTCCATAAACAAAAACAATGATTCATCATTCATCTCGCAGAGTTTCTTTGTCCTGGAGTAAAAATTTCGTTTTTAAAAAAGTCTATTTTTTGTGTGTCGTACAATGTTATTCTTTTTCATAATGAAAAAATATTCAATTTTCGCATTATAGCTAATTCAGTAAACAAATGGTTAAACTTTGAAACATTCTCTGCCAATTCGATTCGACCGACCTGTATTTTTCACTTTACACTGCCTTAAATTTTGATTGGTCGAACGTTTCAAAATAGAAAAAATCATGTAACAGAAGTTATCAACATACCATCGAATGTCTATAAACATTTCCGATATGTATGAAGATGGTGAAACAGAAACGGTCGCGGTGTGTAGAAAAAAACAACAACATTTTCAGAGTGTAAAAAAACGAGTCAATTTCAATCGGTCGGACTATCGTTCGTGGAATGTAATTTTTCAATAAAAAAAAATCCTCGACAAATCGACTAATTGCTCGATTAACACACACATGCACGCACGGCACTGACGGCATGAAAAAAATAACCTAAAAACATGAAACGTCGTCGAAAAATTCGAACGAAAAATGATCAATACGCCGAGCGACCTACCCACCAATCAACACACCAATAAAAACCATAATTTAGCCGACGACTGTAATTCGTTAATAAGCATCTATAATCAATTAATTCGACACACGGCCGCGCGGCGCTGTTTAATAACGCCGAAAGTGTTGTGGATAGAGACGTATGTACGTACCACATGTACACACACACACACAAACACGCCGGATACTTTTTTTTCAGGGAAAAAAACGCACGTACACACGGCGCAAATGAAGTCTTATCTGCGACCATAAAATTAGTTTACTTTTAATGAAAGATGTAATTGGTGTCGCAATGAAAATTTATATATATATATATATATATATATATATATATATATATATAATGTCTTCTGTCTCGTTCGTGTTTTTGGATTGAAACGTGTACACGAGACACGCAGGTTCGATTTCCGAACGGGATTCAGTTGGCTGTGACGAGCATAAATAACCGAACGAAACAATGTATCGATTACTGTCGATGTTCACTCGATCGTAGATTACAGATGGTTTGATCTGGTTATGTTTTTACGATTAGATATCGTCGAAGGTGGCGTGGAGAGTGTTTGTTTTCGAGAGACAATGTTTCGGCTTGTTTAAACTTAATGTTTTTTTCCCTTTCTGTTGATCAAATCGATTAGTTTACGAATAAATAAACATCTTTATCCATTGATCTGGTTTTCAATTATAACGTTTTTGTTTCATTGAGTACTCATTCCATTTTTATTCGTTTAGCAGTTATTATAAACACTTAATCTAATAATTCATTTTTTTCATAATATAGTTTCGACCGTAGCTAAATTCATTTTCATAAACGGATCCTGTCTTTTCGCTCTCTCTCTCTCCGCGGGGCACCAAAATGATTCTTTCAGTTAATAAAAATTGATTTTTTTCGCCTCGCGATCCACTAAAGAAAATCAGAATCGTACTTTCCTGTTTGAAGATGACGGCACTGCGATTGAAATGAGTATAAGCAACAATCAAAAATGATTCAGTGAACATTCCTGACCATCAGAACATGTTTTTATGGTTTCTGGTGTGAAAAAGAATTCATTTGTTTGCACTTTTAGATCTATTTCAAGTGGATTATATGGTCAGGTGTTTTTTTTCTAATTTATTTATACAATTAAAGACTTTCTGAAAATTGAGTTGCAGGAAATTTCAGTGTCTCTCAGAGGTGTGAGCATGTTAAGTGTTGGCTCGATTTGACATCATATTTGTAAAAAATGAGTTGATAGTCAGATAAACTTATAAATACACACACACACACATATATATATATATATATATATACATGCATGTGTGTGTGTGTGTGTTGGATGTAATTATTATTTCAGACGAAACGAGAATCGAACTAAAAAAAGACTACGATCACAGACTAAATGGAAACGAAAGATCCGAGTGTGCGTGCGTGTGTGTGTGTTCGTTTTCGCATGTAACGCTGATCATACAAAGTCGTCGTGCACGGTCGTTTATAATGAAACGCAGACAGTGAGACGGCTTTGAAAATTAACAGAAGGCCGTGAGTATTGTAAAAAGGCGGTAAATTCAACAATAGCTCCCGTAAAACACATTCGCATATGGCAGTAGTGCCAACCGTACGCAAACGCATACACACACACGTGCACCGGGTATTACGAGACATTAAAATAATAAAGCATGCCAAGGCGGTTACTAATATTTAACTCGCATAAAGCGCACATAATGACTGCTTCTTTTTACAACCTACTGACATTAAAATATACTGCACACACACGTACAGTTATATATATATATATATATATGTAGACGTATGTATATATATATATATATATATATATATATATATATATATATATATATATATAAATTCCGATCGTCTTGTACGACGGACGTATCGATTAAACGGCTGAGAGGATCTCAAGATTGTAAAAAACGCGCATCACTCAGAGTGACGCAATGATCGTTGCACAGGCGGCCGTGATTATTTAAAACAAAAGACGCATATATTGTTTTAAATTATGAAACTCGTTTCTTTGTGTCATCCATTGTTGTATAGTTGTATAGCAGACGACCCAGAGTGTGTGCTTTGTAGATCTTTCACGATCCGTAGCGAAAGAGAATCGAAAAAATCGAATTTGATCTTTAAAATATTTCCTGTAAGACGAAACGTTTAAAATTTCGGAATACATTTCCGACACTGTGACAAACGAATTCGTTTCTCACACCACAAATATTTTTTTTGATCGAAAATGTTCAATAAATCATTGTTCATGATTTTCTATTGTTGCTTATGTACATTTCAATAGCGGTGGGATCATCTTCAAAGCCATAGAAGAAGTTACATTTTTCTGTACTTGAAGCTTTAAAGATAACATATTCTTAAAGACATTGGTGTCCAATCTTTTATTATATAAAATTCTTTCATAGATTCTTTGATTTTTTAGCCCACAAAGCACAAAAACTCTTTCTGATTAAAAATGTTCAATATTATTGATCATTTTTGATTGTTATTTATGTACATTTCAATTCAGTGCGATTATGTTCAAAGCATCAAGGTATAAAAGCATTTACATGTTTCTGTAGGTTGATTGATTAGTGGGACATTTTTACATGTGGTGTTTTATATTTTATTGTGAACATTTTTATGTGCTTGGAGCTTCTAAGATGATAGAGCTTTGAAGACAATGGCGTTGAATCTGCTATTAGATAAAATACTTTCACAAACGATTTCATTTTTTGTCCCACGAACTACAAAAACTTTTTCTGATCAAAAATGTTCAATAAATCATTATTGATTGCAGCTTATACGCATGTCGATGCCATCAGTCAAAGTACAGAAAAATCTGATGGAGAATTGACAGAGTATTCTGTACCTTGACGCTCGGACGATGATGACATCGGCATCGAAATGCGCATAAGCTGCAATCAATAATGATTTATTGAGCATTTTTGATCAGCGAAATTATTTGCAGTTTGTGCAGCGAGAAACGAACTTATTTGCGAAAGTGAATTCGACCGCAGTGTCAGAACTGTGTTGTCCAATGTTCGAGCTGCTGCACCGCAGCACCGAAACTGCATCCGATGCATTCGAAATTCGTACAAAAAACCGCAAGCAGGCGATCGTAGGGGCTGATAAGAGTGGAAGGTAGGCGTACGGCGAATAAATAAAAGCGCCGTCGCGCGCAAAAAGAGAAATAACCAGGCGTCATAACGGCAGCAAGAAAAGATACGCCGAACACAAACACATAATTTATTGTAGCATATCTAGATAACGAGACACTGCGACAATAAATCATGGGCTGTAGTAGACACACACAAGTGTACCCGGTGCCCCACACCACGGTCCCCTGACCTACGCCACTGTGTCGTCACGCTCGTAAATAATACCCGCGAGCGGGCGCGGCGCGAGCGCGCGGGGACGTCCGAAATGTTGTTTTGATCGCGGGCGGCGGCGAGTTTGTGTTGTGCCATTCTCGTTCTGATTTTTCGACGCTGCGCGCGTTACGCCCGACGCCGAACCGGGACGCGAACGACGGACCGCGGACGAGCGTCGACGTCACGCCGTCGTTCTGTTATTGTTATTAACGTTCACGCGACTGTTTTCAATTTTGTTTCTATTCTATTGTTCGTGTTGTTGTTGTTTTTTTTCCGTGGACGAATGTCGGCATTTGTTTATAACTTTGCCGCTTAATTGATCCGTTAATACGTTCTTCATTTACATGTTTGAAACAAAGCCACCTATGAAAAAATCGGTTTTTGAAACAATCATTCCGCCGCTTACTACCGACGATCTACTTTGAGATAATAAGGACATTGTTTATAGCAAGAAATTGTAACTGATTGAGTTTTTGAAATTTTAATTAATTGAATTTAGAACAATAAATTTTACTAAATTATATCCTGTCAATTTTATTTAATGTATTTCCTGATATAACTGAAATTTCTCAGTTCGCACGCATATTCATTGGGAACCGTTATGACAAGAGATAAAAGAAAGTTCATTTACAAATTCCAAAGATGTATTCCGTATAATATTTCCGAGTTTCTATCCTGTCATCTTACGTACAGTAAGAATTATTTGAATTGCTAATATTATGTCGATCGTGGTGGTTGATTTTCTTTTATTTATTGTCACGTTAATATCCGTCCTGTAAGACGATGATGTTAATAGAATGAAACGAACAATCATTAACGAGAAATATTGAAGAGACTGTCAGTAGGTGCAGTCGATCGGAACCGTTGTTATAAATCAATCATTCAGTGCGAGCCGATAGTGACCGAGAGGTGAGATTCAAACTAATGACATTCGAGTCGACACACTATCTTAATAGTCACTTAACCTGTCCACATCGACACCGTCTCAGATTATTCATTCTCGAGAAACTCGCCAATGATTAAATCAATTAAATATAATAAACAGCTACAGTTTTATCGTTTATGGAATCATTGCGATCGTCCATTAGACGACGACGCGATGCGGTGGAGAAAAGAACAAGAAGAACAAAAAAAAAACGAACCTTAAAAGCATATACCAACAACGCGTCCTCGTTCCGTGCACGGCGGTGCGAGCGAGACGGCACGCACGGCGCGTTCATAAACGCGACCGACTTATAAATTATTAACCTAAACGTACGAAAACATGAATAATCATTAAGATATAAAACGAGTTTCCATTACGTGTAAGAAAACTGACTGTCGAAGCCGTAAAAAGAAGTGCGGTTGGCGCACATAAAACGCTCTAATCTGTAAGACATCTGTCTGACTGCGGTGTAAAAGTAACGTGGAGAGGTGAAAGAAAAAACGCGCGCGCACACACACACGCACACACACACATTCGCGGTGTCGTAAAGTGCAAAACGCGACGACGGTGCAAGACGATTTCGGGTTTTTATATGCATTCCGAGCACGTGTTCCTATCTAGTTTGTTACTTACGCGCCTATTTATACACTCACGCACCAATCATACACACAGACATTTGTTATTATTTCTTTCTCTCAGCTTTCCAAAAAAATGACTATAATTTACATAAAGTATACTGGGATGACAGTCCACAGTTTCAATGTTACTCCTAACAAACGTCAAGTCATGATAATCGCTGTCTTTTCGGATCAGCTGTGTCTGTTCTCAGCTACTAGTTTCGGCTCGAGTGTCATCTTCAGGCAGGAAACTCTCATTCTTTAGCGTTTTACCTACACATGCGGTATGATTAGGAGGCGAGACAAAAAACTGACCAAGAAAAATGACTTTTAATAAAGTTAATTAATTGATAATTAATAGAAACAACGCATTCTTCTTGAAACATTTACGGTATCATACATAATTTATTGTTGCACAGAAGTGGCCGATAAAAGGAGACTGATTGCGATTATACTCGAAAATATATAAAGAAATATGCAGAAGATCCTGTTCGACCAAAAATGCTTGTCCTATTTTATCACTACATGTATGTGTGCATATTTTTCTGCGTGCCGGCATCAAGCAACCCCCGTTTTCCAGGTCCAATTGTTCGATTCGGATTTGATACCGACGTTAACAGAAGAGAGTTCTGTCGTCGCGTCGAATCCGCACGGACCGAACACGGTGCATCCGCGAGGTCGGTGCGGCCGATCGTATTTAAACGCGGGTCAAGGTCGACGCGAAGACCTCCGGGAGTGACACGCCGTCGGTATAGGCGTGACCGTACGCGGCGAACACTTGTGTTATTGCACGGCCGCGACCGACGGAACGGTGTTCGGACAGGCCGGGTTCGCTCGCGTAACCGGGACGGGAGAGACGGACGACGCGCCGCCACCGCCGGACAGGCGGCCCCGCCGTCGTACGTACACGGACTGCACCGTGTAATTGTACTGACCTCTTGTACCTAGACACTTTAGTTGAAATTTATAGACTTGTCTTTTTGGCAATTTAGACTAGTGTTCCACTCGGCCTGGTGATTTATCTGCACGATGCACTCCACTAATGCCACGGCATGTATACACACACACACATACATCCGTTTGCACACGAATACCTAGAGCGAATTTCACCGTTAATTACTGGAACGTCCAACAGGATAAACGTGCATATGTATTTATAAGCGACTCACTTGATCAACTCATCGGTTTTTCTTTTATTTTTCTCAAACAACTGTTTCTAATCTGGTCAAGATTCGAAACGTATCCGATTTTTCAGTCCGAAAAACTACTGAATCCGTATTCATGTTCTCGTGTCGATCCGTGCGCGTGTTCGAACCGTACCAGTCTTTTTTGTCCTCTTTTTTGTTGTCGAAACATATGCGACCGAACGCGAATCGAACATGAACCGCGGCTGTTGTAATAATAATAAAATAACAATAATTGACGATGATCGTTATAATACCAATAAATTAATTAATTAATTCCACGCGATCCGACGTCGACGACGACCGTAAACGTTCATCATAAAAATTAATAACAGGTTCTGCTGTGCAGGAAATGCATTTTTTTTCATATCGTACTAACGGGTTGAAATATTTCATATGTTTTTTGTATAGTAAAGCATCGTAGGAAAAGGTCATGTATACTCACACACATTTATTTATATATATATATATATATATATATATATATATATATATATATATATATATATATGTATATATATAAATGTATTATCATCAAGGCTTGTTTTGCTATTTATGTCATTTATAATTAATTATGTTAGGTGTAAATGATTTTAAGACGAATAAAATATATCTAGTGTGCGAACAAATACATAACTAGTTCAAAAAAAAAACAACAACAAAGAAAACAAAGAAACTCATAATAACAAATGTTTAAAGCGTACTAGATCGACAAGTATACTGTTTGTTAATGTTTAAAAACGTCTCTATGGCAACATTCATGTACATATGATATCGTTTCAAGTACAGGATCACTAGATAAACATTTATTTTTATTTTTTTTGAATTCATATCGAATGAACCATGTTCACCGTGTCTTGTTACTCTCTGATTTCGATAACCTTGCTAGTTCGTTGTGAATAACGATATTTTCAAAGGAAAAAATCACTTCTATTAAATTTCCGTTTTGAATACATTAGTCGTTTTCGAGATCTGGGTGGCCGGAATGTTATCCGTGTTAAACTGCAATAATCTGTCACTTGTTATAAAAACAAAAGATCACATTTACTGTTTGTTTATGATATTTAAAGATGTTTTTAGGAACAAGTCACTTGATTTTAATTGAAAATTTGTTTTATTTTGTTTAATTCGTGTTTATTATAAACACTTTTCGTATTCAGTGTTGAGGAACAGTTTTTCTGTCTACCTTTTTTTAACTAATTAGTTTAATTATGTATATATATATATATATATATATATATATATATATATAAATAATTTGTGACGTTCTACTGTTAAACAAATATCAATAACAAGATAATTTTTAATAAGTGATTTATTTTTTTAAAAAAATCATTCTTTAATCACTTTTAAGATATCAGATAGATATGTGAGATTGTGGAACGCGTCGGGAGCTAAGGTTATTAGCACCTGTATGCGAATATAAAATTAAAATACACTCCCTATTGAACACCTAGGTTTGAACCTTCCCTTATTTAAACCTTTAAGACATGAAGTAGACGATAATTCATTACGAATTGTATACAAATCTAAAAAGAACAACGTTTTGGAGCAATATTTGTAGAAATTATTAAAAATACATGTAAATGGTTTATGTCTGTACTCAGACGCCGCCGCCATTGCTCTTGAAATTGAGAGAAGAGAATAAAAATGGACCATTTAAACTATCAGACATTTAGATAATAAAAATTGTAGTATTTGGTGTGTTCGTTTCTTTATAAACCCTTTAAAAATGGACTAAACGTTGAAAATAATCGATCATTGAAACGAAAATAACAATAACCGGTGTATTTTCTTAGCCATTCGGATCGTTTGTTTTTTTTTTAATGCAACGATCGTTCTGATCAGTAAAAACAAGTGAACTTTAGCAGAAAAATCACTCGATGTGACCGACTGTTCGAGCTGTTTTACAAAACTGTCGATACAGCAGCTAATCGAGATTGTCAGCCGTTAATGAAAAATGACGTATGTCACACGACTGGATTTGAACTTGTGACACGTCGGTCAACGGTCCAATTCGACAACGAGTCGACTGGCATTTGAATATTTCGGAGACAGAAAGAGCGCATCATCGAGTCTTTCTTCGTTGTGCTATAAAGGCGTCGACAATGTTTGTTTATGGTTTTGTTTGTTGAAACAATTGTTTCACGTCATTGTAGATATCTTGATCTCGATCGGGTGTACTTGCTATTGCACTAGAATATATTTTCCGTCTTTTTTTTAACAAACACTTCATGCCTACAATCCTGGAATTATCCCGGTGAAAAATTCTGTCATGATACATATTTTAATCTTCCAACGCCTGATCACTGATCGAATCTTATCAGTCCAATCGTTCAGAATCGTATCATCGATCCGTTCAATGTCGATCAGCTGTATCACTGAAAATATTTTCTCAAACGTCCATTCAAAATCTGCACTGAACAATATCAGAGACATTAAAATAATTACCGAACGATACGACTCGCCTAACGAGATTCGCCAATCGACTGATATAAAATTACACCACACACACATACAAACACACACACACACATACATGCACGTACGGTAATTCTATACATCTACTTGATACATAAACGTAATTAGGCAACATTCATATGGGTCGCATGTCCGTCCGCAACAGTATTATTTTCCGTACACACTTGAGCAGCAGGAGAAGCAGCAGCAGCAGCGACGCTGAAGAACATGCACGTACAGACACACACACACACACAGTTTGTATAAACGAGCCGTGTGTACAAACTGCAAAGTTCATAGTTGGTGGCGTGGGCAGACGACGAAAGGGGCACTAAGCTGTGCATGACATGCGAGAGACTTGTTAACGTCCGTCCCATGAGGAAGGGGTGACTTATACCCGAAGGACCGCTGCACGACCCCCCCGTAATGTACGGATAAACAGATTTTAATGCGCCCTTAAAAACAATATAACACACACGCCAGTAATTTAAACATTGGATCTACTAAACAGTGCGAATTCTCGAGCGGCGACGGCGGCCGCGCGTCCCGCTCGAATCGCGGATCGAGGCGGCGTCGCCCGCGCACGAATTACGTTAACGACGCCACGACGCCCGCGATCTCATTCGGCCGACGGCGCGCGCGGATTAATTGAACGTTTCGTGTTGAAACTTTATTCAAATGTTGCTCGGACAGTCGACGCGACGACGACGTCCGCGGAACAGAGACGGACGCACGCCGTCCGCATCCGTCGTCTGCGTCCCGTCCGCCCGGCATCGCCGGATCGACGCGCGACCATATCAATATGAACCCCGATGTTCAACAGCCCAGCAACTATGATGTAATTAAAACGTTCCGCGATAAGAATAAGACATACAATTTGTATGTTAATCGGTGTACGTGTCTCGTTTTAATAAATCCGCGCGCGCGTCGCTCGTTTTTTTTTCGTTCTGTTCTTTCGTTTCAATCCCGTGTTATTTTTGTTTCGACGACGAGAGGAAGTTGCGTGTCGTGTTCGAAACGTTAAAAAGATCATCTTTTTCTCTATGTCGTGAAGTCGGAGACGATGATGCGTGACCGCGGGTTCAAATCCCGGTTCGCGTGCGTGCGTGTGTGTGTATGTGTTTGCGAGCCGTATCCATCTTCCACATACATGAGAGTAACGTACCGTGTTCGCCACGCAAGTGTTTGAAAATTAGTTTGTTCGTTGGCACGCAGTGTGATTTAAAAGTTCCACATCCGATGCTATTCGTGTTCTGAAATTTGTCTGAATCTTTACCAGCGTCATAAACCGGTGTATTTAAATGATATGCCTGTATATTAAAGTTTGAACGCGTCGGTCGGTTTGGAAACGATAGTCGTCAGAGCAAGTAAACAGATAAATTCTTTAAAACACTTAAAAATTCCATAGAGATGCCCGATTAAATTTCCAACGAGTTAACGAACGAATCTGAATGGAGTCAAGTCAAGAATGGCTCCTGGTCATTGTGATTTCCTTCCGTCAGACAGCGTGTTCAACACTGGTCGAAATTATCTATCAGAGAAGAGTCAAACAGACGAATAAATCTAGTTATCATTGGGGAAATAAAATTTGAAAATAATTTTAAACTGGAACAGAAATTTTTATTAGAGGATATGAAAAACGCGTTGAAATAGAAGAAGGCTGTGCGTTGAAAAATAATAATAACGAAAACTTGTAAGCCAGCTTCGACGTCAGGTTGAGAACTTTTGAACCGTCCTACGTACTATGCACTGTTTGTGATATGTCTATCAGGCTTGCACTCGATGGCGAACGATCAACGCGGAACAGAGAAGGACGTGACTGTCGATCGGCTTTTAATAGCGTGACTCTTTTGGGAATATCGAATTTAATATGTATTTCTCTGTGTGTGGGTGAGTGTGTCTACCGACTATACACCACACAAACGTGTATTTATATGTCTGTCTGTGTGTGTGTGTGTAATTTTTTACAAATTTTATTTTTCGGTTATTTATATTTAAATTCGAAACACAGGAAGTGTGCTGTAGCAACACGATTAGAGTTTGTTATTATGTACGTGTAAGTCTTTTTTTTTGTCCGTACTTCATCTTTTCTGTCGATTTCGTGGACGCAGGTTGTTGACTCGTTCGAACACATCCAGTCGATTTTTTTTCACCTCCTATATCGAAAGTGATTGTTGCCGAATCCGGTTTTCTAGAAACGCTTTTGAATATCAGCTGCAATCGGATTTGTGTGTGATTTTTTTCCGCATCTCCCGACGAGACTCGACGATTTTTTTTACTGTTCTGAAGAACGAATGTCGTTTCCTTTTCAGTGTATGAACGCTGTATATGTATATTATATATATATATATATATATATATATATATATATACAACAATACATATAAAGAAATGTATATATATATATATATATATATATATATATATTACATTTTCTTACTCCTAAACAGGTAACACATACAGGTATTGATAAAACATTTCTAAATTTTAGTTTTCGTATAAGATAAAATATCAGAGCTGTTTATTCTTTCAGCTGCTGAAGAAATTCACCATAGGACATTAGTAAGATAACCAATCAAATCCTTCAAATCAACCTAATTAATCCTTCAAATTTACCTAATTAATACAATTAGAGTTAGCGTGAATTCGTTTTTAAATCCATGCCAATCAGTTGATTGAAATCACATGAATCTTAGAAAGATTTACAACTGAAATATTAAGAAAACCGTGATTGCATGCCAGTTGAAACTTTGTTTAATATTCACTCAGTTTTATTTATTTTTATTCTGAAATACAGTTTAACATAGAATAGAACAATGACGGAGATTAAAAAATAGAGAATCGGATAAAATTGTCCATACGCAACTATAACAGAAATCAACGACGCCTTGATTTCTCAAATAATCGTTTAAGTTACAAGAGAAGAAGCACTCTTTGATTTTCATTTATTCAGAGTGTGATAACAAGTGACGGTTGAATTTACTGAAACACCACAACTAGATATTTTATTTTTGAACAAAAAATATTTTGTAATTAGTACAGACACATACATGCATATATACATAAATACATGCATACATATATATATATATATATATATATATATTTGTATGTGTGTATGTATGTATGTACGAACATGTATAAAACGTGAAGGTGATGTTTGTAAAACGGTAACATAAATAGCAGAGTGTGTGTTCACACCTCGCTGGCTAACACAAACCGATCTGTCACACCGGTAGTTAAAGTTTGGTCTCGAATTCGTTCCGCGGGTTCGACTCCCTGCCCGAACACCTACCGCAGACCGCCGGGCGTGATTTACGACCGTTGTTTGTAGTTTTATGCATTCTCCATTAGTACTACTACTTCCACCACCACCCCATACCTACACATATTCCCATTATATACATATATATATATATATATATATATATATATATATATATATATATGTATGTATGTGCTTTGTTGTATAGATCGAAATTCCAGTGTGTAATACAGTCGTTTGCGAATAAATGGACGGCGGGTTTGTTTTTTTTTAGTTCATTAAAAACGCGCACACCTGTTCGATTTCTCATCGGTGGTCGACGGTTCGTTATAACGAGATGTGTCGTTAAAAATATGCGACAGACATACACATATAATAATCGATGGAGCGGAGTGAAATGGACCGCACGTTTGATGTAAATCGTGTGATATTTTGTCATTATTCGTTGTTTTTGTCTCTTCATTATCGGTTTCGTCTTTCGACATCTTCAGATGGGTACTGCAGTACCCCGACAGTAATGTAGAAACAGAAACAGCGTATAGTGACGTCGAGGAAGAGAAAATAACATCAATAAAACGGTTACATCGAAAAAATGAACCAGTTGATAAACGTTCATAGCCAACTACAATTTCAAACGAAATCCTATCACAACACTAACGACTAGATTTACAATTAAATCAATGTTTATAGCCGACAGACTATAGAATAATTATTCACACTTCTTCTGTTTCTACGGCCTGCTTTAATCTTTTCAACGATATATTATATATGTATATATATATATATATATATATATATATATATATATATATATATATGTGTGTGTGTGTGTGTGTCTGCTGTGGCAGTGTGTAGAGAGGCGTCCTAATACGGTATAATTCTCGAATATGACGCCGTCGAGCGCGCCCGGTTAATCTCAACGATATTTAACAGTAATTTCACCGCCACTATCCGCGGTCCCCCGGTCTCACCGGCGTCCGTTCGTCCCCGTCGGCGCATCGGCGACGGCTCTCATTCATCCGTGTGTATGCGTGTGTATGTGTGTTGTGAACGGGTGCGCGAGTCGGGTATTTAAACCTCATCAGTGGGACTAATGCTTTCGCACCACCATACATATTCATCGGAGGGGCCCGTCCGACCGACCGACGTCGGTGCTATATAGCGCTGTAATAGTAGTAGAACCGGCGGCCGTTTCACCTGGAGGCCGACGATAATACGTACTCGGGGGGCGGATTACGCGACCGTTGCGGGGTTTCCGAAATCGACCGCCGCCCCCCGCATTACGTACCTAAAATATACACGTACACCGCCGTCCGCCCGTACCTCGTCCGACCGGAGTTTATTGCGTGGAAAAATTTTACGTTCGACGTTTGGTGTTCCGTTGATTGGCTATTAAAAAGATATATCGTTCGGAAGAATTAGACGCCTTTATTAGATTTTTTTCTTGTTGTGCTTCTGCGGCCGCCGTACGCTTTTTTCCACGGGTTCGTTTCGAACGAACGTACGTTTGCCTGCCGTTGTAAATGTGTGCGTGTGTGTGTATGTTATTTCTGTGTGTATGTATGTATGTGTTTTTCTGTTTGTACCTAATTGTGTTTCGGTAAAGAGTGGAAGCTAGTGTGTAGAATGAACAAAACTGTAGAATGATCTAAAGTTAATTTCTTGTTTAATTGATATCAGACGAAACAACTGTTTATCGATTGAAACAATCGATGTGCCTGTTCCATTGGATCCACGTAAAACAGATGACTACTCTTTCATTAGTTTTGTCTTTCTTACCTTTTCATATATATATATATATATATATATATATATATATATATATATATATATATATATATATATATATATATATAATCAAATAACAGAAAATTGAAATATATGAAAGACTGAATAAGAGAATGAATTGAAATATATGAGAGACTGACTAATGGTTCAGTACGCCCCATTAGAATTGGAAATTGTAATTTTAATTGAGTTCCTATATTCAAAAGTTCTTAAGAAAAATCTAAAAAAATGAAAAGTTCACTTCTTCCTGTGCATTCCACAATGAACCAGTATTTCTTTCGAGGTTCTCTTGGAAATTGATACACTTACTATGTAGAAACATTTGATTGGGTTATAGACTTTTTTTTGATATATAATTTTGTACGGGATGTTGTCCTGTGGTAGATTGCATCCGGGATGTTCAGGTAGTTCCGTGGGGCTTAAAGCCCCGAAAACCTGTACTTTTTATCATGTTTGACTATTATCTTTAAATTTGAAGCAGGTGCCTATCTTGATTGTCTTTTATTTGGGCAAAATTTCAAAAAACCCAGATGATTGGGTTATAGACAAACAGTGATGTTTATGTTTCTTCCTCCCTCTCTCTTTGTTTCATCCAACCAACCATTATTATGGAATTAAAACCAAATAGCGCTCTCTCATATATATATATATATATATATATATATATATATATATATATATATATATGTAATGATATTATTCGTTTTTTTATTTTTTGCTTGACCGGGCTATCATTGAAATAATTGTGCTGCTCCAACCATCTATACTATATTTTGCAAAATTACATGAATCAACAACCGCACATTCTAATCAACAGATAGATTGTGTTTTTTTTTTGGATAATTTTATTCATAGTCGACTGGATCCTATTTTTCTTGTTATTCACAGTATCTCGATTATTTACAGATTTCATTTTATCCATTTATTATTTTTTCAATAGAACAATACACATTATATATATATATATATATATACATATACATATACATATACTGATATTTTGCTGACGTTATCGCTAAACAATGCTCTTTAAAAGATTTCACTGTGACATCAAACTACATCCAATATATGTATATATACATATATATATATATATACACACACATATGTGTGTATGTATACGAATGTATGTGTGAATGTAATATTATGTGATATTGCCACATAGAGACTAGGAAAAAAGGAATAGTTTCACATAATCAAACGTGACGTTTTTATAAACTAGCGACAAGTCTGGTGTTGTGTGCAGGTCGAAAGAAATTTGTGACGGCGTTATATCAAGATTATATATATATATATATATATATATATATATATATATATATATATATATATATATACAAATACATTAAACACTCTCACACGTTTCCGTTACTCACAAATTTCGAACATGGCGCAAAAATGAAGCAATAAAAATACACATTAACATTCCAGTCTTATCATTTCGGACCTCCGACACCTTTTACTCGAAGTCGAATGTACACATGCATACATTATACCCATTTGTGTATATACTAATATATATATATATATATATATATATATCCATATACAAGTTTGGATATATAAATGATTAAATACAATTCTTGACAAAATCGCCTGTTTTTTTTTATCATATCGAAAAATATACGTGTACGGAATAATTTCAATGTGGGATCACGCGACGGCAAAGTTCTCTCGTATGGACCTCTACACACGGCACTTACATAAAAACCTGTACAGGTTGTATTTGTTTCGTTGTGTGCCGCGAGTGTGAGGTCGTTTCAGTCGTGTAAACTGTTGCAATAAGATTCGTATTGAAAACGAAACGTGAAAAAAAATATATAATGAATACGATACGAAATGTTTAAACAATATCGAAATGTTGCCATGGATATTTGTTGCATAGATAACTCGATAATTTTGTACATAAATTAAAATACTTTTCACAGATACATGTAATTATATATAAATTAATATACATGAAATGTAAATACGCTGTAATCAAATGAAACAGCGTTTATATATATATATATACTTAGTCAATATGTAACTACTTAGTATATATATATATATATATATATATATATATATATATATATATATATATGTATATATTTATATATGTATATATATATATACACACACACACACACACTAAGTAATTCAAATTTTGAATAAGTAAAGCAAGTTATCTGGTTTTACTGGACTTCATTTACGGGCTATGTATTATCTTATAGTTTTTCCAAGTTGAACTGATTTTTGAAAATTAATCAATGAAAATAACCCCTTTTCATTATGTTAAAGCGATAAGAATCGTTTAGTTCTTAATTACAAAAACGCCTAGACAAAATGACTTAATGTTCTTTCAGAACATAATCAGAAAAACAAATTTTCAGTTCCACACATGAATTCTTTTCTCATCCTACAAACCAACCGAACAAAGTTCCGATCAGAAGTGTTCAATAAATCGTTTTAGATCGTTCTCGATTGTTGCTTGTACGCATTTCGATGGCGATGCCATCGTCTTCAGAGCACCAACGTGTAGACATTTCAAGTTTGAAAGAAGCACAGAGCCCATGCTTGTAATCTTTCACCGACTTCATCGCATAAGTAACAATCAAAAATCATACACTGAACGTATTCGACCAAAATTTTTTTTCTTGCATACTGCGAGCCGAAGAACAATTCATTTTATGCAAATAATGAATGACATTTCAGGAACGTTTCCGTAACTGATCGTGTGTCGGTCGCTTCTTAATTAATATAATCGAAGCGTGCTGCTGTTGATCAATCCGATTCGTTTTTTTTCCTATTCTTCGACTGTTTCTACTAAATATCACATCTCCTGCATGCATATTCGATTGTTCGTCACCCGCGCCGTATCTGTTCTGTTTCGCTTACGCCACGGCACGCTGCGATCTCGTCAGTGCCGAGCGAAACAAATAAATGTAGTCTTTACGTCGCTACATTTATTTTCGAAAGAATGACAGATGGCCGAGCGCACAGTTTAACTACGTAAATGTTATGTTGTAGATTAGTATTATGTTAATTTTCAACACTTTCACCACCTGTACACACACTCATATATATATATATATATATATATATATATATATATATATATATATATATATATATATATATATATATGTATGTATGTATGTTAATGTGTGTGTTTAAAAGTTTGTAGCTGTTTAATGCTCGCGTCGTACCAAATTAATATCTAAAGTCGCAGTCGCAGCAGCAGCAGCAACAGCACAACAACACCAACAACACCACTCAAGTCACAAGTATAAATTGTAACTATTTATAATTAGTATTTTACGTGTCTCTCATTTACCTTATCAACTGATTGATATTTTATTCATATACGTACGTCACCCTACGGTATTCTTGCATCCATTTAACACGCATATGTTTCACATACATCTATACACACATATACGGATATATATATATATATATATATATGTGTGTGTGTGTGTGTGTGTGTGTGTACATAACTGTGAATTTTTTGAAGAAAATCAATATAAATTTGCTGTTGTATTTTCAAAGTTATAAGGAATAGAATGCTGTGAGTTTGATGTAGCCTACTTGTGTATTTCGTCGTATTTTTAAATTTTATCAACGAACTTAGTTGTAGAAGTATCTACGAAGGTGCTGCATCTCATTTAAACCGATACACAACGCCTAACCTGGAGTATAAGGTTGGTCAGACATTAAAGAGCTATGTGACGCGGATATTCCTGACAGGAATCTGCCCTTCCGTCCAACGTAGCTCTGTACATCAATAACGAACAGTGATATGATGCGATACTGGCACAGCTTACTTGTATGTAATTTTATTTTAAGTACTATTTGAAACATTTGTATGAACAAACTTCCAACTTTCGAAACAAAAGAAACTCTTTTTCAGCTGTTAACGAACGTGATTGTTATTATTATTTTCTTTTTTTTTTGTATAAACCAATTATAATTCTAGTCTGTGTTGATGATATTGTTTTTAAGTCTAAATTTCTAAAAAACGAAGCCTGTCTATTTTCTGTGCTACACATTTGTGTTCCATACATTGACACGTTTAAAACATTTCGATGATTTTTATTTAAAAGATTTATATATATATATGTATATAGAGAGAGAGAGAGGGAGAGGGAGAACATAAAATCGAAATCGATCCTCGCAAAATTATATGAATGTTTCGCGTTATAGTAACATTGAATATCAATGAAATGCAAATACGAAATGGTGGAGGTGAGCAGTCGGTACAGGTAACTGAGAAGTAGCGACAGTGGAGGAGGAGGACGTCGACGGCGACATGAGTTGTTGTGTACGGCCGTGCGATCAGCCGACCGACCGACCGTTGTGTATAAATAAAATACACCCCGCGAATAATCGAACGTCGCACGTCTGTCATGGCGCACTCGGACTGATTAATCGACTCATCGCGTGGACGGACGGGAGTCGAAGACGTTTCCTCACGACAGCAGCGCCGATACCGAAACATAATATAATCCGGTGTACGAATATATATATATCTAAATACACACACACACACACACACATATATATATATATAAATATATATATATATATATATATATATAAAAGTGTGAATGTATGTGTGTCTTCTTTTACAGCTAAACGTGAACTCGTGTCAATGTATGCATCCGTCCGTCTGTCTGTCTGTCGCTCCGTGTTCGTCGTTAATTTCATCGCTGACCTCGTTTCACACTCACTCCCTAAAATAATGACGTGTACTTTCGGCGTCTCATGTTTTTTATGCCGCTTGTTTTTTCAGGGTTCCGCCCGTTTCTCATACCCTCACAGTATGTTCTTTGTTTAGTAATACATGGGTGGGTTGATGGTGGATTCAATAAACAGATGACGAATCAATTATAAGCTCCTTAACCCTTTATGTACTGTCAGGACTTTCATGTCCGATAAACAAGAAACTGATATCGATTGAGCAGTGCTTCATACCGTTCGCCTCCCAGGACTTTCACATCCTAAATGAGGAACGTGTTCTAAAACTGACATCATTTTGATTTATTTTCCAAATGGTATTATTTTTTCGTAATCGAAATTAGATTGTTTCACTTTTACATTTTAATTAATTCAGAGGAGAACCAAAGGGTTTTTAAACAAACATATTACGATGTCTAATACTCGACGTCGTTGCATCTTTCAATCATTTCGGGAATGATTGAAAAGTACTGATTAACGTATTTTGAAGTCGGCTATGACAACTCATATAGACAGCTTTGTATTACATTTTTTTCTAACATACTTTGATCATAAATCATCTTATAAACAATGACAATCATAGATCAAACAGTGGCTATCTTTGATTTTCCGTGTCGACGCTTGCTCGAAACGAAAATGTCTCGTGCTCTCTCTTTTGTTCGTTTTTCTAAAAATATAAAATTTATCTCGATTTTCTCTAATGTTTAAAGAAAAAGAATCGGTTTTTTTTCAAACTGTTATCGAAAAAAGAAAGAAGGCTTGTCGAAGAATTAATGTATATATTTTTTTATAATTATTAATAATTCAATTCAAAGGGTTTATTTTTCATAACATTATATATATGTATGTATGTGTGTGTATATATGTATGTATAATACATATGTTTACATATATTAATGTGTGAATAAAGATATATTTTTATGTATGTGTGTGTGTGTGTGTGTAATATAAAAGCTGCTTCAATAAGTGCTCTAAAGTTGCCGCCATTCTGGTATATGATTGCGGCAGTTAGAACCGGGTAATCGATAAAGCAGGGTACCGGCTTACCTACTACGTCATCGCGGCCAAGTCAGTGGTGGAGACTTGGGAGTAAAAGAGTGTAGAAAAATGGATATTTTTCTATGTATGTATGTGTACATATATATATATATATATATATATATATATATATATATACACATATCATATATATATATATATATATATACATATCATATATATATATATATAATGTTTAAAGTAAAATAAAAGAAGTAACAAACATGTCAGGTTTTCAGTGTTCGAAATAGTGAAAATATCAGTTGTTTTATAATTTTTTAAGCGCGGTTTTATGTTTGAAAATAAGTAAGAATTATAATACTTGAATATACAAATGTTTGCAGAAAATGCAAAAAAAATCAAAAATATTTTGTGAAAAAATCATTTTCTGAAATAAGATTGTCAAAATTTAAAAAGGACATTTTTTGAAATAAATTGCAATAAAATCTTATTTATTTTTTATTTAACTATTTGTTTGTAATAGAATGCATCGAATAATTATTCAGTTGAAGGCAGAAAAATGTGCATCGATCGAGCGAGAATCGAACCTGGCACGTCAGACAGTTATACTGGCGGGCTACCGCCTAGCCGTCAAGTTAGATAATAACATAAAAAAATCCTTTTGTCAAAAGCCGATGCGGAAACTTTAGAGCTTTTTTTTCCTCGAAAATGGCCGGATTGTGCGAGCTAATACGTTACTATATTAATATATCTTTGGGGTATCCTACCACTGCACGAAGTTTGGTTCCAAACTAAATTTCTGAGGGTGTATTCTTCCCCTGCAAGAATTATATACAAGGACTGTGCATTGTTTTTTTTTTCAACAAGTAGATGAGTTTTTTTTCAAAAACAAAACATTTCAAAATTTATTTCTGTAACTATTCCATGGGTATCTAAATTCCTTGACTGTGTTATAGCATGTATTTCCCTCGAACGTATTAAACATTGTACAGAGCTCACTAAGAATTTGTTCGAATATTTAAAAAGCAGAACAGTGTTTTTTCATTTCATTGTGCTATGAGTCACTGGTTCTTTGAAATAAGGAGATATTTTTCGATGACGTTGCCTTTTATTATACACATATATGTATCATATACATACATATATATATATATATATATATATATATATATATATATATGTATGTATGTATATATTTATTTATGTACGCGCACGTTTGTGTACGTATGTACACGTCACACGATATTATCCAATTAGCGGTACCTGTGTACCGATCGCGACACCTGGCGACATAATCCGAAAACCGCTACGTGTCATGTCAGGTGTGAAATGTTAAATTGTACGAATTAATCATTATTTCGCGGTGACCATAACTTGATTGAGCGTTATAACATAATTTACTCGCTACAAACGCATATATACACACACACGCATTCGCTTTATATACACATTTATAGATATCTATACAGACAAACATACATATATATATATATATATATATATATATATATATATATATATATATATATATATACTGTATGCATGTATTTACGTTTTATAATTTAATTGAGGTTATGAATGAGATTGGAGTCGACGTTGTGATCTGATTAAACAAAATATTCTGATGGTGCTGACATAGTATCGAACTATTTTGTATAAATTATACATTGAAGTTATATCCTCATTCTCAGTAATTAACATTACTTATGTGCTTTGTGATATTTCATCTCTGGAAATCAGTTTCAATGATTACTCGATAATAGTTTTCACAAATGGAGTTTCGGCACGAATGTCATCCCCACGATTCTTGAGGATAGCGCAGAGGACAGACAGTTGATCCATAAAGATGAACATTAATATGATAGCATCATGTCAAGTATAAGTCAATTTAATTAATAATTATATTAATTAAGTTTATATACATATATATATATAGGGGGGGGGGGGTGTTTATTCCGTATCAATCTGGATATAACAAAGAATTATGAGATGAAAATCTGTCCTCTGATTCTTGATTTTTTTACATCGAATACGAAATAAAACACTTTAAGGCTTTGAAACTTGTTAATCGACGATATTACTCCTCTGTTATTAAATATTAACATTTCAACAACATTGTTTTTATCTCAGTAGCCCTGACTTATTGTTTTTTTCCTGAGACAACGATCGTTACTGTCTTGTTGCGATCGTAGTATGCGTTTCTTCTCTATCGTTTCATAGATAGTCCGATTCGATGTGGAGAAAAAAACGTTTCCAACTGTTTCGATTCTCGACCGTTTCACACTTGTCATTCGCAATTTCGAACGCCGGTTTCTCTCCACGAATGAAAACGTTCACTCTTTTATCTTCACTCCGCGTCCTCGTGCGCGCGTACGTGGGTTGCGTTTCAGAGGTAATTTTCGTAAGAAATAAATTCCCCGCTTTTTGCGTGCGTGTCGTAACACGGGGAGCTCTGCTACCAGTGATACCGCCATGACGACGACGACGACGACGGTGTCACAATAATAGAAATACTTGTACACGGGGTTATGTGTGCGCGGCGCGCATTACGAAAGGGAAAACGAACGAGATACGAACCAAGGGGTAAGAGTTACGCAGTCAATTTCATGGCGCGGTGAACATTTTACAATTACTTCTTCCGCCTGTTATAGACGACGTTGTAACGGTTGTGTATTTGTGTGTGTGTGTGTGTGTGGGCCAGGCGGGATGAAGAGTCGGGCCCGAAGGGTTCGGTTCGCTCGGAAAATGCACCTACGTGTACAACGGTCGTGTGTTGTGTGTTCCTGCTCTTCTCGGAGCTTTTATTTTGTATTCAATGTATATATATATACATATATATATATATATATATATATATATATATATATATATATATATATATATATATGTGGATATAGAGAAAGAATGAACGATAAATTGAAAATTAATTTCAATAAAACTGTATCAATCTGAAGATGTCGCCACAGCGTCGACGAACCTCTAGATTACACACACACTAGGTGAAAAAAAAACGGCATTCGCGGTCGCCGTTTCGTGAAATGTGAGTCGAGTGGCGAGCCGATCGCCGTCGCTGCTGTCGTCGTCGACGTCGACGGCGTCGAGGGCGCAGGGGTTGAATGAGAGAGCGTGTCCCGTGCGCTGCCGGAATGGCGCGCGGGCGGAGGACGACGGACGGACGGACGGGCGGGCGGCGCGTGTGCCATCTTCGTGCAATCTTCTAAATGGTTGTCGCGATAAAGTTGATGGCGCGGCATGGCCTCCAATTGCCCATTACTTACGACATTCTCTCCGTCGTGCGCCACCGTTTGTTTTTTTTCAGTCGCTTGTTTTATTTTTTTTTCCTTTTTCGTACTACTTTTTGCTACACATTAAGTTTATATATATATATATATATATATATATATATATATATATATATATATATATATATTCATACTCATAAATATACTGTTATTGCCAAATTAAAGAAATTACCAAACTACGAAGGTATGAAAAACATGTCTAGTTATATTTAGATGACAGTGATATTTGGGGTTTAGGAGCGCGTCGACAACTGATGTCATTAGTAGCCTAAGTTGTATTTAGAAAATTGATTTTTTTTTATCGCTGTCTATATTTTAAAAATGTACAGAAATCCGAAACAAAGACAAATATGTACGTGGGAAACAAAAATGATCAGTTAGTGGTTCTCCTATCTGTTTATTTTAATTTTCTCAGATATAAATGTACATTGAGGATGAGGTATCTTTCTGTTAAATGCTAGGATATAGTTTGATCATAAAAACAAACTTTCAATATCAACAATCTCAGACTACTGGATACAGTGTACCAAGTGCAGGAAGGGAAATCAAATTAAAGTGATGTCCAACTACTGGATACTCTTGTGCTGTACTTTGAGATTTTTCTGTATGATGGAACTGTGAAGATGATAGTATTGGCATCGAAATGTGTACAAGCAACAGTAGAAAACTTTCAATAACGATATATATATATATATATATATATATATATGTATGTATATATATATATACATATATATATATATACATACATATATATATATATATATGGACACACATATATATATATATATATATATATATATATATATATATATATATATATATATATATCTACTACTAAATAATAACAAAAACGCATAATAAAAATATGTTAGGATTTCTGAATGAAGTAAATGAATGATGAAATAGATTTTTTTTGTAATATTAACCCTTAATCAGCTGAAAGGTTATCAATCAGTTTTGCTGTTGTCTAGTATAGACCCGTTAAGCTGTTCTCAAAGCTCAGCAGTATAAAAACACTCTTTCACAAATGAATTCTCTTCAAGTCACACACACTGAAAAAGAATTTCCGACCGAAAACGTTCTGTATTTTGTGTGCTGACAAAAAAAAATCGCTTGTGAAAGATAGTCACAGTGTCAACTGTATTGACCCAATAGTGTCTGCCAATTGACAATTCAAATCGTGCCTTCAGTATTAAATCGAATCAAATTTCAAATGATTTCTGGCTAATTAGACAAATACTAAAATTTAATTTCTTGTAGTACTCACTAACTTTGTTAAAATCAATATCTGACTTTTAAAGAGTGATTTTATTCCGTCATAAAGATCCTTTGAACGATAGGAGATTGTATTGTACAACTTCTTCTATTGAACATTTTTGATCAAAGATTTTTTTGCCATTTATAACGTGAATAATGAATTCAGTTATGAAACTGGATACTCTTAAATTATCCAATCATTAAAATACCAGGACTCCATTATATAGGAGTTTATCTCCTATAGAAATTGAATTATTATACATTTATATACAATCGATATTTTGAAAGATTCATGTAAAAAAAAACACCATCAAGTAGCATATGACAATCAGTATAAATGACAATAAAAGTTATTCGATTGTTTACACAAATATGCGAAGTTGATCAAGCTGTACGTTTTTTCTTATACGTTCGCTGATAAAAAAGCGGACTCTCGCTCTCTGCTATTTTATTTGTCATAACAACCGAATGTTTGAGTAGTATTGTGTATTGTGTATTGTTTTATTTTTCTACCCAGCAGTCTTAATCAGGTGATCTTTAAATGTAATCGGTCGTGCTATTTTCCAGTTTGGGGTATACTCGCTGCTGATTTTTCTTAACCGTTCGATCATTTTTAAAGTTTAATAGAAATTATCTCGATTTTAATTATATTTGTACTACGTGAACTTTGCAGAATGGAGTGTGTATCCAATAAGCGAATTTACCGATCTGGCATTCTATCATTTTCGAAATTATTTTGTAATTTATTTAGTTTGGTGTGTTGATTAATAATCAGTGGATCGTTTACAAAGATTAAACTCAAGAGATAACTGTCATATATATATACATACATACACACACACATATATATATATATATATACATGTGTGTGTGTGTGTATGTATGTGTGTGTCTAATTTAGTAAGAAAGAAGTAGTACGATTCTATATGAAAACTAATTGAAATGAAGTACATTCATATGAAGAGCTATTTAAGACACACAAGCGACAAATGGATGTCGTTTCCATTAAGATGCAATGAAACTTGTTTCGTATTAAAATGAGAAGAATATATGTCTGTACATATATGTATATATATATATATATATATATATATATATATATATATATATATATATATATATATGTTTCAGTATAAGGTTAATAATTAAGAACGTGCAAATGTTTATTTGAAACGTTCGTCCATCTTCTGTCCGTCCGATCTGAGGAGCATAGCGTCGTTTCCGTCGCGCGCGTTTCCCGTCTCCGCTCCAGAGCCACGGCGATCCGTCGCAGTGCAATCTCCTCGCACGCTCCCGTCGGTCTCCGTCGGTCGCGTCGCGTCCTCGCGCCGTCCGTCTCGCTCGTCGCACCGTCGACGACGAATCTCCACCCCCGTGTTACGGGCGGCGGCGTCGACGTCGCCTCCTAGATCCGTTTCTGTCTGTCGGAATTGACGTACGGTACGTTCGACTCTATCCCGAGTTTCCAATCGGCGTACCGCGGGTTCGACGCTTCTGCGTGCTCGACGCGGCGCGCTGTATTCGTCGGGGGATGCTGCGGCGGCCGTCGTGCACGAGGGATGCGAGGTACGCGCGCGCGCGACCCCGAGCGAGACGCGTATAGGAAGCCGGCCGAGCGTCGTGGACGCGCGCACCGCCGTACGGGAAAATCTATTTTCGTCAGCTGTGCCGTTTCTGGATGGTGGAATTTCGAGGGTAGAACCGACTCGCGCGTACACCGTTTCCAGTGTCCGTGCACGTTTTCGGTGCGTACGGGGACGCGTCGTGTACATCCATACACCAATACACACACACTTTATATATATATATATATATATATATATATATAAATGTGTGTGTATGTATGTACAGACCAATGTACTTTTTCTGTTTCTCTTTCTTTCCGATCGTCCGAGGGGTCGAAATTTTGATATATTGTTATTGGTCGGAATGGATGTGTTTGCTGTTTCTTCCCCTATTAATTTACATTCCCGCGTTCGCTCGTCAGCTCTTGACTTCCATTTCGATAATGGCACTGTTTTAACACATGTTTTAACATCCCTGGACCTGTCTGGTCCGGTTTCGACACTCGACACTTCGATCTCGTTCATGTGTCTGCGTACGTCACACGTTTGTCGATTCCTGTTTTTCACTCTTTCAGAAAATCGAAATCCCAATCGTCGTAATTGTCCCTAAGTTCAACGTGTCAGTAATCGAATAGTAAACTCCTTCTTAGTGCATCGAATTATTCTATTTATAACAACCATTAAGAAAACGATGTGTGTTGTATTTCTCTTCGAGCGGACCTATATCTAATTTTGTTATCAAATTCAGTACGTCCAATTAAATATCTGAATGGTTAGAAGCAATTAAATGAATATATTACAAATACCTGTAGAGGCGAAAATTTGGAACGACTGAACTTTGAATCAGGACCATATAAGCTGTTATACGGAAGAAATTAAGGATAGAAAAAAAACGACGATTAAATGATCGATTATTCCACCATGTGATCTCGATACAAACCAGTTCCAAAACCAAAACGGGGTACACAAAGTGATACACGCGCATACACACACACACACTCATTTCTATCCTCTCTCTCCGTCTCTCTATCTGTATATTAAAACTTAAACGTTCTGAATTCATAATATGTGTGTTATTTTTATTCGAAAAGTTCGTCCGAAAGACATATTCGATACGGTTAACGGGCGCGCGGCGATGATCGAAACAGGAGGATGGGTAATAGGAGTCGCTGTCAGGGGGGATTCGGGTTAGGGGGGGAGGCGGTGTGTGTACGGACGAACGGATGGACGGACGACGACGACGAAACGAAGAAAGAACAAAAGAGAATAAAAACAATCAATAAACGTCAACGAGGAATGTACTATGTCCGATATTACCAGTGGCGTGCTTATAAATATTTATCAGAGACAACTCTTTCGCATTCCGGACGGCTGTATCTCGACTTTTTTTTCCTTTACATCGACCGTACGTCTTATTGATGAGAAGAGAACGCACATATACACACATACACATATATATATATATATATACACATGTATATATTTCAAAAAAGTAATAAAATTATAATCGTATTTTTGTAACAATAAATATCGATCCATTTATCCACACGCACACACATGTATGTATGTATATATATATATATATGTATATGTATGTATGTATATGATTATATGTTATATCTTTTGATGGATCCCAGACTGTATAACCAGTCCTGATCTTATTTAATGTGAATACCATAAATCGCATGAACCGGACAATAAAAGCGAACAGCTAATTGAACCATTCGATTTTAGTAGCGTTTTGATTATTTATAAAGATATATTATATATATATATATATATATATATATATATATATATATATATATATGTCTGTATGTATAAGTAGTATATAGAAATATAAAAGTTAATCGCAGCAGGCCGGATGCAACGATAGTATTATTATTATATGTGCATAAAATACATGTATGTATAATCTCGTAGTAGGCCAGGCACGACGGCAGTGAATTTTTCAGACCGTTGTTTCTTTTTTTTTTGTTTATCTGTTGTTCATTTTTTTTATAAATAACATTACGTTTTACTTTTCGTTTTTGTTTATAACGACGCGCGCTGAAAACGAAACGACATTGAAACCGTATTTTACTGTCGATGAGTTGCATTTAATTTATGTGCGTGTGTTTATTTATTTTCGACGACGAAGAGGGAGACTCGAAACCATTGTTTTTCTTCACTTTTTGAATCGGTACTCTTCGACTGACGGTTTTCGAAACTGCTCTCAGTTAATTAACAAGCGTACTTTACGATTAAATTTTCATAGTCTGCTGACCATCCGTTATGCTCTAACATCGCCTTTTGAATTCATTTCTGTAGGTTAATTTTTGCTCGTTATCTGTTTGTTTCCGAAAGGTCGTGTCTTCCTTATTTAAACAGTCGATGTGAAAAGTATCACTTGATAATTGATTTTTGTCGATTTGTCTCTCCCTGTATCTATTACATATGGTTATTCTGTTTGAATCGTTGATGCTATTTCAGAACTCTCAAATCGTTTCAATAGTTTAACCAGAATGAATAACACGTGTGTAAGAAGACAATATAAAGATTACACAGCCAAAACAACATGACTGATCGATAAATGCTTTACAGTTTTATCAAGGGATTGATAATTGTATCAATCAATACAGTTTTGATACTGCAGCTAAATTCTGTGTCATAAATGAAATCAGTTTCCGCCCCATACAATGCAATATTTTTTTTTTTACTAAGAATGTTCAGTGAATCATCGTAGATTCTTATTTTTATTTGATTGTTGATTATGTGCATTTCGATGGCGATTCTATCATATTCAGATCGTTAAGATGTCAAAGATTCTTTTTCGATTCTCAATCAGACTTTTGTATTGTTTAGGAATGCTAACGATGCTGCCGTCGCCATCGAAATACAAAAGTGCAATAATCAGTAATGGCCGATATTGATTTATTGAACTTTTTTAATCAGAGAGAGTATTTTTTGTGTCATGAGCTGAAGAAAAAAAACAGTCGATGAAAGTAGATTATCTAGTAGAAAATTCAACACTAATGGTCATCTACAAGCTTGAGTATCCGCAGCGATTCAATCACATTGACCATATGAATTCTTCACTGTCATATATTTTTACCGATGATACCTTTCGGAAATAAATGAACATTTTAACAAGAGGACAGCCGACTATTTTCATTGTAATTACAAACATTTCAAACAGAAGACTTCTACGATATATATTCATATTTATCGAATGAAAACAACGAAATAAAAACATACACACTTTCCAAGGCACACTGTTTCGTTTGTGTTACCATAGCGACTGCATCGTTTTTCGCTATTGTTTTTTTTTTTTTTTACTCTTACATATTAGTTTTTCTACAAAGGCTTCTACGATCTGACATCATTTATCATATATCCATACATATATATATATATATATATATATATATATATATATATATAAAGAGAGAGAGAGAGAGAGTACAAACTTGTGTGTATGTTTCGGTGATAATTTAATTTTATTAATTTATACGATACGTCAAATATTTGATATTTTCACGACGTCCAATGGAGACACGAGTGGTAGGTTTTATTAATATTTCGTATTATTATCAGCGGCTGTCAATCTAAAAAAGTATGTCGTAAAAATTTATATATATAAAGCACACTTCGCTTTTTTTCGTACGGCCGGAGTGTTTCGTTTGTTTAATTGGATTCGTCGATTTTTCATTGGTATTTTTATTTTATTTATTTCATTTCTTTTAATTTATATTTAATGGAAAACGATTCATTTTTTCTGTTGTAGATTTCGGTTGAGTTGATTTTTGGTGTTGATTTCTTTTATGTATGTATATATATATATATATATTTAAACGAAATATCGACTTGTTAAACTGTAAGAGAAAAAGACGTTTCGAATTCCTATTACGAAAACTTTATTTTTTTGTAGACTGTCTTGTAGATAATAAAATAATATCGTTGAATAAATTAAGAAGATACAAAAACAGAAGCATGTAAAAAACTGTATATTAACAAATTATAGAAAAAAAAATGATCAAAGATTTAGTTGAAATTTACTATTACACAGTTTACATATTTCTTGAAATTAGTGACGTCCAGTATCGAATTTTATCAAAAATTGATCAGCATTCTCCTCTTTCACAAACGAACTCTATTTTCAATCCATCGAGTACAAACATTTTTTTTTATTCATCCGTGAAAGTGAATTTAGTCACAGTGTCAGAACTGTATTGAAATATTTTTTTCAGATTGTTAATTGTTTATTGTATATATAATCGAACTTTTCATTTCTGCGGCCGTTGTGGACAAAAATATAAGTTTAATTTCTTTATCTAAGATGTGTAATCAAAAGATGTATTCATTTAAATAGGGTTTTCTAAAATATTTCATTTATTTTTTGTATTAATTTGAAAAGAGTTCGAAATTAGATGTAGTTCCTCTCTCACTTCTTTCTCTCTCTCTCTCTAGATATATACATATATATACATATATATATATATATATATATATATATATATATATATATATATATATATATATATACATGGGACCAAGTCTTTTAAATGGCAGAGAAAAATGCACGAGGCTCAAACAAAAACAAAAAAAATAAAAAAACAGAACGACGTATAAACAGCGTACACGTTTCCTAGACTTTTTTCTATACCGCAAATGTGCGGTTTGGTCTAGTTTAGACTTAGAGATGAGGACGAAGGAAAAAAAAGACACACACACACAGAAAAGTAAAACGGCGGAGTGAAAAAAAAACATTAAAAACAAAAACCGTGCATTTAAGATACGGGCCGGAGCGAGCGAGAGGACGGCGACGAACGCGGACGAGACCGAGACGACAGATCCGTACGGCGTACGGTTTTTAAGTGACGTTAGATTTATTTATAAGAGACGCGAGAGTCGTGTGTTTTTTTTCATGCATCTCGTTGACGTCGAGATATATGTGTTCCAGTGACGGGATTCGATCTCGGAATCTCGATGGTGCGGAACTAACGGCATACAGTAGGTGTGCGTGTGTGTGTACCGTGGATAACCGTGTGAAATATATATATATATAATTTTTTTAATTAGCGGATATTAAGTCGCATAGTTGGCCGTGCTTAAAATGTTTTTACATTTTTCCGCTGTTTTGTTTTTCAAAGATAACTTTGTCTATATGTACTTATTAATGAATGTGTGTTACTGGTTATATATATATATATATATATATATATATATATATGTGTGTGTGTGTGTGTGTGTGTCAACATTCATTTGTAAAAAAAACAAGTACAAAAATGTGCTACAGTTTTTTTTCTCAAAATCTTAGTTGGCTACATTGAAACAAACATTTTCTATGCTAAACTATTTATCAAAAGCGACTAGATTTTTCTATAATGAACTGATTATTTTTGTTACTTCAATGTTCACTGTTTTTGAAATTAGAAATTTGCAAATTGGTTTTATTGATAAAGATATTGCATATTTTTATATTTCATGTAGTTTTTTTTTTGTTTCTAAAACTACAGCATTGTTTAGTAAGTGAATAAATTAATTAATTAGCGAAATGTTCAATGCTGTTTATGCTGCTTGACAAATGTTTTTCCATTCTGTTTAATAGTCTTTGGATTACACACTTTTTTATTCTTGTTTATCGGTTTCCAAATTGTTTTAAGTACGATTGTTTTGTATTTTGTACAGGTTGTAGAAAGAATATTTTATAACCTAATCGTTAAATCTTTTCTTATCTCGTAGGTTAATGATGGACAGTGATACGAACCGATCTGAGAACCGTTTTGAAATCGGTTGTTTTTTTTTAAAAAAAATCTGTTTCGAACCTCCCGTCTTACATAACTGGACTTACTGGTCTACGAGTCGACAGTTTTGTCCAAATTATCATTTCATGTGGTTTGAAAGTAAATTAGAAACGATAAATAGTCTTAACGTCATGACTTTTGGAAAAAGTTTCAACGTTTCAATAAAAAAAAAACAATGACTATTAAACGAATGCCAAATGAAATTGTTTTGTTAAAGATTTGTGTCCAAACAATCAAATGCAATCAATTCAAATTCGTGTCTTATAAAACAAAATAAATGAGACGTTTGTATCTTGCGATTTTTTTAAATTAACTAAAATACTTTTGAGGGATTTGTCTCTAGAGAATCGAACCCCGAATCGGTTTCTTAATTTTCGTTTTAATAGAAAGGAATCGCATATTTGTACAATCGAATTTTTGAACACTTTATTGCCTGTTTAATAAAATATAATGTGTGCTTATGTTTCTTTTTTAAAAAAAAAATCGGTCCAATAATAAATCTGGTGTGTTTCTTAAGTAAACGTATTCAAGATTATACAGTAAACCAGTACTCTTTTCTGGGAGTGCATTTTTTACTGTAGCTGATTACAAATTGAAAATTTAAAATTATGAAATAAAAAAATTGATTCCTCATACATCAGATGATTACATATATATATATATATATATATATATATATATATATATATATATATATATATATATATATATATATAATCACTGACCAGATGATGAAACAGGACACAAATAGTACAGAAAACGAGACGGAACACACTAATTAAAATTCGACATTTTTCACAGACACATTTTACACGATTTGAATCTATATTTGTATGGAATTCTTTCGAACTCACACACAAATACATACACACACATACATTTATATATATATATATATGTGTGTGTGTGTGTATAACTTTGTGTGTTGTTTGTATTTTGTGTATATATATATATATATATATATATATATATATATATATATATATATATATATATATATATATTCCGTCGACTATGTGACGCGTTCATTCGATATGTTTTGGCGTTCAGATTGACTGGTAAAATTCGTCTTGTAAGTCTGAGATGAGCGTCTTCTTCTTCTTCACGTTTTTAAAATGATTGCCAGATGGTCTCCTATCCATATGTAACGGTTGGGATGCTGTAAGATCTGTGTGTATAATTGTTTCGATTCGTTTCAGATGATGGTCGAGTGTACAATTTATTTATATATCACAGGACATACACACACACAAACACACACACACACACACACATATATATATATATACATACATATATATATATATATAAACACATACAAACCGCAAGTGTACTAAAATGAACAAGTCGCCTTTGAAGAAAAAAAAGAATGTAGAGAGAGCATGTAAAATGTCCGAGCGCGGCCAATTATGCAATTATGTATGAACAAATTTCTAGATATGAAACGCATAGTTGGCTGTGTTAATATTTATTTCGTATCGCGTTTCCTACCTTTGTTTTGTTTTTTGTCTTTTTCTTTTTTTTTGTCGTAGATGATTTGATTTCAAAGGTGATCTCGATTTTTGACTCTTCGAAAAAATATAAATAGATTTTCGTTTGTTTCTTTGTCATTTATACATATATATATATATATATATATATATATATATATATATATATATATATATATATCAACGTAACGTTGTGTATTTGTGTGTGTATTTGAGTGTGAGTTCGAAAGAATTCCATACAAATATAGATTCAAATCCTATAAAATGTGTGTGTGTATGAATGGGTAATTGTATCGAGAAAGAAGATAAACAACATAAATTTCATAAAATCGATAAATTAGAAAAATTATGTAAATACATGACATAAATGAATTATCAAAGTCAAAAAAGATTTAATGATTTGAACACATATATATATGTATATGTATGTACAGTCGAATGATTTAACAAACTAATTTCAAACATCCGAGTTTCAGAATGGGACAGAGATCAATTTAACATTTTTGTTTATCGACTGATGCAATTATCTAATTCGATTATACAAATGTAATTGTCGTACTTGCCTGTGAATTCAGCATGGCATCTGCTATGACGGACAGAAAAACGTTCGACTGTCATAACTCGCCACAAATGCCCGATAAGTCTTTGAAAAAATCTAAACGGTCGGATCAAAACACTACTCGACAACACATTGTCACACACACACATATATATATATATATATATATATATATATATATATTTTAATAAATAACAACAACAGGATCTATTCTACAAATTGACACCGATTTAAATATAACAATATCGTACTACAGACGTGAGCGGATCAAGCCGTCAAGGTCTACTTGATAACATGTATTTCTACCGCGATCAACCAATATGTAGCGTGTTTTTCGACTAATTTCGACGTCGTCGCGCTAATACGGAACATTGGAACGTTCGCGGATCAATCGAAAATCTAATCGGCACTGAACAACACACAAATATATAAAAACAACACGATTTTTACACGAAATATTCACGAAAAACACGGAATGCATTCGCACGTGACGCGTTTCACACCGATTACACTGCAAGTGGGGAGATGTACGTGAAAATCAAAGCCTACTCGGTAGACAAAATTATATGTTTGTTTAGATATCATAGTACGCCAAAGCCTGCTACCGTCGTTATTACACCTATTCGAACAACTATTGTTCATTGCCAAGAGATTTATTGTAATTGTTAAGATTTTTATTTTTTTTATTATTATTATTATGTCCGTTTAGGTCTTGAACGATTGAATCCTGTTCGTGTCTTAATAGTTCTTCTATTTTTATATAATAACACATTCATACACAACGTGATACTTGATAATAATATTTATTTCTTTTTTCGCGTCACAGACAACAAAAACTTTTTCGAATCAAAATTAATCATTTTTGATCGTTGCTTATTCGGATTTCGATATCGACTTTCAGTGCGTCAAGGTACTGAAATTTCAACCCTCTCTCTTTCTCTCCTATATATATATATATATATATATATATATATATATATATATATATAACTAGTTATGTCTTCCAGTATTAATTTCGTATCCAAAACTTTTTGTATAACAATATAATTGTGAATCATCTGCTAATCTGAATTTTACAGCTCTTCTTTTAAATATGACCTACGCTTTGATTGCAGATAATGTTCCATTCCACAATTCATTTAATTTCTTGGTGTGTTTATAAATAAGAAGAGTTCTATTACTCTTTCAAGGTCTGCGTGAATTGTTTTTTTACTGTATTTCTCTACAATCTTGAATATAATTCTCTTCTAACTCTTTTGTAGTTGAGCGCCCACTACAGATAAAAGGTTAACAAATAAATGTACAAAAAATGTATTTAAACTATGTGTGTACAAGGTATTTTTCATTGCTCCATCGGCCCTTGAGAGTTGAACTAAACGTTAGAATTTCATTGATTCGAGGGAGAGAGAGAGAGAGAAAGAAAGAGAATACAAGTATAATAATGCACAACGTTTTCCTTATCATTTAATGTTGGTAGTGTCTAATTGTGTGTAATTTATCAATTACATTTCATCATATCTATGCATGTAAACGAAGAACGACTTATATATCGGTTCGCTACTATCCGCTGTTTCTGGATCCACTGCAGGGCTTGGGACGTTCACACACGGATCTGGGAGGACTACTGTGTATATGTATATATATATATATATACACATGTGGTGTGTGTGTATGTAAACCACATATAAAATATTTAACAACATCAAACGTTTCTTCGACTTCAGTCGCAGATAAATCTGTGTACACGGTCCGTAACAACACTCGACGATTCTCTTATAAAATCACACGATCCCAGCCCGTAACAGCGCTGGGCAACAGTGGAACGAAAAAAAAAACAACAACAACACACATTCGAACACGAGACGTCGATGCTCGCTTATTTTTGAGTCCACGGCTCACTTGACTTTTGAGTTAGTGCGCGATGTGTGCCTGTAATAATGTGCCCATACACACACATTTATATATATATATATATATATATATATATATATATGTACATATTAATGTGTGTGTGTGTGTTGGCACCAGAGAGGGCGCACACATGCGTTCGACAGAAACGCACGTATTATACGCGTTCCGTTTCCGTAGAGAGGAACGCGGCGACGGCACCAGCGTTACAACGCTTTTTCTATGTTTCTATTCGATTTAGAGTCGCACCTACAGTGGGTGGTCCACTCGACGATATATATATATATATATATATAAAGTGCGAGATCATCACCGATTTTTTCTTCTCGGCTGCATCGTCGTCGTCCCGATGTGCCACATTTATCATTATATTAACATTAAAATCGTTTCTCATGTTCGCTGCTTTTTAATATTGTATCTTACACGTTTAACCGAATGATTAATTCGAAGACATTGGACTCAATTCTGTACCAGTCAGCCTGTATATACATACATTATATATATATATATATATATATATATATATATATATATATATATTTGTAGTGCTGTATAAAAATAGCAAACGATATATATATGTTTCATAGATTATGAACAGATTTTGATTCCGGGTCTATGTCAGCTCTTAACATGAAAAACGAATGAAAGAAGACATATGTTCATATATATATATATAACAATGTATGTATGTGCGAAGAGGCGTCGATGTGTGTTCATACAATGAAATGTATTGACGTTCGAAACGATAGAAGTGGTGGATAAGAGGACGGGAGCGCGTTACATGATGAAAAGCTAGAGGACATATAGCGCACATACATACACACACACACACGCGCGCGTGAACGTAGAAACGTTGAAGAGAAAATGCATACAGACGTTTTGATTCGTCCGTCGACGGATGCCCGAACGTCGTACGTCGTCTCGACGCCATCCGTTGATTCGTCGTTTCGTCTGTCAATCAAAATAACGTTTCCACCCTCGTGCAGACAAATCATCAACCCGTTTCGAATGTCTATACATCATCCCCAACGTATAGGTGTGTGTATAGAGAGATGTGTTCTCGTGTACATTCTTACAAGTATTCGCTCGTCCGTATGTAGAGTTCTGTGTTTGTGTGTCTATATATATATATATATATACATGTATATATTATGTGTATATATATAATATGTATATACATACACAAAATAAGATTTATAAAAGTATATGTCGAGTCTGTAGTATCAGAAAAAGTAGCATATGCAATTAAGAGTATGAATAATGGCAGAGCAACAGAAAATTTTAAAGTAATTGGAGATAATAGAGAAAAAGTTTTCACCGGGATGTTTACATCATCTCTATAAAAAAAGGACTACATCAGTTAAATGGAATAAAGCTGATGAAATTCTGTTACATAAGCGAGGAGATGTAGAAGATTTGAAAAAGTATCGGTCGATTAGTTTCCTTTTGACAATATGTAAAATATCCACAGAAAATATTTCAATTATTAAAAAACAAGCTGGAGTTACAAACAATAAAAAGAGCGTAAAGATTGACATGGGTAGGACAATATATTGCAAGAAGAGAAGACTGTCGATGGACAAGAGTGATTATTGATTGAGAAATTTTTTTTTGAAACAACAGAAAAAGATCAATGTGCAGATAAGGGGAGGACGTAAGAATTTTTACTGGAAAAGAGACACATTCAATCTTTTGAATTGGAAAGTTATGGAAGAAGTCTTTATCTAGCAGTGGATCGAAATGTGTTGTTGGCGATAATGATGATGATGAATATATATATATATATATATATATATATATATATATATATATATATATAGAGAGAGAGAGAGAGAGAGAGAGCTAGAGAGAGCTAACATTGAAGTAAGTTATTATTTAGGATTTAAGGATACCTCGACATAAGTCACACAACCTCAAAGTATGAAATTTTCTGGTTAATGGCGGATAACATTCCTCAAATTGACTATTTTTATGCAGAAAATGTACATAATTCACCCTTTTATAATTATTTAAGGCAGCTAGCTTAATAAAATTGGTAAAAAAATTAATGTTTTTGGAACAGAAGAATCCGTACTTCTTACCTGAAAAGTTGTTTTTTTTTATCTATCTGCTCTTATATATATATATATATAATTTTTATATGTATATATATAATATATATAATCTATATATATATATATATATACATTATATATATTATATATATATAATGTATATATATATATATATTATATATAATGTATATATGTATATATAGATATATATATTATATATAATGTATATATATATATATATATAATATATATATATATATATATAGCTTATATTGAACTAAGTTATTATTTGGGATTTAAGAACACATCTGACATAAGTCACACAAACCAAAAGTATGAAATTTTCGGGTTAGTGGCGGATAAAATTCCTCAAACTGGCTATTTTCATACAGAAAAAGTTCCTAATTCTCTCTTTTATAATTATTTAAGGCATGCAGGTTAATAAAATTGGTAGAAAATTAATGTTTCCGGAACAGAAGAATCCGTACTTCTGAAAATTGCATTTTTTGTATCTATCTACTTAAATATATCCATAGATAGATAGATGTGAATAGTGACAGTGAGTTCCAAAAGTGTAAATAAGGGTGATCCGATTGTACGATCCAGACAACAGAGAGAGCATGAGCATAATTCGTATAATGAGCACATAATATAATAACTACTACACCGTCCTCCCGCGCCGACACACGTTATCTGTTTTCTTCGTTTTGTTTCTTCCACTTCTTCCACGTCGTCCTCATCTTCACGTTATTAACGATGGCCGCCGAACGTACGTACGTATGAGCGACGACGTCGTCGTCGACGGGCGAACGGCGGCACGGGAACGAACGCCGCGCCGCGTTTGTACGTTTCGGCCGGGTGTGAGGTATACAACGGGGGCAGAAGATTGGTGGGTATAATATGTCAACAACAGAGCCAAGGTCAAGTTGATTTATGCACACACAGTTGACTAGGTCACGGTCTCTCTCTCCTCCACTTGCTCCATTCAACCAGCGGCCCATATTATATAACATACGGTGTATACACGCAGTGCATATACGCGCGCGGGACGCCGGGCGGTGACGGCCGCGCACGTTTCGGACGGAGGAGCGCGTCTTCGACGCACGACGGCGTCGCGTTTGTTTCGAACGACGGTTCTTCATTTTTTTTGACACATATGCACGCACGCTTATACACAAACACAGACACACACAGAGGACATGCACTTTCATTGTAGTATTTGAAAAGATCGATTACCATTATTCGGAGTTGGCGTTGAAAAACAAAATCTCGAGAAAAACAAATGGATGATACAAAAAGTGCTTGTACGATTATCGATCGTTTCGAATGTTTCATTCTTGAAAATTTTTATATTTAGTAAACTAATTAAAATGCAAGAATGGAATATTACATTTTTTATTATGAAAAAATTGCGAAAAAAGTAAACAGAACGAAAGCGTAAAAAAACAAAAGAAAAGAGTAAATAAAATATCGTTTTTTTAAAAAAAATATAAATTTTATGACAGCTTTCTTGTTCATACATAAGAGAGCGGGGTGAAATGGATGATGAATCATTGACTATTTAATATCGTTTTTTGTTAATGGGACTTGAAAGTCATATATAATTCAAAAGTCAAATATAATTAATGATATGAACGGTTTAATATCTAACGCAAGTGAAATTGTGGCTAAATTCACTTTCAAGAACGAATTCTTCAATGAAAAATAAAAAAGCGATAACCATATCGACAAAATAAAACAATCAAACGATGCTCCATGTTGTTAAACAAAATATCATTGTTTTCTTTTGTTAAATTCGTCGATATTGGAGCTGAAACTTGCGAAAATCGTACAGGTGAAACAATCGAAAACAAATACGAATCACAGGGAGGTCAGTGTCAGATCACAGGACGCATTAAAAATTGTTTCTTTTTGAAATACAGTCGAGCTCGTCGCGAATACTGCCTGGCCGAACTATATTCTCTCTGTATGATGAATGATAAATCATTGAATATCTAGTATCAGTTTTTGTTTATGTACACAAACGGTAAATGTATATTTTTCGGTAATTAGAAGTACTGAGGGTCATTGCACTTTCATCGAAATCGAAAATCATCAACAGTCAAGGATCACAAGGATCTTTATTATTGTTTGTGTGGTGAAAACAGAATTCGTTTGTGAGAATGAATTCAGGAGCAGTGTCAGAACTGGACAGTAATTTTCTAGAATGATTTGATACCATTGAGACTTATGTACAGACAGATTGTTAAGACCCGAGTATCAGAAGTAAAAATTAATTTAAAATCGCAACTGGCCAGTGCATAGGATACGAATTTCATCTATCGTAGTAGGCCAGTGTATATTGACGAGTTTCATCTGTCTTCTCGCGCTGTCAACAAACAGTATCGGTTAAAATATTTGTTAGTCTACAGTACAATTCAAAATAGGATCTGCATTGATCATTATTAATTGAAATACACTTATCATTAAATTAATAAGTGTGTGCAGTTTGACATTACAGAAGGTCTGCATATGTTTGCTGCGCCAACCCACACTTCCTCAGATAATATCTAAATGGAGTTTACCTTCCGCTGATATAACGAGTAACGATTATAACGATATTGTTTTTCTTTTTTTTTTAAAAAAAAAAAGCAATTTCGTATGCGTCCTGTAATCGGACACTAACCTCCCTATAAGTCATATTTGTTTTCAATCATTTTACCTGTACGATTTTCGTACGTTTCAAGCTTGGATATCGATGAATTTAACAAAAGAAAACATTGATATTTTGTTTAACACGTTCGCGGACACTTGATCCGATTGAAGTCGTGCGTGGAAACTCGTAAGTGTTTCAAGAAACTAGACAACGTTTCAAAACCTGTAGATATATTTTTTTATATCAACTAGCGTCCCCGTATTATTTTTTTTTTGTAAAAAAAACAAATGGCACAGCCGTCATGTCCCGGCAGACCCACTGAGTTCTGCAAGCTGGGACAAGACAGTTCCGGCCGTCCAATTGTTTCTTGTACGAAACACGGACGAATGTATAAATGGTCGATTCATTTGATTATTTAATAAGTTCTATTGTTACAAGTGCTCGCATATTTTTATTGAAACAATCGAACATTGACCAAAAAGCCTATACGAAGCCTCAGCGACATCTTTGTGATAAGTGAAATTTATTTTCTATTTCCTGGGACACTGAAGTGACTGACTGTGGGACAAAATATCATGATTCAACAGTTTGACCAGTGCGGCTGCAACGGTTCTATCCATGGAGCACTTCATGCAAAAGACATCCATAGCCGTCTTCTCCTCCGCGAACGTGTTAGAGTGAAATATCGTTTGCTTTTTTTAAAATTATTTGTTTATAAACAACTGCTTATAATATTTGTATTTGAATTTTTATTCGAATTTTTTTTATTTTCACAAAATTGTAATTGTTTAATTGTTTATAAATGTTTTTTATTAATCGTATATATTGATATCTCTGTCTCTCTTTATATATATATATATATATATATATATATATATATATATATATATATATATATGTGTGTGTGTGTGTGTGTGTAAAAATATGTATATATATATATATATATATATATATATATATATATATATATATAAACGAGTGTATTGTACATGCATAATGGAACGATCTGTACACACACCTAATCTAGAACTAGTTCCTTATTGGGCAGTTTAATAATTAGCGGTATCAGCTAACCTTTCAGCACGCTATCTCCAATACATAAAATATCAATTTGAGCGCGTATGTCATTGACTCGCGTGAATTTCATTCACAGGCGTTGAGATTTTTCAAATAGAAAAAACGTACACACACACACACACACACCGAAACAACAAGAAGACAAACACCAATATATATATATATATATATATATATATATATATATATATATATATATATATATATATATATATATGTGTGTGTGTGTGTGTACAAAGTTTTGTGTACACTGCGTGGAGAACCTGTCTAGCTGGTCAAATGATTAATTATACATTGTGTCAACTTTTATATTAAGCAACAGATAGCAACATTATTGTACATGTTCGAAGAAAAGCAGCGCGACGATTGTGTCTGAACGTTATTTATATGCGTGTGTAGTTTGTGTTTGATTTTTTCCACACTTTATTTCATCACTACGTGGAAATAGATATGGGAAAAGTGTTTTTTTTGATTCTCTCGTAATATTCAAATTATGTCTATCTTCTCTCTCCCTCTTTCACCCAATAACTCTTACTATGATATATATATATATATATATATATATATATATATATATATATATATATATATATATATATATATGTACATATGTGTGTGTGTGAGTAAATATTCGTTTTTCAATTTGAAAACAAATAAATATCGATTCTGTTCTGAGAATCGTCACGGACTGTACAAATTAAATTGTAAAACAATTGGTTACGATACAGTTCTGACACTGTGACCGAATTCTCTTTCGCAAGCGAATCCTTGTTTCGTCCAGAATAATAAAAAAAAAAAACGATAAGAAAATGTAATTGATCATTTTTGATTGTCACATTCATGCGCTTTTCGACAGTGATTCTATCAGAGTGTCACGGTATAATAAAAAATCGTTTTTTCCGGTCGAATTCGTCCGTTTGTTCTGAGCCTACTAACTTATATGTTAATTAACTTATATATTAATAAATCGTAGCATGTTCAGAGAAAAAAAACGAAAAGATACCATAAAGTTTTATATTCTTCGTCAAGAAATCAGGTGATCTATGCTAACTATCGACAAATATTTTATAGATCGTAGATCAACTTAGTTTGGTAGATAACAAACAGTAGACGTGTGTTGTATTCCGTTTTATATATTCCATGTAATGATTTCAGAAAAATCATGCATCTGTTTAAACGACAAAACATATTTTCCCACGTGTTTATATAATCTGTTTCTTTTTTTCTACATCTCAGTGCTGAAGTTAATGGAAATAATGTCGAAATGCGCATAAGCAACAGAATGGTCTCGATCACAGTGCGCTGTGGATAATTTTGCTCGACTTTTAGCCCAGAAACCATAAACTTTTCTTATCGATCATTTTTGATTGTTGCCGATGCGCATATCGACGGCAATTCCGTCATCTTCACAGCGTCAAGGTATAGAAAAATCTGTTTTTCTGTACCTCAGCGCTCTGAAGATGATAGCGTCGCCATCGTAATGCGTATAAGAAACAATCAAAAATGGTCAATAGTGATTTAATCAAAAATGGTCAATAGTGATTTATTGAACATTTTTGATCACAATTCACTTGTGACACCGTGAATCAGTTCGTTTTCATACAGGAACTCGTTTTTCTTTTTCAAAAATCACAGAATTATTTTTATTGATCATTTTTGATTGTTGCCCGTGAACGTATCAATGGCTATGCCATCATCTTCACAGCACCGAGGTGCAGAGAAAAACCTATTTTTCCTGATTTGTCTGTACGTCGACGCTCTGAAGACGATGGCTTAACCTTAGCCCTTTCTCCACTAACGGGACCTGTGTCTCATAAAATTTTCAAAAATTACTAACGGAAATTGAATAGATTACTTAAGCAACTCAAAAAATCATCAAACGGAACAGAAGTTTTAAAACTAAAACTTTTTAATCCGCGGTGAATGGTTTAAAGAATAAAAAATAATCAATAATGACTTATTGAACATTTTTGATAAAAAAAAAACGTTTTTGTCGGTTGGGGGCTGCAAAAGTGACTTTGTGCTTTTTAATATAACTCCGTTTCGCGGATCATTCTATCTACGGTTATTTATCCGAATTATTCTTCTTCTACGCCCTTCTATCAATTCGTTTTAGAAATCGTTTAGTAGACACGATCTCGTTATATCCCGGGCATATATCACACCACCAATTTTGTGCAGCATTTCTGGGTTCAACAAACGCACTCACCCGCCGCAATTAATTACATGAACAAACGAATGAATCATGCTCGTAGCTATCTAAGATATCGTTAGTCGCCGTAACTGTTAAGTAGTTTTTTTTTTGTCTTTTCATCGCTTTCTGGATTTATATTTATCTGAAAACATTTGAAAGGGGTATGAGTTACATCTAGGGATTTCTGAAACGCGGACAGTGTACACAAGTAAACACACGCACGCACGTGCGTTTGTGTGCGTGCGTGTACGTCTTCTGTCTCTGTGTGTGTGATTGCGCGAGTCGATAAAACAGTATCGGCGTGTATGCCTGCTGCTGCCTACAGCCGACTGCGGCGACTTGGCTCGCATTACGTCCGACACGGTTCTTCCATTAGGCGCAAGGAGATAGGCGCACGAACGCTAATCGCAATATGAAAATGAATATTTCACTCTATGCTGTGTATTCTTTGTTCTTTCGTTTTTTTTCACGCTTTCATCTCTCGAATACCATTAAACCGATATTATACACACATACAAATATATATATATATATATATATATATATATATATATATGTCAATATGTGATCGTGATCTTTGTAAATATACAAGTGGTGTGTGGATTAAAAGCCTATACGTTTGTGTATTAAATTCCATCGAAGTGTGCTGGGTTGAAACATTTGATAAATACCGATGGAACTTTTTCAGTAACGTAGCACTCTGAGGATGATGGCGTTACCGTCGAAATACGCATAAGCGACAATCGTAAATAATCAATAATGATTCACTGAATATATTCGATAGAAAAACTTTGGTACAGTTTGTGGAACGAGAAAAGAATTCGTTTGTGGATGTGAAATTAGTCACAGTGCCAGAACTGTCTTGCACGAAATCGTCTCGTATGACACCGTCGAATTGGCGACGGACTTTCAAACGTCGAATGACGGACCGTGACACCGTGTCTTTTTCAAATATAAAAAAAAAATGGTAGATTGATAAATGCACGTACTATCTTTCCAGCTAGTTCATTTACATTTTTCTTTTTTTAAATAAAGTCTGTCTTCTCAAATAGAATACTAATGACCTTAGCTCTTGACGACGCGGTCCTTAACCTCAAAAATCAAAATCAAAAAAAAATCGAAATTATTGTGGTCAGTTCATTTTTGCAACACCGCAGTGCTGTGCGTTGGACGGAAAATGGAGGGTTTTGATCCGGGGTCTTAGCTCTTGGCTTTTAAGCCAGCTTTGAAAGGAGGGTTTTCGCTTCAAGAAATAGGTAAAGGGTAGAGTTTGAAGTTTGGAATCCGGAAAAAATGTCAAAAACCGGAGTAAAGCCTAAATCTCGAAGATCTATCTACTAAAATAATAATGCATGTCACACAATAGAGTTCTGACACTCTAGATTCGTTTTCACAACCCTAAAAAGTATTAATGCAGATCGTGTGTATTATAAGTAGGCGTGCTGTTATTAACAACCATCAGAATCGAAACAAAATGAAAAAAATATTTAAACAGATTAACAAAACAATACCGAAAACAGTTATATTAAACGATGTGAAACAATCGAACCGATCAGAGTTTCCTACGATTAGAGATCCACACTGCATTTGATCAGAGTTCGCTCCGGTCTTCGTATCGGAGAAGACGAACGGCGTCGTCAGTTCAACGAAAGAAAAAAAAGAATTTCGATGCGGTACGAATAACAGACGATGATTAGAGACAACGGCGAAACGACGCCCACTGCGCTCTGCGCTCTGTTCTAATATAACAACGTTACGGAAAACAAAAACAACGAAAAAAAAACTTTTAAATTCCCACACTATATCATCGGCAGTCGCACTGATTCCAACTTAAAAAACGATAAATCACTACGTGTCATTGCAAGAGTCTGTATTATAGCAGTCCATCTCCACGTCGAGTTGTGCCTACCTGCCCGCTAACGAAACGAAAACAGCAAAAATTCTACACATCATGTACATGCATACATATACACACACACACGCATATACATATATATATATATATATATATATATATATATATATATATATATATATGTACATACATTGCATGTGTGTGTGTAAACAAGGACGAGACGCACGTGCGTACGTGCGTGCGAGAGCGAGACGCGCTCCAACGACGGCCGTAACAGTCAGCCGCCCCGGTGATTTATTCCGTACGGGCTGTCACGGTGCTCCTTTTCAGTTTACAAGTTAATTATATGTTTTTTCGTAATAAGTATTAGTTTAAATTGTATTATTACCTGTATTTTTATGTTATTATAGTGTGTTTTCGGAATGATTCTTCTCACTTCGCGCCGTGTCTCGTTCCCTCTCGATTCCGAGGGCTTTTTTTATTACTGCATAATTTTCGATTAGTACTTGTTAGCGTTACGCTTCTATTTCTTAATCGCGGGTGCCTTGATTTAATTTCGTTATTGTTTTTTTTGTTTCGTCGATTTAATTATATATATATATATATATATATATATATATATATAGAGAGAGAGAGAGAGAGAGAGAGAGAGAGAACGTGATTCATATAAATTAATAGGTAAATTTAAATTAGTGAAAGAATTGAAATAGTTTTCAAAAATTTACAAATTGTATTGAAAAAAATTGAACATCCCGGATAAACACTGTGCGAATTTGTATTTTCATGTGTTTGAAACAATATTGAGAAAATATTTGCATGGGTCATTCGTTCAATTCGTTCAGCAAAAAAAATTAGAGAAAAACAGTGTTTGTATTTTCAGGATGATAGTCATTTGTTAGATTATTAAAAAGACAGCACACTCTGGATGTAATACTCGCATGCTGTTTGTGTTCGGTAGAGTTTGTTAATTGTTGTTTGTTTTAATACAAACAACTAAAAACTTTCGTTTCAAACGACAGAATTTAAAACAAATACAACTGTTTACAAAAACCTGACGGATTTTTTTTTTTGAAAAACGTTACATGTCCGGCTGAATTTCTTTATGTTTTATAGGTTTCGATATTGTTTTCCTTTTTTCAATATATTTGCAATTTTTTGTACAAATTGTTTTCGAATATTAAAAACTAATAAAATTAATAAAGAGTGGATAATATGTAGTGAATCATAAATAACTATTAATAAAAAAAAATAAATAAACAGTAAATTTTTCTTAAACTAGAAGAATCAGCATTCTAAATTCTACTTTTTGCCAGGAGATTGTTTTAAACCAGTGCTCGTCAAACTGTCTTTTTTTGTTCTAAACTTCATCTGTTTCAATATAATTTCATTTGTAATCGTATAATTATTAATTTTCTTCTGTTCGTTGAATTTTAATTGTTTATTAATTACAACTGATTTTTTTTAGTTAATTCGAACGATTATTTCTTGTTCTGTACGATTATGGAGAAATTTAAATATTGTTTAAAATTGAATACAGTTTTATTGATGTTCGGTTGTCTCATTAAATGTAACAGAATGTTTCGGGGATTTTTTTCATTTAATGTCATACTTTGAGAACCGTTCCTTTTTGCATATGCACGGATATCAATGCGAACTCGGTCCAATTAGACGCTTTATTAATGCGAGGGGAAAAAAACGTTTTCCATTAAAATAATTTAAGTAGAAAAGCATGCATGACCCGACGATGATGTGTCCGCACGGTGCACATCACTCCGATTCAGAACAAACAGATGTGCCGCCGCACTGACACTGACAATAAAAATACATATGATTAATCTAATTCGAAAGTGAGCGTTCCTGTTACAATAATAATCGCGCCAGCATACTAAACAATTCGACAATTCCAGTTTGACGACGTCTATCTATCACGAATGACACGGACAACAAAAAACGCGCACACCGACCGACCGAACGGACGGACGGACGACCAATCAACGATGGCGGCGCTGTACAAAAAAATCGCGCTAAGTATGATAAACTAAACGTACTGAATCAGTGGTGTGTGTAAGTGAGAGTAAATGACAAGTGACAATCACATCTCTCATCCATCTCAATTCGCGGCGTTTGTGTGTCGTCGGTGCAGTTTGACGCGAGGCGCGCGCCGCGCACTAATTAATTTAAATTACGCGCCTCTTTCGACACGGCGACAGCGAAACAACACACTGTCACACACGCACGTGCATATATATATATATATATATGTACGAGTGTGCATTTGTGTGAGGTGCATATGCGGTAAACACGCATAAACACATTTACATGCATTTAAACATTACCGGTCATTGTCGCAAATGAGATCTCGGACGGCCGTGACTTTAAAACGTTTTGTCGGTCGTTTGTCGTCGTTGGTTTTTTTTTTTTTGTTTCCGTTTCTTTTAATTTGTTTATTTGTTTCGCTCGTTTTTTTTTGTTTCATATGTTTTTCAAATGAATGTCGAGCCGTGACGATTCTGTTTGTCTTACTTACTGTGTATATGCTTGTGTGTTTTTCTTTTACTGTTTCGAGAAAAACACTGTAGACGGACAAGGTTCACCGGATGATATTTCGGTCGACACTGTATTTTTTTCTACAGACGTGTGAATGTGTGTCTGTCATACCGTACACCGTTTATCAAAGCACGCTTTATTTTTGTCATTCACTGTTGATTTCGTTCGTAGTTTGTTTTAATTATTCACGAAATGAAAGCGGGCGTCGATTCACATTCGTTGTTTTTTTTTTTAATTAATTTATTCAAATAGTTCAGATGCGTTACACTGAAACAGTTTTTTTATTTTTTTAAAAAATAATGTCTGCATTCAAAGAGTCGTGCAAGTTTCTCGACTTCAAACATCCATTTCCTCCTCGTCGCGAATCGCTCACTCGTTCATCAATTTTCGATCGGATACAATAAATCACACGTTTCAATTCGACTCCACCTGTTCATTAAACATGTATGCGCGCCGTCGTGTTTCGCCGTTTGTTTGCAGAACCACACGGAAACTTAGCGCCGACACTCGACGGGCCTCTATAGCGGGTAATAAAATGTCTATTATGGGGATACGACGACGACGACAATGACGAGGACGACGAAGATGCCGTCATCAATTGTCTGTGTGTGTGTGCGCGCCTATCTATTTTTTTTCTCCCCTCGTGTAGTAAGGTGAAACGAGCGTCGCGATGCCAGTAAACAGCTTTTTTTGCAAATGAATTGGGTGTTAAAATGACTCCTGGTGTCATTTATTGTTCATGTAATGTGTTGGTAAAGGGGCGGAAATGGAGTTACCCTCGTTGCGGTGTTACGGCCGCAGTTTTTTTTTACCCGAATGATCGATGCTGTTTGTTTTTTATGTCTCTGTGTGTACGTTCTTTCTTAAAAATTAAAACGTCGATTATAATCCGCACACAGCTTACTTATCAATGTAGCGAATTTATCTACAAATTTATTTCATAGCCAACTCTAAATGTCATTATATTAAAAATATTAGAAACGTTTTCAGATGTCTCGATCGAAAAAAAAGACTAATAAATATTTTCAATAACCGCAAATAAAACAATAAACACAAACAATAGGCGTTTATTCACCGCCTACACTCGGTCCTAGTAATCGAGTTATAAAACGAGTCTTGCATTCAAAACCACTGCATAATACAGAAAATGTATCTCGACTCACCTGATTTCTCTTGTTGCAGGTAAATGGTGTGGGAGAAGGGAATGGTCGACGCCACCCGATGCCAGAGCAGCGTCGGACGCGGCGCGTCGCGGTGTCCTCTACTCGTCCGTCTTCCTCGGCAGTCCAGGTGAGTGCTGCTATCGAAATTAGTTGATTTAGATTCGATAAACGGAATGAGAGTGAATTAAAAATTATTAGAGGTGCTTTGGAGGGATACCAGTTTTTTTTTAAAAAAATCGATCTTCAGTGTATTTTGATTTTTTAAAGTATGCGTATTTCTGCAAGGTATTTGGATTTTAATTTTTGAAATTTTGATTTCAAGAATACGTTCACATGTTTTAAACATGTGAACTTCAGTTCAGTTAAATACCATAAGACAAATAGTGTACTCAATTTTATCCGTCTTTTTTGACCAAGGTGGGTTTTTATTTTAATGACCTAGTCGAAGAATTTAACAAGAAAATCATAAATCAAACAGTTTTTCTGGCTTTTTTTAACTTTTTTTCAAAGTTTGCTTTATTGAAAGTATTAGAACGAAAGTTCTTCATTATGTATATATATATATATATATATATATATATATATATATATATATAAACTTATTTAAAAAAATCACAAAAGTAGTCTCCATTGTGATAATTACAATTGCATTATAGATAATGTTGAATTAAAATTGTAGATACCTATGACGATACAAAAACAGTAGGTATCTATATTTCCATAGTAACATTATTTTCAAATAATATACAAATAGTGTAAAAAATACATTTTATTTCTTTTAACAAATCAATACTTTTTTCACCCAAAAGATCACAAAATGTTCTGGAATTAATAGGTTTTTTTTATTCATTCTAATGTGGAAAAAGGAAACATGTAGTTTGAAAAAAGTTCTTACAATATTTATATCTTTGTCGTTGAAAAATAAACTATCGATAATAAATATAGAAGAAAATATGAGAAAAAATGTATAAAAATAAATGAAATACAAAATTAGATATAGAGGAAAGTATTTTTTTGTAGTTATTATTAAAATTACAATTAATATTAAAATAATATCAATATATGGCTATCACAGTCACAATTCAAATATAAAACCATAGGATAATTATAAAAAATACTACCTTTGAAAAAGTAAATGTTTTCCAAGTAATCTCGAAAGTGAACTGAATTGAAAGGAATGTATTAAAATATACTTAAAAATAAAACTGTACACGGAGTCTCAAATAAAAGAACAGTTGTTTTTTTAAATAAAGTAAACAAACGGTTTCTTCATTTTTTATGAACATTATTCAAAAAAATAATAAAATCAGTTCAGAAATACTCTTTGTTTATAAACTATTAAACAATACAATAATTCAAAACTAAATATTTTTTTAAAAAAAAGGACTACAAAAATCAACAAAACAATATTCTGTTTCAAGAGAGAATGAGTGTAAACAGATGAACAATTGTCAATACTTTTTCTCATATAAAAAACAACAGAACTATATTAAATATTGATACAGTCTGTTTGAAAGAAATTTCTTGTACAGAATATTATGTTTAAACAAATGAGCCAATCAGCCGTGTTGACTGTAGAACTGAAAGAATCAACCGAAATATCACTGTGTTAAAAATTTACACGAAATGTAAGATTTATTAGCACTTTCTCGATTATTGTTAAGTATATTTTTTTTCTTTTTTATCCTTCATAAATCACGAAACGAAATATACTCATTTTAAATAAATTGTAATTATTTTTTAAACAGAATAAGAATCAGAATTGAAACTGAAAGTTAGTGCTTCAAAACAAGCCCAAATAAAGTCTATAAAACAACATTCATGTGTCAGCAGGGAGGAAATATAAACAAATGAACAGTTGATAATTTATTATATATATATATATATATATATATATATATATTTTAAAAACATATATATATATATATATATATATATATATATATATATATATATATACATATATATACATATATATACATATATATATATATATATATATATATATATATATATATATATATATATATATATATATATATAATATATATATATATATATATATATATATATATATATATATATATATATATTTTAAAAAAACAATTTATCGCAAAGATTTGACTCCATAAAAACAGTTTTTTTTTTATCAAATTGTTCAATAATCAATAATTGAACATTTTGTTAATATACTTTTTCATTGCGCATGATGAATAAGTGGTTATTTACAGTGAATCAGCCACAAATCCCAAACTGTAATCGAAATCTCGCTCAGATTATGAAGAAAAAAATGTTTCTTTTCGAAACTGAATCGTCGGCCGTTATGTTACATCCGCTTCCCGTCGAATAGAAAAAAAAATAGAGACGGTCTCTTGTCGCGATCCGCCGCACGGTCCCCATCGCCGTCGATTAATTCCCGAACGTCTCGGACGGCCAATTGCGGGGCTGTCTTCGCGGCGTTTTTAATGCATCCGCGCCGCGCATCTCATTACACGCCGTCCGTCGCAGGTACCCGCCGTCCTGCGTCGTCCGACGTTCGCCGACGAGGCGGCCGTGAAAACGGCGTGTGTGCGCGCCGCGCGCCGTCAACTTGTCGACGCCGCCGCGCTCTCCGTGAGATCGTTATTATTTCATTACATTATTACAGTTATTATTATTGTTGTTGTTGATGTCGTCGTCGTCGTCGTTTGTTTATACGTGCATTCGTCCGTCTGTCCACTGTTTGCATTTCGCACATGTTTTCGATTAACTTTTTTTTTTATTCCTGTTTGGTTTCGATTTCGAATTTGTTCTCTGTTTATTTGTACAGTTCAACGTGTGTTTTTCTACATATTCGATTGTTTGATTGGTTTTACAAGTCGGATTTTTTTCAACGCACACCTCGATTTGAATTTATTGTTTGTTTTTTTTTAGATTTTCTCTTAAGGAATTATTTTCTATAAGAGTGTTTAATGTGTTTAATTCATTTATCAGCAACCGTCATAATTTTAAAAGAGGACAACGCTTTTATTTCTGGTTTATTTATACATTTCGGCAGTGTATTTTTATGATTCGATTGTTTGACCGAGTATCGAATGTAGGTTTCTTCATTCAGTGCGCATTTTATTAACTGGCAGTAAAAAATAAAAAAAAATAATGTTTAATAATCAGAAGAGCATTTGTTTGAAGACAAAAACAGTTGTGTGTTTTCAAAGATTTTATGTAAAATTTGTTTTTATATTAATACACAGTTGATTAATAAAACCAATGCACATACTAAAATATAATTAAAAAAAATTCTGGAATTCATACTACGGAAATGTTTTATAAGTCTTATTTTTTCGATTTTGCATATTCGAATTCTCCAAATGAATTGCCAAGCGTTCAAAAAAGAAAAAAAAATATCAATTACTGAATCTTTTCATTGAAAACCTTTTGTGCTATTTAGAATATTTATGCATGTATATAAGAATCTTTTTTTAATTGCAGTTGCTGGTCTGAATTTATCTTAAAACTGTTCGAAAAGTGATTTCGTTTCTATTCCACTCTTTTGATCAATGCCTTCTTTGATTGTAATCGTTTTTTATACTTTCAGCCGTTAAAATAAATCTGTTATATTCTTCTATTTTGTGTCGGTTCGTCAGAGTCGTTTGCACCATTATTTCGTTTATCCGTTGTTGTTTTTATCGCAGTCTACATTAGAATTTGTAGTATTAAGTAATGTTTCATTTATTTAAACAATATGATAAATGTTAAGAACTATGACCCACTTTATATGAATAACTAGGAATGAGAGATATACAACAAGACAAAACAATAATAACTTTATGAAAATCTGATGAAGTATGTCTAAAATTAATATTTTTTCTACCCTCTGTCCAGTTTGGTAAAAAGTTGAAATATTTGCGTGGCACTATTTTTAATAAGAACAGCAAATTTGTTTTTAGACGATATGGAGCATTTTCATATGTGATATGAATGTGCATATATATATATATATATATATATATATATATATATATATATATATATATATATAAGCGTGTAGAGTATGCATACAATTTCCAATATTGCTGCGAAAAATTCCACAAATTTCACATATAAAAAAAAATCGTCACAACATATAATTGTCGCTGTACGAATTTCCTCCAGCCCCGTCGTACACGTATCAATATATCTCTCTTTATCGTCGATTTCCTACAATTTACACGTTCGCGATCAAATAACCGTATTAACAACTGTCGTCTCGTCTCTCTGTCGCGCGGACGCGCCGCACTGTACGTGCATCTCTCTCGTCGACGGCACAAACAGATCCTGTACAGAATGTGTGTGTACGTGGATTAGTGCGTGTATATATATGTACGACTATTGCTTTCCGATAGATGCACTTCAATCATCGCCTCTTCATCTAACAGCGCGCACACATCTTCTCGCACGTAAACACACGGCCGATCGTCGTCGAACGCCTACTGCGACCGAACACGTCATGTGCAGTGCGAACGGACCCGTCTCCTCGGTCCGTCTCTCTCGCGTGCACCGTCGGCCGCCCGGTTGCGTCTCGTTCGCGCGCCATACGATCGGTTGTTTGTGTTGTACGCTGTTGGTTTTTTTTTTATTTTTTGCTCCTGCGCGACGGTGTCGTTCTTTTCTTTCGACCGGCGGTCCGTATGTCGAGCTCGCTCCATCGCTTGCGAGCCAATCCTTCACGTTTCGGTGACGAACGTACGTCAGTCGAAACACGGCTCCGCCGTGGTGGGGATGACGATACGTTCGAAGTTGTACGGCATATAGAGACGGAATGATCAACGTGTCGATTCGATCGAGTGAAACGGAGATACGTGTTCGGTTGCTATGACAACCGCCGCATACCCGCCTCGCGGCCATGGTATTTGTTCGTACGCGACTGCGCTCTGGCGTCGAGCTTGCGCACTAATTCTTCCATATACCTCTCTGTAGTTTTACATAAGAATTAAATACATAAATGCACATATATATATATATATATATATATATATATATATATATATATAATCTATCTATATTGTACATGCATTGTTCTCTACTGATAATTACTTTAGATATATATATATATATATATATATATATATATATATACATATATATATATATATATATATAAAGTTTAAAAGTAATTAAGATATATATTTATATAAAAAAAACATGTATGAATGTGTGTCTATGTATGTATGTATATATATATATATATACATAATTCACATGAATGTACATGTGCTCTGTACGTATGCGAATAAAAAAAATAAATAATTACATTTTTATGCATTTATTTGCATTGCAATTTAGATACAGTTGATATACGACCGCTTATTGTGTTGTATATAAATTGATGTAACACTTCGAGACGGTTTTATGTAATCGCATCACTGCGTAGATCGGTTCTTTTGTTTATTCATATGTCTGTACGTTTTTTTCCCCCCTTTTTTTAAATATATATTCGTTTCTCTCGGTGGCGAGCGTTTTGAATTTATTTAAATAGATTCAGTTAAGAAGAAATCGAGAGTGTATATTTGTTATTGCATCGTTATACTTTTGTTTTAAATACTTTCGTTAACACGGAATGTGTCTAGGTAGTAAGCGTTGGATGTTATCTTGCAAATGTTTTATTATTATTGTTATTATTAGTCTGTTCGCATCGTTTTTAAGATAGAGTACAAGATGGCTATGCGTGTGTACTGCGGATCGTATCGTCGGATTTTTTTTTAATTATTGTGAATTGTTTAACATTTTACTGACTGATAGCTGGATAATACGGTACATAGAATCGACCGGCGATTCGTGGGAAGTGTGTAAAATTGAATAATTTTGATGTTTGACTTGTAATTTTAATGAAAACTGAATAAGTATTTTTATCGCAATACAGTGATGGCCCTGTGGCTAAATTCTCTTTCACAAACGAACTCTTTTTCATCCCACAGACCACAAATAATTTTTCTGATCAAAAATGTACAATGAACAATAACCATTTATCGAACATATTTGATCAGAACAAAAAAGTTTACGGTATGTTGGATGAAAAAAGAATTCATTTGTGAGAGAGTGTTTTTATATTATTGTCTCTTGTGTGAAGCTTAACGAGCCTGTATTAGATAGCAGCAAAAGCTGGTTAATTTTAAAGTAATTTCAAGTTTTTCTACTTGATTTTAAATGCAAACATATCTCTGTACTGATTTGTAGTAATTGTTTCGTTTGGTTAGTATTAGAATTATCAGACATACTGGAAACATCAAAGTTAATAACAGTTATTAAAATTATATACTTTTGAGATTATGAATAGATTCATTATTAAACAAAATGTTAAATAATTGATCACTGATAATTTTGATTATTGCTTAAGTGCATATAAACGGCAATGTGATCACTACAAACCCTAAGTTATAGAACAAGTTATCATTGAAGAATGTGCTCGGAAAAAAAATATTTATGAGATTCGTGTCGAATTGTTTCAATTATGAAAGTAATATTAATGCTAATCCACATCAGTTTTGGCAAAATATTCAACATAAATCTATTCACACTTTATTAGTGAATTAAGAAACAGACTAATATTTAAAAGCTGCTGGCCTATTTATCGTTTTTTCCTCTTTAATTAAAAATATATAAATGTTTAGATTTATATCTCGGAGAAAAATAATCACGGCTCTAGAAATTAAATTTAGAATAAGTGTCCGAAATGAACTTAGAACAAGTCTATAAAATGGCCGATTCCATTCCTACAGAAATATACATTTACATGAATTTTTTTATAGGATTTCGGTTTTCTTGACACATACATACTTAGATACTTTTAATAGAATTCAATGATTATATTAAACAATGTTAAATTATATTCTTAAGAATATGTTGATTCGATGTTTTCATTTGTTCTATCAAGTGTCATCTGTTTATTTTTTATTTGTTTATTGTTATCAATCGTAGGCTAGTCTGATGTTTCTTAGGAAGCACAGTTCAAGCGTACTGTTGTATAAATTCGCTTAAATACAATATTGTTTCTGTTTTACATCGATAAAAATGAATTTCATTGAACATGAGTAAACTTCAACTCTTGGATGTATAAACCAATGATCAATCATTGCCAGCCAGGATTATTTCAAATATTTGTGTTTAATATATATATATATATATATATATATACATATACACAATCGTATGTTTAGATTTTGATGATTCGTTGCTAAATAAAATAATTTTTCAGATTCTTCTGATTGAACAGTCTATTACTGTCTCTCTTTTCACAACAAATCCCTAAATTATCTAATCTCTAGAACATTTATTTATTGTTTTTTTGAATGCTCTCTCTCTCTCTCTCTATATATATATATATATACTATAACAATAATGATAATAATTAAAAATGAATTAATGTATTGATTTAAACTGTAAACACGAATTAGCAAGCTGTGAGAATTGATATTACTACATAGTTATTTATTGTGTTTTTAACAGTTTTGTTTCATGTACACAATATCAATATGTATATATATAAATAATTCTTCATATGGAAAACAATTACTTAACATAAAATTTCTTCCAAACTGTCTGACTATTCGATTTGTTTTATTGAAATTTGACCGATCGTCTACCTATAAATAGGACCATTTTTCCGCGAACCCGACGGAAAATATCAAGAAAACGTTTCGCGCTCGAGTAAATAAACAAAAACGGAACCGCATCTATCGAAATTCCGTCTATTGATTTTAACGGAGCGCAGATAAACGTTGAGATAGGTCAGTGACACAATCGATTCATCTCATTTACTTTGAAATGACAGTAATATTTCGAACGACCGCGGGGGGTGGTGTCATTTTCGATATACGTACAACGTACACACACACATATATATATATATACATGTGTGTGTGTGTATATATATCTATGTGTGTGTATGTATGCTGGAGACAGCAAAAAAGGGGGGCAGCGCGCGTCCCTGCGGGGGGCACTACGCTGCGGGGCGTAAGCTCTTCATTTCGCGACCTGTCACTTGCAGTCGAGTCTGCCCTATAGCCTGGTGGCAGCTGTTGTGAAGGACATACGTACACAGTCGTGTAACTGGGATACAAACACACATCCATATATATATATATATATATATATATTTGTATGCATGTACAGATAGAGACTGTCTAAACGATTAGACGATGCATTTACTACTACCATTTAGGTTATGTGTATTATTCACAAAACGACATCGATTTTAATTTAAAGTTGGATTGAATTTACTTTTATATTAATATATATATATATATATATATATATATATATATATATATATATATATGTATGTATGTGTGTGTATATATATATATATATATATATATATATATATGCGTGTGTGTGTGCATGTGTGTTTATATAATATGGATCGTTTGTTAGGAAATAAGGAGGCGTTGATTGTTTTAACTTTGTGGACGTGCCTTAAAAAGTAATATCTAAGAATGCGTTGATCGAAATTAGTATACTTTTGAAATACGACCGATACGGAGTAGGCGTCGATACTCGACAGAAATTAGAATGTTTCGTTTACTTGTTAATAACGTTTGTTTTTTGTTTGTTTTATTTGTTTTTTTTTTTTTGATTAGAGTTTGTCTTCGTTAAATATTTGGCTTATGAAGAGGTTGGGATCGAATGCTTGACGAGGTGATAAATCGTAATTTGTAACATTTTATTAAAGAATCTAGTTTAACATTTAGAGAGGACCGATAAGGAAATTTGTTAAACATTAATTACTTTTTTTGTTTTGTTGTCGAAAACATTAACGGCGATTTAGGCCATGTCGCAAATCACTGACACGGATTATGCTCACTCTAATCAATTTTATTAGTTGAAAACCTGCCGCTCTGCGTTACTTCTCGAGATTCCTTCAGACATACAGTGATCCTCGGTTGAGAATCACAGTACTAAAGAAATAGAATCGTTCGATAATTCAACGTGGGTAACAACTGATAATTATTTCGAATTCATGGGAGTCGCACAGGAATTTTTGACTCAGATCTTGGCACCGACGACTCAAATTAACATTCTACTATTTCCAAATCTACGAATCCTTTCTTTAATTAAAAAAATATATATATTGCGGCTCCTGCCAAAAATATCATATCGATTTCAAAACGAAATGAATCACAGTTGAATTCCAAACGTGCAAGTTCCGCTAATCTAAATTCCAATCCTTGTACCATAGCTCACATTTCAAGCAACACTATCTCTCTCTCTCTCTCTCCCGCTCGTATATATATATATATATATATATATAAATAAAATTTCGAACCTGTCACATTTTATTTGAATATATCAAAATGTCTTCGATACAATATTATTTTTAAAGACAAAATTTGTGTGCATGTATATGTGACTTAGAATATATATATATATATATATATATATATATATATATATATATGTATGTATGTATGTATGTAATAAATGCGTATATACGTGTGTTCGAGTACAAGAGATGTTTAATGGCGATGATGATGATTCTGTCAACACCTCGACGCATCCGTCATCGCTGTCGACGCGACATCGTTCGGATGTCGTCGCGAGTGACGCCAACGTCAAATAGACCTGAAGACGTCCGTCATTTCTCAGCGCCGCGACGCCCGCTTTTTATCTTTCGAACGTGTCATCCTATATGTCGACACGTACACACACACACACGCACACGTACATACACATACACACGCATACTATTTCACGTCGACGAAAAGTTACATGTCTGTGCGACGCTGTCAATATTTCAATATGTATCAATAATCATATAAATATGAACATGTTGATTGGTTGAATTCTTTATTAAATCTAACAGAATACACACACACACATATATATGTATATATATATATATATATCGAAGTAGGCTAAAATAAACTTTTACAAGAATAATAACAATTGTGCATCGTTTATTCGATCCTAGATAAATATAAGTAGGTCGTGATAAAATATAATAGAAAAAATCGTTTCTTTCTTGTTTTCGAACGGCATGAAAATCATAGTAGGCCGAAATAGAATTCTTAAAAAGTGTATCGGATCAGAAACAACAAAAAATATGTTTGAAATAACAACAGAAAAAATATAATACCGAAACGAAACAAAATAACTTCGACGAGTGCGTCCAACGTCGTGAAATAATATATATATATATATATATATATATATATATATATATATATATATATATATATATCTGTGTGTGTGTGTGTGTAAACGAGCACCTTATGGAATGTGGATATTATATTATTATTATCGGCGAGGGCTGTGGGAACCAATTACGAGGCGTTTGACGGATGCGCCAATCAGACACACATACATTCAGAGAGGACTCTCTTGAAACAGAATAGTCTTTTTCTGCCTACACGGCCATCTTGTACACATGTGTGTGTGTGTGTGTGTACCATGACCCCGCGGGGTCAAGACGGTTCGGTCGTAGACGTTATTAACTCAGGTAAATGTGTTGCGGCTCAAATGGACTGTACGGAATTTTTATTATACATATTGTGTCTATATATATATATATATATATATATATATATATATATATATATATATAGATATATAGATATGTGTGTGTGTGTGTGTGTCGAAGATGGCGCTGACATTATAAAATATGCGACAGGAATGTGTGTTGTTTCATTAATGTGTGTATTCAGTCGTAGGAGTTTGGTCGTCGTTTTGCAGGTTCTTGAGAAAAACGAATCGGTGTTGAATTGGCGATTGCCTGTTTCTTTTTAAGAACTTAAAATTAAAAGATCCGCTCGTATAAACAGATTATCTGTTCCTTGAAAACCAAGTACTAAATCCATGTTCTCTTCGACAAATTTGATTTCTTTAACGGGCACTGTTTGTTGAAAAGATTATGAACCGTCTTAAATACTTAATGGTTCGTACGGATCCGAGAAACCGTAGAAGGATTCAGCATTTACTTAAAGTAATGAGACTGTCGATGAGTTAAAAAAAATATATTAATAAATTTAGAGATCTCTCCGATGATATCGAAATGTGTATAAGCAACAATGAAAATATTTAGTAATTATTTATTGAATATTCTCGATGAGAAAGTTATTTCTGGCCTGTGGAGGGCGTGAGTCATGTATGAAAGTGCATTTAGCCACCGTATCAGAACTGTGTTATGAATGCTGAAATGTCAAGTTGAAACCCAGAAGAAATTTAATGTTCGAATTTAATTTAATCCTAAGAACAGAATTTAGTCAAAACGACGCTCAGAAATGAAAAAGGGAACATTTCTACTTTTATGTCTGGATCATCAGCTACCGCATATGCTGCTTACAGGTTATTAAAGTGGACATTTCGAATTTTGTATACTTTCGTTCGATATCGTATCATAAAAACATCCACAAGTCTGTTTCCGAAATATAGCTTATCGGTATTAATTATTACTTAATCAAATTGCAGACATGTCACAATGAATCAAAATAATGACTTGGAAATATTTTTCAAAAAAATCGTACAATGTAAACGTCAACCAACGATGAAACTTGTAAAATTTTATTACAAAAAAATCTTATATATATATGTGTCAAGATTCATATGTGTGTGTGTGTGTGTATCCGTGGACTTGTGTTACATATAAATCACACTTTCAACGAAAACATAAAGAAATCTTTAAAAGAAACACGGACACATATGTTTCTGTGTTCAAATCCGTGCACATTTACATTAATCTCTGAATTTTGTTTTCGACATTCACTTACAAACGACTGTAAACATAGACGGTCAAGTCAAAACACACTCCTGCTCGTGTACTCGAATGTGGCAGAAGTGTTTGAGATGTGATTTTTTTCCAATAACACACACACACACACACGTACACGCATTATGTACGTATATCCGTTTAGATATTTTAATTTTTATCGCGTGTATTTCTTAAAATAATAACAACGCGAGTCGTTCAACGTCTCGACGTTTATAGTTCGGCACATGAACCGGTCGCCATATATTTATTTCGGTGCGTCAGTACCGAACTGGCGACATTCGATCGAATTTTATAATGTCTGTCGCGGATCTCGAAACGATGATTTAGTGGATTTTAAATGTATGGTTATAAATAGATTCTTGTCTCAGTGTGTGTGTGTGTGTTTTTATTTATTTATCTGAATGCACGGAATCTGATCGAAAGGTATTGTACGTCACTGAAGGATGATCCGAGTGGCTGTGTCGAATACAACACTGCTCTGATGTGAAAATAATATTCTATAGAGAGATGATGTGCAGTCGGCCGTGGAAATTTTATTAAAACAAAATAGTAATAAAATTCGTAATAAATATTTACTTTCGTTTGATCGCGTTTCAGTTGTTAATAAAATCGCCGCTTTCATTGTAAATTCATAAAAAAAACATTTTCCAATTAAAATAACAACATGGAGTATGATTTTTCCCATCTATATATATATATATATAGTTGGGAAAAATCATACTATATATATATATATATACATATATTCATACACGTATGTGAATGTGTGTTCGTAATCAATTGTTTTGTTATTCATTAAAACATACTAGTAATTTAAAAAATAATGTTCTCAGTTTTAAAAATAAATACATGAGGTAAATGAAAATCATTTGTTTCAGAAATTTTTAGAGCCAGTAAATGAGCATGTAATTCTGCTAGATTTTTGAAATTGTCTAATCCTAAATATTGCTTTTTCTATTGACCTGTAACGTAATTTTTTTTAAATATCACTCATCCTCGATTTACACGACAGGTTGGTACCACAAACGAACCGAGTAAATCTAAACCGTGCAGTTCGAGTCCACATATCATATTAAAAATAAGGGATATGTTTAACAAATCCGCAACGAAACAATATTTTTTTTATATATATATATATATATATATATATATATATACATATATATACAAATATTAAATTTCTTTAAAAATTCAATCTTGATTTTTTCTTCACAGAATGATCAAGAAGTGCTGAATGTAGTTTCCTATTAAAAACAAAGAAAAACATTTCTCTAGTGTGAATAAAAAAAAATAAAAGGTACGACCGAATGACTGCAGTAAAAGTATCAAGTATGCCGAGATATGGGCATAACTACTCGATTTTTTATATTAAAACCTAACTTATTTGAAACGAGCATAACCAAGTCCTTCTTGATCGTTCTGTGAGAAATGAAATTAAGAAGGCTGTAATTTAAACATTCAGAGAAATTTATATGCGAGTGTATACATTATGTGTGTATATATATATATATATATATATATACATGTATGTATAATGGGATGTGTACACCCGCATAAATATGTATAAATAATTTGTTTCTTCCTAGAAACAAACAACGTCGCGTGGGTGGTTAGTTTCTCGGATTCGTGGGGAAAATGAAGTCGAGATCGGAAAAAAAATATATATAAAACAGAATAAAAATATAACGTCGAAACAGCGCGACGCGATTCGTCTTTTTTCCACGGCGTGTGTTTTTACACGTGTTTTGAATTAAAAACAGATTTTTCTCACTCGCTAAAAATAATGAAGCGTAACTTGTCGTCTGTGTGTGTGTGTGTGTGTGTGTGCGCGGAGGAGATATATATTTGAAAAGTTCAATATACCTTCTTGTTTACAAGGATTTTAATAATCAGCCAATTATATATATACATATATATATATATATATATACATATACATGCGAATGTTTAAAATGTGAATCTGAGCGGTGGATAAGCTGACGGCTATTAAATCATCAGTACGAAATCGAACTCGTTTCGTCGTAGAATTATTAAATCGATTACAAAGAACAGAAAAAAAAACAGTCGACAGATTCCATAAAATGTTTATTAGTCCTTGTTCGCAATTATCGTTCACGGTTTTATCGTCCGAAGTCGATTGCAGTTTGAGTGCAGTCGATGAAATAAATGAAACGACGATCGCGGGCCGATCGTCAGATTTCACTAGACATTCCATTCTTCTCTCCACGTTTCATATTTTTTGTTTTGCAGTGCGGACCGATCGTTTTATTTGTAGCAGTATAAAATGATCTTTCATAAAACCTTGCCCTTGTGTTTCGTTCTATATACATTTTTCTGCATCTCGCACGGTCTGAGCAGCGATCAGTAATCGATCTCTGAAGCGATTGAGAATCATGTCAGCCGTTTCGACAATATAAACGATTCACGAATGTTTCAATAAACATATTCGTACGAACCGACACGTCGTCGTCATGGTAACTCGTCCGTCATTATGGGAGAATATCACCGACGACGACTAGATAATTAAAAAACATTAATAACAAATAACGTGCGCGTATAGTAGAACGCATATCGGTTTAATTATACAGAAACACACACACACACACGCATAGAGAGATCCACGGCTCGTTTAACAGTTCGACGAACAGATAAATAATAGTACTGTTTCGTTCGAAAGAATGTAATCTCCGCGGAGACATCATTATCAGAATCGAAACTATTTGTTTAATACGATAATAAAATCAACGTCTTCGAAATTCATGTCCATCAAATCTCACATAAAACACACACACTCGCTCATCGATCCATGCATCCACTTTATATATATATATATATATATATATATATACACCCAGTATCGTTTTATCATTTATTTTTAAGTCTACTATCGCATTATTTTTTATTATAATTACCTTATAACAGACATACCAGGATATAATAGTATTAATGCCAAGTGATATAACACACACATGTACTCACATGTGTATATACATCCTTACATATATATATATATATATATATATATATATATATATATATATATATATATATATATGGATGTATTTTTTTGAGTGAATGTGTCTTCATATGCCATAATGGTAAAAGAATTTTACGCGTTTTTTATTGGCTGAAAACATGGCGTTGGTCAGTTCGACTCAAACGAATTATGCTAATGCAGAATCATCTGTTGGTGTATTAGACACATACACAATATATATATATATATATATATATATATATATATATATATATATGTATTGTTGATTATAATAGATATTATACGAGCAGGCATGGTAATACGATTTTTGGAAATGACCCTACGGCTCGAATTCTCGTGGTCCGACGATATATGAATAAATTAATGTTAATTTTTTCGACCGTTTATCGTACAATAAATACATGAATATATATATTGTATATATATATATATATATCATATATATATATATATATATATATATATATATTCACATGTATATGGACGGATGTATTATATGTAAAGAATGTTTCAGCTGCAATTGACCGTCGTACGGACATTTTTATAATCAATTCGTAGACAATTTAATCATAACACATCATGAAAAATTTATAAGGTCCGCGGCAGATGTTCGATACAACAAATTGGTGATCGTTCCGAGCTCGTGGAAAAAAATTTTTTTATTGCATAAACTGAAATTTGTTACACGGAGGAATAATAATAATACAAAAAAAAAACACAACACAACGTAACATTCGTCGTGTGAACGCGCGTACGTACGCTCGTGTGTGCGTGTGTCCCTGTATGTGTGTATGTAAATGATGAAAATGTGATTAATAGTACGGTAATTAACATGGTTTGAAATTTTCGAGTGAACGTAATCGATGGTTAGGTAGGCTGTGTGCGTTGTTTGGAAAACAGTCGGTGTGCGAGTTCGGTTAAGACGAACGCCGAAAATGGACGTGGTTGGCGCTGGAAAAATCGTAATAATGAAAGAGACAATTGAATGAATGAGCGGTCATAGGCAGCTATGGATGAAAGAAAAAAAATATTTAAACAAATGTTTTTATTTATAATTGTATTCTTATTTAAAAAAATATAAAGTATAAAAAAATAAATGTTTATACATATATATATATATATATATATATATATATATATATATATATATATATCTATTTATAATTATATATTTATTTAAACAATTATATAATTATAAAAAAATAAATATTTAAACAAATATGTCATTGTATATTTGTTTAAATAATTTTTATACCTGACATACAGAACTAACTTATTAGTTGTTCAATCTTTGAGTTTGTGTACTAAAAAAAAATTCAATTGATTTTTTTATCTAGTTCAGACAAGACAATTCTTATTTGTTTTCACATAGACATTAGCTAAAAAAATTGATTTTACTGAATAACCTAGAGATAAAGCAGTGTTAACACATATACCTGAGATTTTTTTGAGTTTTTTTTTTTATTTTTAACGGGGTGCTAATCGAAATTATGAGCGATAAGATCATTTTGAATGAAATGTACAATAGAAAAGAGTGTGAAATAAAATTTAACGTTTAGGATACAGAAAGCGGTCGAAATCTTTGAAATGTTCTTTAATAAGAAATCGATGTAGAATCATTGAACTGATTTCGATGGATCATCTACAGAAGTGTTGCTAGATTTATGAAGTCATTTATTGTACAGGTGTTTTTAAAATAATGTTCCTAAATACACCCGAATGTTGGACACTGTAGCTAGTTATACAATCAGTTGACTGTGAGTTGTGAAATAGAGAGACCGATTTCCTTGTTCTTGATATATCCTGTGAGAAATATTCGAATTATCATTGAATGCTTCAAGAATAGTATTCTCGGACACAAACTACTTACAAACGAGATCCTACACTCACTGTACTCATTAGGATCTAGTAATCTTGTTTAGAAAATAAATGAACAAAGAAATGTGAAATTTATAAAAGTATCATATCGCGCCTGTGTTCTTTTGTTCTTACAAAGATATCTATCGAGTTGTTTCACGGGAACAGTTGTTATCGTGTCCTCAAATTTCATTCCTGTTTATTCGTTTGTTTTTCTCTCAAAGGTTTCACAATGTTTCATGTGTAATATTCATGCATGCGCTGTACTGTTTATCTGTTTCATTACAGCTCAAAAATTCGTCACGTCTCCTCGCACAGTGTCGACTTCAATATCAGTGTACATTTTCTGTATGCACGTACGCTTATTCCCGTGGGATACGCTCTCTCTATATTCGTATACACAGGCAATTACTTCTATGTAAAACCATACCCACTCACGCATACGTACAAGCGCGCACACACACAACACATTCGAAAGCACATACGACAATTTTTTTCATCTGACCTCGCGAAACCGCGGCCGTCTCTGTCGCGCGCGGCGTCTTCGCACGCGCGTGCGACAGAGATCCGCGACTCCGATGATTAATTGAACGCGCGCCGAGTCGATACAATGATAAATACTGGTATGAAGCGAGTTAAAAGTGCGGATTATCGGATTACGTTGGCACTACTGGTACGCGCTGCCGAAGCTTTACTTCAGGCGACAGGCAGGGCTGACAACCCATTTGTCATCCGGCTCGAAGGGTTTTGCGTTCTGTTTTATTTATTTGTTTATTTTTTTTTATTATTGTCGGTCGCCGCTTCGAAGAGTTTAAATTAGATCCGCCAATCGAAGCAGGATCGCGCGCGCACACTTCGTGTACCAATTAAATACGCACTAATACGCGCACTCGCGCGTTCGATTTAAAGGAGACAATGCGATCGAGTGGCCGACGATTCGACTTTTTCATTTCGCTTTTCAATTTCGGGCCGGCCTACTCGATTGACGATTCGAATTATGACGGTGATGAAACAAAACAATCTCGTTTATGCGATTTGCCAAGTACACGATTCGATTTCAGCTCAAGTGGAGCCGGAACGAAAATCCGAAGTGCGCGTTGACTAAACAAATGATTACAAGGTATTCTAAGTAGATGTTTTAATTGTTTTAACGTATTGATCGAGGTCACGTCGATTATGTTCTATAGTAAAGGTCTCTATTACGCGCACCTTTGTGGTGGGTACACGAGACGATCCCCGATCAATTGATATCTATTTCAATTACAGAATGACTAGAGACTATTATTACTGTAGCAGTTATGCTACTGTGACCAACTTCATTTTCATAAATGACTTATAATCAATCTCACAAACTGAAGATAATGCCATTGTGATCGAAATGCGCATGAGAAACAATCAAAAATCATCAATAATGATTCATTGAACATTCATTGATACATTGTATGGTTTGTGGGATGAAAAAATTGGATAGAAAACAACTTTCATTTTAATTTATTTGTAATTAATTTATTCATTTGTTAGGCTATTAAAAAGGAATCACTGCAAATGATCGACTTGCTTCTGATTCGCTACGTTTTTTTTTTGTTAGTAGACTCTGAAAACAGGCAATGAAAATGAAATTCCACGATCAAGTGACCTCGACTAATTATCTTTAAGATAGGATTAATTTACAGCAAGTATATGTGTCTTTCTCCTATCTCTCGTTCAACATTTCAATTTTTAAGACAAGCTCTCTTATTCGGTTTGTGATTGTTTCCGAATTCACATTTTCTGTCCATTTGTTTTATCACAGCTGACGCCATGACTACAAATCAATTCATTTTTCACCCCACTGACTCGATCAAAAAAATATTTATTATTATTTTCGATTGTCGTTTATTCGCATTTCGACGGCGACATAATCATTTTCAGAGCGTCATGGTACAGAAAAAAATCAATTGTTTCACTACAAACAATTCATTCTGTTGTTTTTTTTCAAACCATGACTAACATCGATTTTGTTTCGCGTCAAACGAACACTTATTCTTGTAATAATACAAACCGAACCAAATATTTTTGTCTTTAACAAGACTCTTAATTTTATATATATATATATATATATATATATATATATATATATATATATATATATATATTTATGTAGATGATGTATGCATACATGTTCTCAACAGATGTGAACACCTAATCGAATTCAAAAACGTACTCGAACGTATTTAACATAAGGCACTAGATAAGTGGTGCTCCTGATTTTCGAACCGGGATATGAAGAAGAAAAAAAGACGAACACGTCGATTGAGGTGTGTGGTAAATAAGCGAGTGCTCAATGGTTATCGTCTAGTAGTAACAGCAGCATCGCCGCTAGAAAAATCTGTCTCTGATCATAAGAACATGTGTGTGCATTTGTGTATATATATATATATATATATATATATATATATATTGACATATTCTCGTTACACAGGTGTACCAACACCTCGAGCTTAAAACAAACACGTCGAGTGGTTAGCTAGTTAGTTAGCCAGTTGTGCATGACAGTTTCGACGACACTCGACAGTGTTTCAATTTATTTTTCGTCTTCGAGATTACACACTCTAATACGAAAGAAAAAAAGAAGAACATCAGTCATACGTTGTGGTGTGTGTGTGTGTACACACGGACACGCATTACGTCATATTATCGACGTTTAATGTTCGTGTGGTCCATCCCGATGACGTGGGATTGTCTTCGGACGTTTGTCGATATAAGATTTGTCGTCTGTTTACATAAATAAATAAGCGTTGGGATTTTTTTTTCATCGACTACCGTGTTCTTATTCTTCTCGTTTGAAACGTTGTCAGAACTGAAGCTTGTCGAATGAGCATGATAATTGGTTGCTTGATGAACCTGGACATATCGAAAATCCGGAATCGAGCCAATGACACATGTGTGTATATACATATATACATACATGTATGCATGTATGTATATTTGACAACTGACTAACTACAATGTTAATATAACCAATGCGACTTGATCAAGTTTGTGTACGTTAATCAAGTAGCTTGTGTTAATTTACATGTAAACAAATGAAAATAAACAGAAGTAAAGGAATACTAATACATTTTAAATGTTGATCCAGTCACTTTTGGATTTATTTTCCAAAACATTTGATACCGAATTTGTCTAAATTAGTCATTAATTTAATGTGAATTTTTAAAAGGTTGGTAGCGTAACAATCATTTCATTCCGTGTGATTAGTGAAAGACATAAAATATAATTCTGACACATTGACTCAATTCACTCTCACAAACGAATTCTTGTTCTTCCATGATGGTATTTGAACGTTTCCGAACAGATTTCCTTAGTGGTTTGTGGAATGAAGAGATGCTCATTTTGTGTATGTAAAGAGTACTAGGGGGGGCGAAGCTCCCTAACTTTATAAAAAATCACTTATGGAAGATTATAAAAAAACATTTATCTTAAAAAAAGACGCCAACACAAATGATTCTTTTCACACCACAAACCGCACATCTTTGTCCAATAAAGTGTTCAATAAATCATTATTGATCTTTTCTGATTGTTGCTTTCATATATGAATTATCTTCAGATTGTTGCGGATGTAGAAGTATCCAACTATCTCAGTATTTACATATTTGTCGTCGTAACAAGTTCGCATATATCATGAGTAATTTTTTTTGATTAAAAAAACCGTACTGGTATATAGAACTAGGACGAGCGTTCACGCATCCATTCGGCACAAAAAAAATCCTAGAGCGCCGTACGTTCACGAACACTTTTGTTTCTTGTCCGCGCATTGTGCAGTGGGCCCGTTCTCTCTATCCTCGATCGTTTCATACATGCGCTCCGTTCGACGATTTGCATTCGCTTGTTTTTAAGTGCTTTTCGAACGATTTAGAACCGAACGTCGAGAAGTGATTCCGACGTGTCTAAAAACAGTTTCACTTAAGATCTCTGTTTTCGTTTCGTCAGCGTTTTGTTTATGTATATTATTTATGTTTGTTTCGCGTACGCTTCGTTTAGCTACATTCGAATGTTTTGAAACGGTTTCGAGAAGATGCTATTGTTGTGACGATTCTTTTGTTTTGCATGTTTGTTTTGTGTTGTGAGCAGAAGAATCGTTCGATTCTTTAATTTTATATTATTGTTTTATAGCCTTGCACATATGTATCAGTGTGCATATAATATATATATATATATATATATATATATATATATATATATATATCCATGTAGGTATTTATACGGAAACTGATAGAAACCGATTATGAATGACAAATTTCACGCTACAAACAAAACGTATCAGAAAGGGCGTTATATATATATATATATATATATATATATATATATATATATATGTATGTATGTATGTATATATGTGTATATGTATACACATATGTGTGTATGTAAAAGTATATACAGGGACGTATGTGTGTGTGTGTGTGTGAATGTATGTACATGGTGGAGAGAATGGTGTCCGGGGGCCGACAGATAACTGCGATCCCATTCGCCTGCAGGCCAAACACGCTAATGGTCCGCGCGTATTACTCATAACATTATCAAGTGACACATGATTGATCGTCACGTGTCCATCGTATCGTCGTCGTTCTTCTGTTTCGCCACGGTTATGCGTACGTGTGTGTGTGTGCGCACTGTCCTGCGATTACCAAACAGCACGTATTTCGACAACGGACACATACATTAATGTACATACTTGTAAAATCGATATTTCATTTATATACATACATACGTATGCATACATATATATATATATATATATATATATATATATATATATATATATATATATATATATATATATATATATATGTATGCAGAGAGAAAACGAATATCTGATGAATTTTATAATCTGTGATAGTAGAACAGTGTTCGGTGAAATATTTATTTTGCTACGGACTTTTTTGAGAATAGAATTCTACTCGGACTCGAAACAAAGGAAATACGGACGATGTTTATTTTAAAACAATCAGTTCTTGTATAACGTGGTACTTTCATAGCACGCTTTCGGTATATCACGGCACAGCGTTACAGCTAAGGTTAATACGAAACGGAATTTCTGTAGTAGGAAAAAAATAAGCGTCCTTACGCCACACATATTACCTATTTATATAATGATTGGGTACTTTTAAGAAACTGGGATATGATTACAGTTGTATGTTTTTATACATGTGATCCCGATATAGCTGTTTAACTGTCGTAGAAAAACTGTCTGTTCTCTAGTACCAGTTTCAGCACTAATACCATCCTCTGATAGATGTTAAAGCCACTGAACTTGAACAGTCTTCAGTATTTATCTGAGAATGGTGCTCGTGTTGAAACTAGTACTGGATAATGGACATTCAGATGATCCAAAAGGAAAAAAAAAACTGCGATTTGATCAAGTCTGTGTACGTTAGTCAAGTAGCTTGTGTTAATTTACAGGTAAACAAATGAAAAGAAAAACAAAAGTAAAGAAATATTAATACATTTTAAATGTTGATCTAGTCACTTTTGGATTTATTTACCAACATATTTGATACCGTATTTATCTAAATTATTAATTTAATACGAATTTTAAAAGGTCAGCGTTTAACTGCGATCGATAAACTGTCTATTCTCCAATACTAGTTTCAGCACTAAGTCCATCCTCATATAGATGTTAAAGACACTGAACTTGAACAGTCTTCAGCATCTATCCGAGAATGGTGCTCTTTATGAAACTAGTAGCGGAAAATGGACATTCAGCTGATTCGAAAGGAGAAATACTACTGGGACCACCCAAAAACTACACTATTTTCATCTGTTATCCAGCTGTTCGTGTTTGATTTCATAGATATTACATTTGTATTTGTCTATATTTATATCTAAGATTCCTTTGGCGAATTATCTCGGCGATCTTGATCATTGTGAATCACCCGTGTCCATCAGTCACAAGTTTTGTCTTCTGGCTCAAAAACGAGTGGTACATAACATTCTGGTCTCCCCTGTCCTAGTATCTCATAAACTCAATATAAGATTTCCTAATGCCCAGCAGTGTTCCATGAAATAATACAATTTTGTGTCGACTTTTTATTTCACTTTGTCCCCTGTTTGTATCATTTCTAAATTTCGATTGGCACAGTCAAGTGTTCAAACAAATGAACGAGTTTCGTCGATAATATTTTCATTAGGAAATTATTGTTCCTCGATAATTACGAATTCTCCCATAAGAAACGAATAAGACCAAAAAAAAGAAAACATAGACGCGTTCTATGTTTCTAATAGTTTGTAAAAAGTTGATAGTAATTAAACAAGCAAACAGTTTCATCCGTTCGTCCGTTGCTTTATCCGAAAACAATTGTTCTATATTTTTGTTTCTGTATATAAAAATATTTTGTTTTCGAGAAAACAAATAACGACGATCTCATCAGCGTCTGTTATACAGTGTGGAAATGAGAAAAGAGAAGTTCACTGACGGCCGCCCGTCTACCATTTCGATATAATAATAATAATAATAACAAAACAACGCGTTCGAATGATAAAAATAACAATAATAATAATGATGATGATGATGATTATGATGATGGTGGAGAAAAGGAAGACGATGGAAAAAAATCGTACAATAATAATGTTTAGCGGTGTGAGGAGAGCGTGAAACAAAAATTCGACCGAGTGCAACAGCAATTTTCTGAAACAATACGTGCGCGCGTTTTGTTTCCGAAGCGCGGCCACTCTGATCTCTTTCGTGATTTTAATAACAATATAATCTCGCAACATCTGAAGATCGTTGATGATGCTGCCACGGCATACTATGATTGTTAGCGATCACGTTTTGCGTGGGAGGGCTATACATATACACATGCACCTATATATATATATATATATATATATATATATATATATATATATAATGTATTGTTCTAAATATGGGAATTTGTACGTGTGTTCCGTACGCGTATTGTTCTCCATCGTCCGCGTGTTTGTGTTTTCGAGAACAGGTTTTTTTTTTATTTTTATACATTTTTTTTCTCCGCTCGCCTATAGATAGATGTATGCTCGCTCGTGATAATGATGGGCTACGTCCATCATCCGGTATTGGCTCGGAGGTACATTGGCTAACCATAACCATGAATTAGGCACAGTTGCCGCGTACACCGCAGGCGTACTCTATGTGTGTGTGTGTTTTTTTTCTCCTCTCGTGTTATACTCTTTCGTGTCTGTTTCAGAGACGTTTCTCGTATGATGAAATGGTGGACGCGATACGCGGCCATATTTTTCGATCCGTCTATTTATATCTTCATGTAGGAACGATATTCGATATCGAAATTTAATAAGGACTGTTTTTAATGCGCAATAAGAGGCCGAGAGCGGGTTTTTTTCCGTTCGAAAATCGGTCGGTTTTTTTTTGGTGTTCTCGCGAGGCAGTCGTTTTAATAATAATCGCAAATCGTCTCGAATCGCACACGTCTGATGATTCTGTTGAGAGTATCAATTGTAAGATTCCAATGCCTCTGTGTACCTATTTGTACGGACCGTCGCTGTTTATCCTAATCGATATTTTTATAATAGAAGTAGGCAGTGTATTTATACAAAACTGTTTGTTTACAATTGTTTAAAAACACTAGTGTACTATGATCTGTAAAGATTCAATAAATTTTAATGTCGAATAGGAGGCGAGATGTTTATATATGTCATAGGAGGCAGTTAAATCGTTTAAGAATTTATTTTAAGAATCAACTCATGCTTCACTTGTATTTTTTAAAAGATAAGTACATTAAAACCTCTTGATAATAATCTCATTTCCGATATTTAATTTTTTTTTCATCGTAAATAATCATAAGAGACAAATAATACACAGTACAAGCAAGGAATACCAATATCTTCTTACAATCACAGAAGATACAACAGAAATAAGCTGTACGAGTTTCTCTCGTCGTAACATTCATTCGTTTATTAACTACAGCGCACTTCGATCGAAACGCCAACGTTTTTCGTTTAAAACAAATACATTTCTGAATAGAGGAGCGAGTTTTCAGGGTTTATTTTCAGTTTCGTACGAGCGTGTCCGTTATTTTTTTTAAATAAATTGAAAAGGACTGTGTTCATTTGTTCACACGTGCGAAAGTACGATTTCACAAGTCACGGTTGACTTTGATCTTTGCGAACTGAATTTATCAGCAAATTATAAAATCTGAAGTTTAGTTATTCGATTATTTTTGTTTGTTTGTTTGTCATGGCAAGCTTATATATATATATATATATATATATATATATATATATATATATGCATTTGTTTTTAAAATTCTGTTGATTTGAAAACAAGATTTATTTATTGTGAATATTTTGTTTAGCTGTTTAGTTTTTTTTTACAATGAAATTCTTCGAATTTTGGTTCATTTCTTTTTAATGAAACAGAATATGAGACTTCATAAGTGTAATGTACTTTTGTTAGTATTAATAGAGTCCTTCGAGTCCTTATTGGTATCAGATTTCTGTACGAAGCGTTCTAATGAAATGGGTGTAAAAGTATGACTTTCCGCAAGTCAGAGTTTACTTTGATCAGGTTTTTTTTTAAAAAAAAACGGTAATAAGTTACAAAATTTCAAATTCAATGATTAATTTCTGTAATGAATTCTTTTTTATAACTACAACGAATTTCTGATCAAAAATGTTCAGTAAATGATTATCGATTATTTCTGATACAAATTTAGACACATTACTTTGATAATTCCATCATTTTTAGTATGACAAAGCTTTGAAAAACCTGTTCTCATCTGTTTTATAAGTCATGGCAGACTTGAATTAGTCTTATAGATTTAGTTATTTTCTTCTAATAGGATTTCTCGAATATGATGTATCAATACTGAATTATATTTCTTGTTTGAAAAATTCATTTATTGAAAGCGTACTATATCCTTATTTCGATTTGGTTGTGTTATGAAAACTAGAATTGAATTAATATTCGGACTGAGGTCAGTGACAATAAAAGCAGTTTTTATCAAGTCGATTGATGCTTTTTCAAATCGCCAGTATATGCATAGAGATGTTAAATTTCACCCGATACAAATTGAAACAGAATCTGAATTAGGATCCGAGACGATCAACTTCAGAACGCAGGCAAACTTTCGACTAAGTCTTGTATTTATAATTAAACCCTGTATCTGATCTATCTTCATGTCCTACCACCGTCGTCCGTGAGAACCGTCGACCATCGACACCGGTGACACAAGTGACAGACCACAGAAAACGCTTTTCCTAGAATTTCTGAACAGATACATCCGAGATATGTACTCGTACATGTTGTCAAAAGGGCAAACACACACACACATTTTCGGATCTGTATGTATGTGTGTATGAATGTGTGTATCTACTTGTCTAACAGTTTTCTGTGTCAATTAATCATTGGGTGCGAGTCGACCGCACTGTTAAATGAGAACGTCTTCTCGAACTGCATGCGGGTCGTCGTCGACTTGTCGTCCCTTTTTTGGTCGAAAAAAGGGCGACATTTAAAAAAATCGATCCGAATATATATATATATGTATGAATGTTGTATTGACCATCTGCTGTACGGTTTCAGAGGATCTTGTGCCGAGGAAAAAATCGTACGGAGAAACCGAACAGAAAAAAAAACAGTCGTGTCTCTGTCTCTTATCGTTCATATATTTATGTATATGTATTTTTTTTGTGTCGTTTCTCGAATTCTCAGAGATCCGTTATCGTCGAATCTCTGTCTTGACAGAAAATTTGGGAACGTCATCCGACACACACACGGCTATTAATTAACACTGTTAAACAGTTTATGTGATTTTAATTCGGGTATTATTTATGTCCTGTAATAAAATACGAAACGGACGAGAACATGAAAAAAAGTCGATGAAACACGTTCTGGTATTTAGGCACAAATGTTTTTGATATAAACGTACGTGTTTTTTTTATTATTTTTTTTTTATTAATAATAAAAATAAACGTGAATGAAAACCGTTGTGCAGCGGGTGGATGGTACCCGTACCGCGATCGGAATTGAAAAGTAATATCCGAGGCGGCACTGGTATTTGTTTATATCAGATAGTTTGTTTTGAAATATTCAGATGTTTTAATAATAATAAATTAAAAGAATGGCTCAGAATAAAACTGTATCAGAGGTAGCGCTGATATGTATGTTTGATTTTTCGCCTGCTTGGATATTTAGATAATTTAAAGAAATATATTCGGTATTTATTTATTAACAGATCTTTGTTTTGTGGAACTGGTTACGCTTTTAGATACATTGTTTTAATTTACGATTCTTTTTCTTTTGAAAATATCAAGTCTTTAATGTAGATTTTTAAAATTTACAAGTATGCGAAGATTTTTTTTAAATGATAAAGATAGAATTTGGAACTTTTTAAAAACACCGTAAAAATGTCCATTTAAGTAACACAAAAGTCGGATTTTTCTGTACCTCGAAGATGGTACAGCGTCGTCACCGAAATATACATAATCAAAAATGATCAATAATGATTTATTGAACGTTTTTTGTTCAGAAACATTTTCCATGGGCTGCGAGGCGAAAAAAGACATTTGTGTCAGCAATTGATGGGACGATGGTAGGAGTTCTTTTCAAGTGTAACACTCGTATCGAATCGATTTGAATCAAATAATCAACTGGAAAAAGTTTACTTTGAAATGTTTTCTCTTTTGTTTCTAAAAAAATCAACAGAAACAAACAATGCTGCTATTTATATTAAATGCAACGCCGTCTCGATCAACGTTTTATATGCATCGGTATGTAATATAACGACGATTTATCAAAACAATGCTGCCTTGATCACAGTTCTTTAATAATGGATTTGGGATTAAATTGTAATCCATTTAACGCTTTTGTCATCAGAAAAATAATTATATATATATATATATATATATATATATATATATAAGAGTGAAACTAAGGGGGTAGTAAATACGATGGTGGCATTATTACTGAGGGATGAGCGAGAAACTATCTGAGAGATAAGAATCCACCGCCACTAACACGGAGAATCCAATCCGAGCAGCTATAAATCTTTCGCCATCGTTTCTTATACACACACACACACAGATATATCACAGCCACCTCACACTGCACGAAACCTCCCTTCGGAACCGAGCAAAAATCACCGCACCGGAGCGCCCTTTTAACGGGTATTGTAACAGATAAACTTTCTCGAACGGCCTACTCGCGACTACACGTATCTATCAGTCTGTACGTTCGTTTGTCTGTTTTGTGTGTGTGTGCGTGAGCGTGTAACTCATCCACAAATCCATCCATCCATTGTCGAATGAGATATATATGAACCTTCGACCGCCGTCGCCACTACCCCGGATATCGTAGGTAGTAGTAACTTTTTTTTATCTATGTTAATTCGCTCGGAAAAGTAAAAATCATGCCCTTATTTGTTAATGCCCTGGCGGATTTTTTCTTGTTGTTTTTGTTTCTACTCCGATCTTGATTATTTTTATGAATACGAGGCGGCGCACAGCAAGCGTTGAAACAGTAACAGACGTGCGTGTCCATTTGTTTTTATTATTATTATTGAATGTTAGATACGCCTCCCCTGTTTATCTGTTATTAATGTAATAATCGAAGATGGCCGTGTAAAAATATCTGAATCGCACGAGAAGTGTATGTATATGTAGTCTGTTGTTTCTGTTTCTTACTGTACGTTTTATTCGAGATTATGTTTAAAAAAAAAATGTTTCATCAAATGATTTACATTTTGGAAATATTTTAAGTTAATCAAGATTGAAAATTTAATAAAAATGTTTTGTATATTAATGAATGTTGTGAAAGAACTCGTTCAAGATTCGATTATTTGCAATCTGACTTTTTCTCTCTCTCGTGTGCAAATACAAAAATCTCTCATACAATCTCGATCGAACGAGCGACGGATGACGCCATGAGCCGAGATCGATCGATTTCTCGACATACGGACCGACCGAAACGGCAACAGAGACGATTACCAACAACAAAAAAAAAATAAAATAAAAAATAAATCCGTCGCTTCGATCTCTCGACAACAACAACCCACACGGCTCGATACCGATTCCCACCGTCATTACTGCGGCTCGAATTATTATAATATAATATAAATAATAACGTACGGATCGAGGCGGACGGTCGCAGCCGCCGTACGAGACGGAGATGTCGGATCGAGACGTGCGTTGGTTGGAACGGGATACGAACCGGTACTACGAGATGTCGGTTGATTCGTTAGCTCGTATACACACACACACACATACACACGATTGCTGATTTTTTGATCGAAGCATGTCGTGGAGAGATCACAACACGGTGCCCCGTCGCGATCAAAAAAGTACGTACCGACTCGGTGTTCAACGACGGCGGCACCCAGCGAGATTCTTAAGGTTCGCTAGTTGCAACACGCATGCACACCACGCACACACGTACATACACACCGGAATCGACATTCAATATTTTTGTAAATATAATTAAAAACAATAGAAAAATGTACTGAAACCGACGATCAACATTACTAAAAACAAAAAACCTATGAAACAAAAAAAACATTGAAACAGATGTGGTCTTAAACTGTATTTATAAACTATCTATTTTTTTGTTTAATAAATTAAGAGTGCTGTGAATCAATTATAATTCATAGGAATCTTATTTCATATTGTTATCTGTCGATGATTCAGTAGTCTTCGATGAAGAAAAGCTATTAAATTTGACCAAATTTATGTTAAAAGAAAAATAATCTAAATTTAAAACTGATTCTTAATAGATTGTCAATTAGACAAACAGCGCGAAAATCCAACGCTGCTGACGTTTAAGCAACCCGATTCTATATTTCTTGAAAGAATCTTCTTTTAAAGAATCTATCTATTTCTTATATATTGTAAAAAAAACACACACACACACATAATGATTAACCAGTCTGATAAGCAAGCACTGCTTATAATCACTTATGTAGTCTTTTTTTACTTTTATTGTTTGTAGGCGTTTTTCATGCGGCTGGAGTAAAAAAAAAACGGCGAATAAATCATGAACGTTTGTCTAAATTCGATATATTCCTTTTAATTGCATTGCGCGAAGGTCAAAGTCTGTAATTAAAACTGAAATGGAAATGAAGATATACCACGATCATATAAAAGTGGTGTCTCTTATTTAAAATTATGTCAACAATGATTGATTGTTGACGGCGATCGTTTTGGAGAATCTTCAAACGAACGCGAATCGACTTATTAAGATTTCTGTTTGGAAAATGACTTTACCGTTCGTATAATGTGCTCTTTATTAATAAATAATAGATATCGCGGTGGTCGTTTACTTTTTTATTCACTAGAGACGATGTACAGGCACACATACATACATGTGTGTATATATATATATATATATATATATATATATATATATATATATATTTATACTCATATTGATGAACGACACATAAATACATTATTGATGATATCTTGTAAAAACGTAACGCGCGACTTGGACGTCCGCCGTTCACTCTGTGTACAGCCAGATAGACAGAGGAGTGAGTCTCTCGGTCGGAGACCACCCTCGTCGCATCGAAATGAA